>JANRMT010062834.1:10750366-10776850 GCA_026402145.1 Polypterus bichir lapradei
CTATCTATCTATCTATCTATCTATCTATCTATCTATCTATCTATCTAAAGAGAGTATTGTATTCAGATTAAACAAATGCAGTATGTTTACTGTATAGATTGTTTCACAAGATGTGTTTGTCTAATCAAGTGTTTCATCGTAAGAACAACGCACACAAATCAGCATTTGCACTTTTATAATACAAGAAATTTCTTCTCATTTCTTCTCATTTTATTCCTCATGTATGAAGCATATCTCTTAACAAATATTTTGAAAACACAAAGAAAGTAATGCCAAAGAGACAGAAATGTTCACACTGAATAAAACAGATAATGAAAGCAGGTAATACTGATAAGTTATCACTGCAGAACTGCCCTTCAAAGAAAATGTATAAAGGAAATTTGAAATATGAACATGGGATGCAGTGACCTTATTGTTTATGAGGCACATCTATGTGATTATTTACGCTGGCCATCAATAGTTTCATCCCAGTACAGGATTGTGAGGGACTGGAGCCCATCTTGGCAGTATTATATGAAGGACAGGAGCCCATTCTGTGGGACCCACTCCCGTACACATGGCACTGACAACTAATGTAACACGCATGTTTTTGAGATTTGCCATGAAAGCTGAACATCAACAGAAATTCCATGTGGATACAGGGTGACATACATACATTTATCAGGCTTTGCAAATTGCTTGAATTGTCTTCATGAGGATTAAATTAAAAGGTCCTTTGTTGTGGGTGCTGTGTATACTGTACATAGCCAAATACACTTTCATTATATTTAATAATTGAAAACATTGAATTGTGTGTTGCCTGCCCAGTACATAGAGAGGTGACACCCTGTGTGTGCCTGGTCAGCTGTTTTTTTTTTTTTTTTCTACTGTCCACTTTTAAATATTAGATTTATTAGAATAACTCAAAAAGGAAAAAAGAGTCCTGTTATACCAAGCATGTAGAAAGAAAATAGCAAGAAACAATTTTCTAGACAAATTTTGTTTAGATCTAACTTTAATAAGTACTGTATCAAATGAGACTGTAAAAATATACTTTCATAATCCTGCCTCTAGATCTTGTTGAACCTTAAACTCTCACAAATGGTATTTTTTGTTCCCTGAAAGTGTCTCATTTGTGAACATCTGTGGCCATACTATTGATTTAGCTGAGGGGCACAGCTTTCAGTGAACAAGGTGAAGAGCTGGCACAATCTTTAATTATCCATCATTCCATTTCCGAAATGTACATTTTCAGGTCAGGGGGATAACATGGATTTAAACTCATTAGCAGAAGTCACAAGTCATGAAATCTTTTTATATAAATCCGATTACTTATTGCATATTTCCTAAATCACAAATGAAGGCAGGGTGGTGCAGTGATAGCATTGCTGCCTCGCAGTAAGGACCCCAGGGTTCATGTCCCAGGTCCTTCCTCCATGTGCTCCAGTTTCCTCCTACAGTCCAAAGACATGCAAGTTAGGTAGTTTGGCGACACTACACTGGCCATAGTGTGTGGATGAGGTGTGTTATTGTGTCCATGTGTGTGCCTACCCTGTGATGGGATGGTGCCCTGTCCAGAGTTTGTTCCTGCCTTGTGCCCTGTCCTCTCTGGGATAGGCTCTGACACCTCCAGCGGTCCTGTTCAGGACTAACAGGAATAGAACATGACATATGAAGGCATGTACCATGTTTGTCAGTTAATATGATGTAACCTCATAAATGAGTTTAGTAGAAAATATGTCACCAAAGTCGCAAAGTGAAATAAAGGAACTGAGCCTGTTAGCTTATTTTCATTCCACCTGTGTCCGTCTGTGCTGCACAGTAAATGTGAGGTCTTGCTTAACTCTTTCAGGGCTGATGTTGACTTTTGTCAAAATTCAGGAGTAGAGGACGGTAATCAATTGTAAACTGCGACAAAACTCACCCTTAGATTTTAGTTCGACTCTCTTTGCTAGAAGGAAAATGACATAGCTTTGTTCATTCAACCTCGTTTTCCTATGTGTGCATGAGTAGCAAAGAGCAAACAACCTCTAAAATGGCATCAACATCAGGCCAACGCGAATGTGCAAAACAAAATACTCCTTGGATGTTTTACGTAATTTCGTTGAACAGGACTTTTATTTGTCGGACTCAGAGTTTAATGCAAGTGATCTGGAGATGGAGATCGAAAATGAAAATGAAGTACCAGCATCATCTGATCGGTCTCCAGCTGATCGTGGTGCTGAACACTTTCATGTAGCTGATGTGCCTACAGCAGCATTCGCCTGGCAGGACCACCACTTATGATGACAAGAGGTACAAACCAAATTGAGTCACACTGCCACCGCCGCCAACCTGCTGTATGAAGACAGCCAGGCAGCCAGCCCACTGTACACTCCTGCTGACCATCGAGGTGCCCCCGCGCAACCACTGTTGCCAGTGATGCCGAACATGCACCAATAGCAGCCACAGCACGTAGCAACAGACGTTTTATGTTGATTAATGTGTGAAACCATTGCTTTGTGTACTTTTCAGAAAATTTTTTTTTGAGTTTTTTGGAAAAAATATTCAGCCCTCAAAGAGTTAAACCTCTGACCACTAATTGTGGTGTACATATAAGAAGGTCTCACATATTGCACTGTACATTCATGTTAGTTGACTTTTATGAACGAGATCCATTTGGGTACACATTCAATTCTCCTTTCCTTTCTGATTGTGCGTATTCCATAAATGTTAATATTTTTCAGACATTACATATTCTGTACCTTTCAACCAGATATTTCCGTAGCCCCTTGATAAGTCCACGAACAACTGTCCTCACCCTTGGGGTCAGAATTGCTTGAGACACATGAAATGTTCCATATTTTGCTCTTTCACCCAGCGTTGTTTCCAAAAACTGTATGAGTTTATATGCATCTGTAGTATTGGCCCATGGGGCTGGAATTCTGTTTCCTGGCCACATATATGGACATTCTTCTGCTGCAGGATGATGATAAAACACAAGCACCTGCATCATGCAAGACAGGGAAGAGAAGAAAAGATGGATATGAAATATTTAGCTAGTTCTATTGCTGTACTGTAAAGATTAGACTCTAAGAAACATGTTGGAAAATAAGCAGCTTTAGTTGTTGGTGTGAAGCCTTTTCCTTTAAGGACCTTTTAGAGGAAGGTAACATGACCATTGATTTATTTATGTGGGGTCATTCAAGAGGCATCCAGGAGCCGTATTCTGTTCCATATTAAAATCCGATTATATGCCTTAACTTGAGGAAAGGGTTACTGTGATATCTCTCTGAAACGTACTATGGATAAACTATTTCTATGATAACAACATTCACTTGTGTTGTTTTAAGACTGTGATGTTTAAATTTTCAAGCAAAGAAAGTTTTCTTGTTTAACTTAAACATCATTGTGTGTACACTAATGAGTTATATGAAGTAAAATGATTGACTGGCTAGAAAAAAGAAGTCAGGGGACTGATCAAAACACAGTGCCTTCCATAATGTTTGGGACAAAGACACTTTTTTCTTCAATTTGTCCCTCTGCTCGACAGTTTAAAATTACAAATTAAACAATTCAGTCATGATTAAAGTGCACATTGCAGCCTTTCATTTAAGGAGATTTGCATACATTTCAGTTACACCATCTAGAAATGGTAACACTGTTTCTACATGGCCCATCCCTTTCAGGTCACCTTAATGTTTGATAGTTAGCAATGGTGGGTCTATATAAGCAGTCATATTTATTATTTTGTCTCATATCAAGTCAAGTCAAGTCAAGTTGGGGAGCAGGCACTTGTGCAGTGTGTTGCCACAACCACCACATGACGAAACAACTTGGGATCCCGGTTGGCAACCCCCCAGGCAGACACGCTTTCCAGTCCCACCCTCTGGAAATGACCCTCTATTCGCCGCAGCCAGGTGTTATGTGGGCGACCCCTTGGCCTGGTCAACCACTCGGGACCCCAACAATGAGGATCTTACAAGCTGGATCACCCTCGGTCACATGGCCATAGTGCCATAACTGACGCTTCCTCACAATGCAGGTAATGTGCCTCAATCAGGACTCCATGAGCAACAGCTTATTTGACACAAAGTCAAACCAACGGTACCAAGAGACACATTACCAAAGGAGTCCAGTCTTCATCTCAGGTCACTGGACAGAGTCCATGTCTTGCAACCATATAGCTTCCATATATCTATGCCTTGAATACAATGACTGCTTGAAGTTTGTGATTCAAAGACATCATCAGGTGCTGAGGAGTTTCTCTGGTGATGCTCTGCCAAGACTCTGATGCAGCTATCTTTAGCTCCTGCTTGTTTTGGAGGCTTGTACCCTTAAGTTTTCTCGTCAGCACATGGAAATCTTGCTCAACTGAATTTAAACTGGGTGACCAGCTTGGCCATTCGAGAGTTTCCTACATTTTAGCTTTGAAAAACTCCTGTGTTGCCTTAAGCAATATGTGCGAGAACATTAGATTGTTGTACTATGAGGCGTCATCCAATGAGTTTGGAGGTATTTACTTCAACTTGAGAAGATAAGATGTTCACTGTGCCACTGCCTTCAGCAGTTCCATCAACAATGAAGAGAAGTGTGCCAGTACCTGTGGCAGCCATACATGCCCAAGCCGTAACAACCCCACCACCATGTTTAACAGATGAGGTGGTATGCTTTGGATCTTGAACAGTTTCTTTTTATTACCGCACTTTGCTCTTGTCATCACTCTGATACAAGTTCATCATTGTCTCGTCTGTCCACAAGACCTGGCTCTTAGAAGTTCATTTTCACAAACTGTATTCCGGCCATCCTGTTTATGTGACTAACTAGTGGTTTGCATCTTGCAGTGTGGCCTCTATAATTCTGTTCATGAAGACAGATGTGAAGGCACAGCATTGATAGGCAGGGTGAGAGAAGCACCGAAGCTGGGGTCTGTCCTTAATTCTGAGAATGATCAGATGGATGTGTGTCATGGAGTGAGATGAAGATGAATGCTGAGTTAAGAGAAAGACTTGACATGGAAGTGATACGGATACACAGACAGGCGGACATCTTAACGTCACCCAACACACGTTTATTTACATTGTCCATATTTACAATTGTGCAGGAACCCCCAAAAGTCCCTAAAGCCCTGGCCACAACAATGCCTCAGTTCTCTTCAGGCCGCCTCCTTGCCTCCTCCACAAAGCTCTGTCCGACTCCACTCCCGACTCTCACCCTCATAGGAAGGGAGACAGCCCCTTTTATATGCACCCGGATGTGCTCTAGGTGTCCTCCAGTGACCTTCCGCCAACACGCCCCTGTGTGGCGGAAGCACTGACTGTGTACCTGGAAGCACTCCAGATGTCCCTGATACTCTTCCCCCTGGCACTTTCGGGTGTGGCGGAAGAGCCGAGGTCCAGGGCTTCCAAGACACAGGGGCGCCCCCTGGTGGTGACCACAGGCCCCTACAGGGTAGAGCTTCAAAGCTCTGTACCTGTGGCCCGCAAAGGAACCAGGGTGGTCACCCCCACATGGTCTGAGGTGGACGTAAGCCCTCTTCCGGTCCTCCTGGGGGTCGCCACCCCAGGCATCTCCGACTATATATATATATACTGTATATATATATATATATATGAGATACTTCTAAGAGGAACCCTTTTAAAATCCCTCTTCAAGGTCAACCTCTGTACATGTATGTCTTTGAAAACATTCCATAGTCCAAATATTAATGCACAAAAACATGTATCGCTAATGATAACTGGCTCACATGACATCAACGTGAGTTATGACGATGACATCCTGCATATCGAGACTCAGAGCATACTTGTAATTTGGGCACTTTTCTAGAAGAGGCCCTGCTGATTTCCACATGATACCACATCGCATTTTGCACTGTCATGGTATTGTCATGAATTATGAATTGCACTTTTTAAATAGATTATATCGTTATATTTTGATAAAGTCTACATGTTATCTTGCAAACATTTAGCTGAATACTGTAATGAGAAAATCCGGTGTATGTTAAAATGATTTTTATTAAATTCGCATGCAAGTTTATACAGTCCACACATACCGGTAACAGCGTTTGACGTTACCGGCCATGTGGCAGCTTGTTTGGTGTCTCATTATTGTTTGGTTGCTAATTAAGGAAAAAGAGACAACTAAGGGGCCTGAGTCAAGTTAATTAAAACTAAGACAAAAGAAGTTATTTAGCAGCAAAAACTGGTCACTAATTAAGGAGATGGTTAGCATGAAAACCTGCAGCCACTGCGGCCCTCCAGGACCAGAGTTCGACACCCATGATCTAGGTGGATTTGGTAAGTGGAACAAAAAGCAGAACACTATTGGGTGAAGATAGAAGTAAAAGGAATGATGCCCAGTTTGAGCCTAAAGAAGACATGGTTGGAGGTGGTGTCAAATGATGTGAAAAGATTGGGTCAAACCTCAAAGGATCAGCAGTTCAGTGAAGAGTAGTGGAAAAATATCTGGGAAGCAAGCAGTTAATCTGAACAAACTTGGAAAATGGCTGCGTAGTTACGATGATTATGACTATTTCATTCTTGTATAGTGGTGAAAATCTAAGAAGATCAACTATTGAGATGATAAAAGATGTTATATAAAATAAACAATGGTGAGAAGACATTAGGAGGCATTGGGAGAGTAACAAAACTGTCAAGTCAATTTGTTTCATATGAAATAAATGAATGGTGTCACGCTGTCCCAGCATAATGGCACACCAGTAAGTGCTGTTGTCTCATAGCTTTTGGGCCATGGACATGACTTCTGACCTGCTTAGTGTCTATGTGCAGTTTGCTGTGTTTTTGCACATTTTCTTGACATACAATGGTTTCCTTTTGTATATCAGATACAAGAATTTTAGGTTAAACTTCTGCTCTGTATTGTTACAATGTGGATGAGTGTGCCCAATGTAAATGACACCTGGTCCACTAAGTTTAAATTTTTATGCTTGTGTGGTTTGCTGTGTTAATTTAGTTATTTGCAGGGATACATGAGTTTTCATTCACTGAATAATTTTCTACACTAGCATTTTAGCATGTGTTTATTACAACAAAGATGTAACAGCACTAGACAAAGTCCAGAGAAGAGCGACTAGGCAGACCCAGGGACTAAGCGGTATGAGCTATGAGGAGAGATCGAAGCAGTTGAACATTTTCAATTTAGGCAAACAATGGTGATGTGATCAAATTGTTGAAAATTATGAAAGGAATTACAGTAGTACTGTGGATACAAGGTGTGTCTTTAAAAAGAAATTCTGCAACAAGAACACAAGGACACTGATGGCAACTTATTTAAGGCAGATTTCGCACAAATGTTAGAAAGTTTTTTTTCTCACAAAGAACCGTAGACACAATGTAAACTATTAAGTAGTGTGCTGGAGAGGAGGTCTTAAGATCCTTCAAATCTCTACTTAATGTTCTTTTAGACAATTTAGGTGAATAAGATGGATGAGCTTCTTGGGCTGAATGGCCTGTTTTTTCACAATTGTTCTAATGTTCTAACATGTTTTGTGTAGGGTCTGGCATGGGGGCTATTAATTAAGAACATGGGAATCAAAGGGCAACAAAAAAAAAGGGTAATACCTGGAATAACAAGGGTGACTTAATGCAAGACAGACAGAAAAACAGAAACCCTAAGCCCCAAGGCCATTAGCATAATTGAGCCTTGGTAAGGCCGATCTCTGTGTAAAGAAAGACACTGCGTGGGAGTGAGACTGACATTGAGAATGACGTCCTGTGAGCGGATGATCAGAACATAAGGAGATTTTGGGTGATGCTGGATAAGTGTTGTTTCATCTGAGCAAATGATCAGAATTTTGTTATTTGTTTTTAGGATGCTTAAAATTTTTTTCTTTACGTGCGTGCAATTCTTATGTTACAGACGAGACCCCAGGTAAGGAGTTGCACTGAAATAATAGTGAGCAAATGTCAACAGTGAAAAGAGATGAAGCTTTACTCTGAGTTAAGTCTTTCTGTGATGATCGAGCCAGTCGACTGTTAGTGGAGACGTTTTCCTTTTCTTCTGTCTCTGTGCTGGGTGGTTGCTGAAGTTGGGAGACTATTGGTCAAGGGATTGCTTTGTTTCGCCCAAGTTGGCTGGGAGATAAGAACAATAGGATTGCAAAAAGAAAGGGTTCCTGGGAACTCTTAAGGTTATATTTATGTATTGGCGTCTTAGCTATTGTGTCGTCCCTGGTTATTCTGGGAAGTGGATGTCCTTATGCACTGAACTGGATAGTGTACTTGTGTGGGGTAGACAGGTGATAGGAAATTGATGTGGGTCATAGCACACAACTCACTACACGGCATAATCACGCAGATGTTGTGGTTGTAAGAAGCTCAGCCATGGTGCATGTTTTGTTTTTGGTAAATGGTTTTAAATTAAATTTTGTTATTTATATCCATCCATTAGGACTGTTCTTAGGCATAGGCAAACTAGGCGACTACCTAGGGCCCCCACTGCCAAGTGGGCCCCACCAGACGCTCTTTTTTTTAACCAAATAGCCTACAACTTACAGGTCCATATATTTCAGAAGTACAAATTTTCTCTGGTGGCGGAATTATCAATATGTTTATGCGCGAGCAAAGAGGAAACAGTGACGGCGACAGGCAGAATCGAGGTGATGGAGTGGTGGGTAGGGCCCCAGTGGGAGGGCACTGATCATCCACCTCGCTTGCCTCCAAGCGTCTGCGCAACAAATCGATCACGCTATAAATAGCAGAAGCTGGGAAGATAAAAACTATTCTACAAAGCGACTCGACAGTGGGTGGTTTGCTCTGTCCCTCCGTCTGCTCTGCTATAATTATACATGTACAGTAATCCCTCCTCGATCGCGGGGGTTGCGTTCCAGAACCCCCCGCGATAGATGAAAATCCGCGAAGTAGAAACCATATGTTTGTATGGTTATTTTTATATATTTTAAGCTCTTAGAAACTCTCCCACACTGTTTATAAATATTCTCCGCACATTTATACAGTAAACCCTCGTTTATAGCGGTTGATCCGCTCCTGACAGATAAATGAATTTCCAAGAAGTAGAATTCTTTATTTATAAATCTTTATTTATAAATATTTTCGCAGTTAGAGCATTGAAAACCTGTTTACCACTTTCTAAATACGTTTTTTAACATTATTGGAGCCCTCTAGACATGATATAACACACTTTAGTCAAAAGTTTAAACTGTGCTCCATGACAAGACAGAGATGGCAGTTGTTTCTCACAATTAAAAGAATGCAAACGTATCTTCCTCTTCAAGGTGCGCGTCAGGAGTGGAGAATTTCAGAGAGAGAGAGAAAGTAAAGTAAACAATCAAAAATCAATAGGGCTGCTGCGCTTTTAAGTATGCAAGCACCGCGATAAAGCGGCGCAATGAAGGGATCAATGTGAAGGTAGCCTTTCAGCATTTTTTTACAGGCGCGTCCGTATCTTCTAAGCTAACAGCCACTGTGCAAACAGCCCCTCTGCTCACATCCCCTCCTTCAGGAGCAGTTAATGGGGCCAATCATACGCCTCCCTGATGGTATTGCATGATGGATAAGTATCTGCCTGTATTTCTCAGAGAGAGTGAGAGACAGAGAAAACCAAACAATGAAAAATCAATACGGGCTGTTAGAGCTTTTAAGTGTGCGAAGCTGCGCGCGGGAAGCATATTGTATATCATTGAGGAGTTTTATTTAATATGTAATACGTGCTCTGATTGGGTAGCTTCTCAGCCATCCGCCAATAGCGTCCCTTGTATGAAATCAACTGGGCAAACAAACTGAGGAAGTATGTAACATAAATTGAAAGACACATTGTCCGCAGAAATCCGCGAACCAGCGAAAAATCCGTGATATATATTTAGATATGCTTACATTTAAAATCCGCGATAGAGTGAATCCGCGAAAGTCGAAGCGCGATATAGCGAGGGATCACTGTAGTCTATCTTTTATGTCTAAAAAGGAAAAGAGGTAGTGGGACATAAATCTTTCATCTGAGGTCCATTTTGCAACTTCACAATTCAGTTTTATCCTCAGCTCTGAGGGGGGGTGGCGGACCCCCCCTTCCAGGGCCCCCTACCTACGCTCCATGACTAGGGCCCCCAAAAACCTAAGAACGGCCCTGCATCCATTTTTTGAACTAATTAGTCCAATACAGGGTCGCAGGGAGTTAATTCTAAAAGCATAAGGGCACAACAAAGAAAACAACCTTGAATGAGATGCAGGATACACTCCAGCACGTCCTCACTCATGCTGGCGCAGTTCAAAGATTACAGTCAACATAACCCAAACATCTTTAGGATGTGGGAAGATAATACTGCCATATTTAAAAACACCTTTTATGTGGGTTTACTACGGCATGCCTTCCTATATCCAAAAAATATATAACTGCCGAAGCTAAATTGTCCCTGGCTGAGTGTGGAGATGTAAACATGATGTCCAGGCCTGATTCATGTTTTGCGCCTAGACTGTCGACTCCCTTATACCCTGCACAACAAAAAGCAAAATGAGAAAATCAACGGAAAGGAACATAGAGCTTAGGCAGGTTACACTGGCCTCATGTCAAGGTCAGGATTTTGATAAAAAGAATATTAACGAGTCAGAAAGAAAAAAGAAAAAATCATGGCCACATTAGAAGATTGCTATGATCTGTGTGATTAAAGTTATTTATGCTCAGTTAAGCGCAGTAACTATCCTCTAACTGGATAATCATCTGAAAGACTAGCTCTGTCACATCATGGGGATTAGAGATACTAATGGGCTGCACTGTTCTTAATTGAGTTTGCATGTTCACTTTGGCCTACATGTCACTGTATGTTGTTCACAATGCAATCAAAGAGGGCAAGAAACAGAAGCTGAAGTGCACAGGCAGCAATCTTATCTGATGAATAATATAATAAAATGATTCCAGGCCTTAAGATCATAGCATATGCACATTACACAGAACCAAGGCTGCAGAACTACACCTTCACAAATAAAACACAAATGTCATTTCAATTACGTGGATTCAAAGCAGGCCTCATTCCTGGATGTGCAGGGGGTGGAGGGAGAGCCCATCACAAAATAAACTCACATACACACCCAAAGGCGAAAAGGTGGATGGATTGTCCTGATTGGCCTGTTACAGCTAACATGATGGTCACTTCTCTTTTGTCTCTAGTGGCACATTGAAGGGCATTATATATATACTAGACATTAAGCCCGTTACAATAACAGGCGTTAGAACAGTAGTGCATAAACATTAGTAGGAACAGTCTATATTAAATGGCAAGGGACCTTGTATGTGGCTGTAATATGGGTCACTGTATTGTTTGCCTTTAATTTTCTCTCTCAGTAATACTGGTTTGTATTTCCGTGAAATGCCTGTAATTTTGTCTGACAGTAACACAGTGGAACCTCCGTTCACGACCATAATTCATTCCAAAACTCTGGTTGTAACCCAATTTGGTCGTGAACCGAAGTAATTTCCCCGACAGGATTGTATGTAAATACAATTAGTCCGTTCCAGACCATATGAACTGTATGTAAATATATATTTTTTAAGTTTTTAAGCACAAATATAGTTAATTATACCATTGAATGCACAGCGTAATAGTAAACTAAATGTAAAAACATTGAATAACACTAAGAAAACCTTGAACAACAGAGAAAACTAACACTGCAAGAGTTTGCGCTATAGCCTTACGACCTGCTCGCTAAAAACACTTTTTTTAATGAGTTTTAAGCACAGGGAAAAAATTAACATTTGAAAAATCCGTAATTTAATAAACAACCAAGAAAAGTAACACTGCAACAATGCACGCGCACGCCTGTGTGTGTGTGTGTCTCTCTTGCAGGCCTGCGTGTGTGTGTCTGTCTCTCGCGTGTGTGTGTGTCTCTCTCTTAAGCGCGCCTGTGTGTGTGTGTCTCGCGTGCGCCTGTGTGTGTGTGTCTTGCGTGCGCCTGTGTGTGTGTCTTGCGCGCGCCTGTGTGTGTGTGTGTGTGTGTGTCTGTCTCTCGCGCACCTGTGTGTGTGTGTGTCTCTCTCTCTCTCTCTGCACACACAGGGAATGCACAGGAAGAGACTGAACACGTGCCGTATGGCCCCGCGCATGCGCACTTCACCAGAAGACACACACACAGGGACACCTGGATGCACACAGGGGTTTTATTAAAGAGGATAAATGAGCTTAACCCTTACCTGTCCATAGTCTACTGTAAAACCATACATTTCTGTCTGAATGGAGCATCCCTTGACTCTGCTGAATTGCAAATACTGCACACCAAAAACATTCTTACTTTTCTTTCTTTTTGCTTCAAGCAGAAAATGGAAGTCAGAGTTCAAATGCAGAATTCAAATTTGATCTGCAAATGCTCTTATTGAATAAATTCTTAAACTTCAGAAGTCCAAAAAAAGATCGGTAAAAGACCAGACATTCAGATCTGCAAACAAGAACCTAGAGGAATGTTTACTAGTGGTAGGGACAGAATGGACCAGCAAGTGCAAAAAGACTCTTCTTCATCATTCTGATTTGTCTATTTATGTGAAGCTTTCCAACATGTTTATTGGAGCTTTGTTTTACAACACTGGCAGCAGGGCAGGGAGCTCACCAAGAGGGTCTGTATTTGTAAGTTTGGGTGTCCACTGTAAGTAGCTTTTAAAAACTATAACTCACATAGACCTTATTAATATAGTATAAAATAATGAAAAATGACAGGAGTTATATTTCAATATTCTTATTAATGTTAATGATAATTTAATTTTGGTACTAGCATCCACCGTAATGAAAGAATAAGTGTCTGTATGTGTGTCTGTGCATCTGTTGCTATGTCTCTGTAATATGGCATTGGATTCATAAGAGGAATGCTAATGTTTGTGATGTGCCATCTCTTGGAATGAAAAATGCAATGCATTTTATTACCACATCTCTATATATATAAAATCCAACATCTGTTTGGATGTTTGTCCACTTTTCACGAGATAACTACTTAAGGGATTTAGAGCGGGTTTTTTACCATAATTTGCTTGAATATTCCAGTTGATTTTGCAACTTCTTTCATCACGCTAAGTATCATAGTTCACTTGTGGTACTGATTTATTTGCGTGAATATGAGTGACATGAAATGGGTCGATGGTGGGGCCCTCCTCACTCACACGCCAGCCTCGGGGCGTATCTTACATCCGCTTAGCTAGCAAACAAGAGAACTACTTAATGGATTTAGATCTTTTTTTTCTAGAATTTGCCTGAACATTCCGGTTGATTTTGCGACTTCTCTCATCGTGCTAAGAATCATAGTTTGCTTGCAGGAACGATATATTCGTGCTAATCTGACACAGAGGCTGCGGGCCAAGGGGAGGGGAAAGCGTCAGGACGTGGGGAGTCGGTCCACCTCTGCGTTTTGCAGTGTTCCTTGCCTCTGCTTAGCTAGCGATACCTTTTTGTTTACTGATTTTTAAAGTTTGTCCTGTTTCACTACTACGTGGGCAGAGCCGCGGAGAATGGCTAGTACATTATAATATATATTTGCATAGATAGTGCAATACAAATTTTAATGATGAATAAGTCCAATAGACAGTAATTTCTGGTTGGACAGGAATCGGCTTATATATTGTAATAAAAGGACAAGAGTCTGTGTGCGTCTGTGTGTCTGACCGGCTGCTAGGGCTGGGAAGAAAAAAATTATAAATGGGCAAATCATGTAGCAGAAGGATACAAAAATCAAAAATGATAATAAAAATACCAAATAAGGGTCTAAAAATTAGACAATTGGCCTATTTCATGTTTGATGTTATACACCATTATAGTGTCTTTATTGCGCCCCCTTGAGTCACGTGAATAATGTTTATAGTTATAATGCTAATTACTAATAACTTTGTGTAATGGGCAACAGGTGAATCAATGTGCATGTTGGGAAATAAAAGCTCCGTCAATGATTAGGCTAGAGTGTCTAAACCAGGCCAATGTCTTAGCAACCACCACTGAGTTTTCCCAGCAAAACACTTTAACTATAAAAGTCACCAGCTTGACAAGTGACGCTGAGAGGAAGCAACGAGAAAGGGTAGCCCTATCTGAAGAATAAAAGGGATGGGGTGTGTATTATTATACCAGACCAAATGTACAACCCATGTAGCAAATAAAAAAACATGAGGTGTATGCTAATTACTTAGATTTCAATCCTTCATAGACTGATAGTATGGAATTTTTAATCCATCCATCCATTATCCAACCCGCTATATCCTAACTACAGGTCACAGGGGTCTGCTGGAGCCAATCCCAGCCAACACAGGGCGCAAGGCAGGAACAAACCCCGGGCAGGGCGCCAGCCCACTGCAGGTAATTAATATGAAATGACTTTTACACAGTACTAAGTAAAAATGTAGTTCTTGTTATTAAGCATAATGAAAAGATGAGTTAAAGCTAAACTTTCTTTTGCATGGAGCGGCCTGGCTCTGCTTTTTCACTTGCTCAATCACCAACATGATGCAATGACAGTCAAGAAGAGTGTGTACTGTAAAAAAACAAGCAGGCCATTGTTTTAGAAATGCAGCAGTGTAAGATTTCTTCCTTGAGAGATGGTTGTTTGAGTACATTAAGTAACATCCATTTGGGGCGGTCTGGGGTCTTCCTGACTTAAAATGTGCAACTGATCAATGAATACATTGTGGTAAAATGACGGGAACACCTGCACAGGCTATGAAGTAATGATGGCCATTTTCTCAAGTGATGGACATTAGGTAATGGGGGAGTGCTTTACTTAGATGATAAGAGATGTAATATAAACCGATGCACATCCTGATGGGGGCACTTGTGCCAGGGTCAAGCTGTTACATGTCATTGTTTGTTACATTGCTTTGTAATCAAGATTTTTTCTGCACTTCTATCTGGGCTCCAAGACTGCCTTCTTTCGAGAGAGCGTTTTTCTCGATGACAGAAGCCCAACTAGGAGTTAATAAAATTTTTATAGTATTGTCACACACATGCAAGTAGGAGTGCGCTGAGTGGATCACGTGCAGGTAATTACCAACCAGGCCAGGGGGTGGCAGGGTGCACTAATCCCACTTCTGTTATCTCTGCAGGCCAAATACGGGAAAACCTACCGGACGCGCCACCAATGACGTAACTTCCAGTTCCCACCTAAGATGATGTCACTTCCAGTTCCCGCCTCAGATGATGTCACTTCCAGTTCCCGCCTCAGATGATGTCACTTCCGGTTTTGGCTTTTAAAGCCGCCATCATTTCAGACAGTTCAGTCTGGGAACTCAACCGAACAACATTGTTTATTACTATTACCAAATTGCAGCCAGGGACAATATACAGGTGGCTGCCCCAAACCTTTTTTTGTGTGTTGCGACTAATTCTTTTACAGTATGTAAAGAGTTAGATTATAACAGATACCTAAACTTAAGTTGACTGTTTCAATTTTTTTTCTTTCCTTATTTTACACATTATTTTTTTCCTAAATAGCTAGACAACATTTTTTGACAAACAGTTGAGACTATTGTCAGGTGAGTACTAGTTTAATATATGGGTTTGTTCAAACAAGACAGAAGGATTTGTATAACACAGTTCAATCACGTTCTTGTTTTATTTACACTATTACATGATCATTGCTACATTTTATTTTTTACCAAACAGTGGATTATACTATAGAAACACATTTGAAAAAAATACAGAAATGAATGACGGTTTCCATGTGAAAGTTTTAGATTGTAATCCATTTTGGTAATTTGGCACTATAAGAAGAACGACCATAAGACATTGCGAAGGTTTAGGGCAGCCACCCGTATAATTTTTCCCAGCTGCAAAACTGATTTAAAAGCACAGACATGTTCACACAGCAGAGTCCAAAACAGAACTAATTTTTATCGACGAGATGGCGGCTTTAAAGGTCAGTAAGGGAAGTGATGTCATCAGGGCCTGAACCGGAAGTGACGTTGTTGGCTGCCCCAGAGCTGGGCAGGATTTCCCTAGAATGGTCTGTAAGAGATCAAGAGAGAGAATTAGTGCACTTCTCCACCCCCTGGTCCGACGTGGAATTACATGTATTCAAGCCCTTTAGTTGTCTCCTAAACATGCATGTGTGACAGCACATAGACACATTTTAGAGATGGCTATCCTGGTAGATGCAGCTTCAGTACTACACTCAGTAACTCACGCTTGGAACATCAGCACAAGCTTACATTCAAAAGATTCTGAAGACTTCATTTCCCAGCTGAAACTAAACTGGGTGTTGTAACTGGCCAAAAGAAATAAAGCTAAGATGCACACCATAGACTAAAATTATCCGGTGAGTAGAAAGATAATGTGAAGACTAAGAATTTAGACTTGTAATTGCCTACAATTATTTCTTACACTTAAACAATGGTCAGTAGGCCCAAATGTCTTGACAGAGTTAATTTTTAATTGTTGAAGACTGAAGAAAAAGAAATAGCAATGGAAAAAAATGATAGTACTTCAGACTCAAAACATTTCATCTCTGAATATATTGTAGAATAATTACTCAGCAAAAATATATGTGATGTTGCACATTTCAAAATGAATAATAAACAATGAACAATGAACAATAAACTAACATAATCAATAATCGAGTGGTTGTATTTCTTCTCATTGCTTGAGTGCAATCATGTCACTGTCACTCTCTACATATATGCCACACTGCCAGGTAAAGTCCAGCATTCACCTCTACACAATGACTGAGCTCATTGGAAGAAGGCTATCAAACATTGAAAATATAAATAAAATGAATGCGTAAAGAATAAAACCAAATGTTTTGGATTGATATCCAAGACGTTCCTTATACTCTACTTAAGGAAACCAAAAGAGAAGCACATTCAATTTCTAATCTGCTTACCCACTTCAGGATTGCAAGAAGTAGGGGTCTGGGTGCATTGGGCACACTCACACTCACACACTCACTCATGACCATAGAGATGCCAAATAAACTAAAATGCATATTTTTGGAATGTGTGTACAAAACCAGAGTATCCTGACAAAAGTCTGCACCACACAGAGTTGAAGTGTGACCTGAGGAGTGCAAAAATGAGAAGCAGTAGCTGTAAGCTCTGCACCACCATGCTGCCCTAAGAAAAAGTGCCTGAAATAAGTGATGGGAATATTTAAGTCGTACAACCTTATTTTAACAGTTTTAGTTCATATCTGTGGAGACTAACATTTACTATCTAACATGGAATTTTTCAAAAGAAAATAAAACTTGTTGCTTCATGTAGCAAACATAATTAACAATTTCATTTTTCTGGTGGTAAAAGAAAACATGAAGCAGATAAATTCCCAGAAGCAACAGAGCTGGAAATCCTAATCCTGATGTGGATCTGCTGATCCTTAACTGCAGAATGAGCTTTTTGTGTTTGGGCAGAGAGTTTTGCATTCCCTTCTGTAGACTCTTTATATAAAATAACTTAAAAACATATTCCTGATAAAGACAGCCTGGGTTTGAACTTTCAGGATGCTGGAGCTGCCAATATATGGAAGGGTGCTCTTAAATTCTGTTAATACCCACCTATCCATCCATCTATTCATGCACAAAGTATGAGGCCCATTCTGGCCAGTTTGAGGTTAAAGGGCCCAGAGCCTCATCCAGCATCATTAGGTTAAGAGTAGACTGTTGATGGGGTGCCAGTCCAACACAGGACATGCTCACACACACAAACGCACTTATGTGAGTCATAAAACAAACAGCTTTGAGGTGAGGGAGGAAAAATGGAGTACAAAGAGAAAAACTAACAAAGATACAGAAAGAACACACAGACTCCACACAGAAAGCAACTGTTGTGAAAACAGAACTCTGGAGCTGTAAAAGCAATGGGATTAAGTATTGAGCCACTGGGCCAAACTATTAGAATTCATCTTTATTTTGTATTGTGTCTTTCATAGTGAGAACTGGTGGTGGCCACTAGAAAGGAGTGAAGTCTTGGTTATTATTATTAGTTTTATGAAAGTCTCAATTGAAGTCTATGTAAATAGTAGTTTAAAGGAATATTTAATGATCTGTAGGACAGGCAGGCGCTAACTGGATGTTTATGTGCTGAAATCCAGTGAAAAATATTATCTTCAAATCAGCATCCAACTAGGATAGAGTTTTCAGCTCTAAAAAAACAGTGCATGAATTGAGACAAATAGGACTTGAAATTCTACAAAATCTACTGGAAAAATCCAATGCTGATGAAGCCGGAATGTTTCCCAACCCCAAAATGTGTGATAGTAGTTCCTGCATGACTGGTTAGGCAAAGGAGATGTGCATTATGTTATTTCTCTATTATATAAAAAAAATCCTGCGATGTCTCTCTCGTGCGTGTGTGTGTGTGCTTCTGTGTCTCTCTCACGCGCGTGTGTGCCTGTGTCTCTCTCGCGCGTGTGTGTGCGTGCGCCTGTGTCTCTCTCGCGCGCGTGTGTGTGTGCGCCTGTGTCTCTCTCACGCGTGTGTGCGCGTGCGCCTGTGTCTCTCTCACGCGTGTGTGCGCGTGTGCCTGTGTCTCTCTCTCGCACGTGTGTCTGTCTGTGTCTCTCTCTCGCTCTCTCTCTCTCGCTGCACAGGGAATGCACAGGGAGAGAGTGAACACGTGCGGAAATCATCGGCGCGCACAAACCAAAAGGGAAACTGGCTCGTTCGTATACCTAGTGTGTGGTCGTGAACAGATGCAAAAGTTTGGCGAACTTTTTGGTCATAACCCAATTTGTACGTGTCCAGAGACGTTCGTGAACCGAGGTTTGTAATGTGTAAAATTATAACATAGTTTGACGTTTAATAGGCTTTTTCTTAACACCTCCCATTTTCGCTTATCCGACGTTCTGCTGGCCTGTTTATGTCGGATAAGCGAGACTCTACTGTAATGTGATGAGATCAAGAAACCAAGCTATCAAGCTCAATATATAAACCAAGGGTGCATTCACAATAACATAAGAGAATCTTTAGTCCTTAAATACTTTTTGAATTCACTCATTCCTGACTACCCTAAGACAGGTTGGTTGGGAGCGTGCGCTGATAGCGAGTTGCTGCACCCACCACACAACAAATCACCTGGACCGGGACCCGAGTGAAGTGGGTGACGCCTCAGCGCCATACTGAAACAGTGTGAGCTTTTTTACGGTGGCTGGGGTGCCAGTTCTGCCGCCATACCCTCATAAGACAGATCTGTAAGAAAGAATCCAGAATACTGAACACTAAGATGAGCGTGTCGCTGCCTTAAACATCACCTAGGTAATGAGGCCACTTTGTGAAACCTCCTTATGTATAGTGCCAAAATAAAACAACCAACTGGCGATAGCTGTGATGAGCAAAATGTGGGTTAAAATATAAACAAAATAAATAAAACAAATTAATAATAATAAGAAAATTATCACAGTAAATAGCAACAATTACGAAATCGGGAAAAATACACAAAAAACCAAATCATTTCAGGGAGTTTCTGATATATAACGTCTTTGCCGTTCTTTCCCTGAGTAGTTGTTAGTGCTGCTGTCTCACAGCTCTAGGGCTCATGTCCGATTCTGGCTCTGTTTGAGCACAGTTTCTATTTGCTCCATATACATTTTATAAGGGTACTCATTTTACCTTGTAAATAAATGCATGTTAGGTTATCGGTTGACTCTAAAGTGGGTCAGAGAGAATGAATGTCCTGCAATGGACTGGCACCCTACCCAGAGCTGATTATTATGATAAGCTGTAGCCACATTTTAATGTAACAATGATCTATGTTCAATAAGAACTGTACACTTATACCTTTTAAGAAGCTACTTGATTATAAGCACAAAGATACAAATGGTACCAAATCTCTTTAGAATGTAACATTATTAAGTGCTTCTTCTGCACTTTGTTTACTGGCGATAATATAATAGAAACAGTTTAGAATCAACAGGTTGAAAAAAATTAATAAATCAGTTAAGGGAAGAAGGAAAATAAATATGGATTAGATAAGCTCCTGGGCAGTATATTCTGTTATTTGGCATCTATCCTATTTTTTTGGAAAATAACCACACAGCATTGTATAATTGAAAACAACAAATTGTTATGTAATAGTGTTGAACAAATTGTTATCAACAGAGTTTTATTTAAATACCTCAGTTCACATTTCCTGCTGTTTGTCGTGGTGGTAACATGCCAGGCTGGACAGACGTAGACACTCAACTTTTGGAGAATTTCCAAGTGTTCCCAATTCCCAAATCGGTCAGGAGAAATACGCAAACAATTACCATATTGCACAATACAAGAGGTGCGGGGCATTTAGTTGGCACCAGTCACCAGAACATTGACCTTGTCAGTTCTACCAGTCTGTTAAACCCGAGGATCACTTTCTCTTGGAATGCTCCAGACTAGAGTTTTCGTTTTTCCATTCCTCCACTGTCAACTAGACATACAAAAGTGTTTAGACAAAACCTTGCATCATAATATTTACTTTGTTTGTTTGATGTTTAATGTTGCTCTGTAACTATAAACTTACACAGACGTCTGGTCAAATTCTTGTACAGAGCATTTTAATGTCACCTTTCCTGTCCTGAATCATCTGCCATTTGAATGTTTGGCATTGAAGTGTCAAAGCTCACAGCCATTTATCATTTTACTTTACCATCTAATTAAATCTGTTCTTCATTTTTAGCAGCATTTTTAGGTTTGTTAAACTTTGCACGTCCCACCTGGGCAAATTTAATTGTCCAAGTTCATTTCATTATTTACACTGTTTCTAAAGCTCATCAGCCATTAATTCAGCATGTGAGTAACCCTACTAATAAACACGGACATATCCTGAATCTTGTTATAACAAGTGATACTTCAGCTGTTAATACTTGCCATGTAAACCATTTTTATTCTTTTTATTTTATTTTAATGTCTCCGCACTTTACTGCCTACACTAAATAAATATGTAAAAAAACATTGGAAATGAACAGCCTACCTGATATTTTTTTTCCCACAGATACTCCAGCGTTATTTCCTCAACACATTCCGTTTTACACAATTTTTGCCCAAAAACCTCCTGCAACATTGTGATGAGATAATTGTGGTGTCTTTCATTCATTGCATAGTGATGATTAAAATCTAAGAACACCACCTCTTTGGGGTGGGCACTCAAAAAGTTATTGATCTCCACCAGTCCTTCATGCACCTTAATGCCAAAGAGTCCATGAATGAAATAAATCTCATGACCAGGTTCTCCTGGTTTTGAAGACACACGCAAATCGAAATACCGTATGCCGGCCTCCAGCTGCTCGTGAAATGTTAGATTTTGAGTCATGGACCACTTCTTCATCACTTTTTTTCCCAGAGATCGAAAAACTCCAGTAAGTCGTTTGACTGCGGGTGCCTGGTCGGGTCCTACTGGAGCTTTCTCATCTACCCAGTAGCTGAAGGAGTCATGTGAACCTGAATAAAGAAGAATGAAGAAGCTTTTCAGCCTGCAGCAACACTATCGATAATAATATTCCACATCCATACTCCCATAAAGGCCCACTCAATGACTAATTAGGTGTTTAACTGTTCGTAAATTCCCATATCTGGAAAAATGTCAGGTTAAGATACTTAATCTGTCTCACATAGTGAACCTGCTGAGAGAGTTACACCCTAAAAATCCAACATTTTAGTTGGTAGACCACACTAGCTAACGTTTAAAATCTTTAGGTATAAAATCAGGAACTTCTCAAAACTTCCATGGAAGCAGATCCAAGTTTCATACAAACCACGACTATAAATACCTCTTAAGACTTAAAAGGAAACTTTATAATTTTATTTTTGACACTAACCCAATTGCAATGCTTATCATGTTGATACCCCAAATCATTTACTATCAGTTCATTTTTAAAAATCTCTCATTTTTTCTTACAAAAAGCTTGTTTTAAAGTGGCCAAAAATTTGCTAAAAATAGGTTTATCACGCTTTTGTAATGAACGTCTCCAGTTTTAAGTTTATAATATCTCAAGTAGGCCAGACATTGGCTGGTGTCTTCTCCAGAGCTGGTCCCTGCATTACACCAGATGAAGTCCCCAAAATTGATTAAATTGAGAATTCTGCATGATATTGTATCGTCTTTAGACTCTTACACACAAGGTGGACTGAAACGGTGTCCTTTACTATTGGTCTTCATGTCAGCAAATAATAAATAAATTAGTACGACATACACCAGAAAGTTCATCACATCCAGGTTCTGTAACATTTCCACTCAATTATTTTGTTATGTAAGTAACACTTTTGTTTTTAGACTTTACTCACATTTAAGGATGGAAATAGTGAAATGGCTCACTTTTATGTCATGAGGTCACAAGACATTTATTTTTAAAAAGTGAAAGAATTAAAATGAAATCAAAATGGTAATCTTCTTCAGCTTGTAATCTATTATGACACCTCTTAGCTAAGCATGCCAAACATCCTTTGATATATTCAGGTACATCACATTTAGGATAATTGCAAATGGTTACCTAAAAATACTTTTCTTACAATATCATTTTTCCAACATGTCCAGTACTGTTAGAGTGGCAAGAGGTGTGCTGTTTTGTTTTAGTCCTGTGCTTTATCATACTTCACACAATGAGCAGCACGTTTTCCAGACACTGGTCACACTATCGTACACGTGTGAAAAAGGGACCAGTTTTTGTATACAGCAGTTTACAATACAATTTGAAGTGAAATGCCTGGTTGCACAACTCCTATGACTGTGCTGAGAAACAAATACAAATGGACAATAACAATACATAACTTTATCAATTTAAAAATCATTAACAGAATTATACATATGCAATAATAATAATAATAATCATAGTAATAACAAAATAGATAACTTAATTAACCTAATGGACAAAGTTATCAATAGGGCATCATGTATTTCTAAACACTTTCCTTATTTAACATGCAGATGGATTGTGGGAAAAAGCTGCTCCTCAGGTTCTCTGAACTGAAATGTTGTCCAGCTTGTTCTCCAGAGACTGAACATTGGCTAGTAAGCAGGACACTGGGCAGCAGTGGTCAGTGTGCTCTTCTCTGGTGCGTTTCTCTCGATGTATCTCTCAGGTGTGTCTGGCTGATATTGTTGTACTGTTTAGGAAGGATCTCATCTGGCCAAACTGACTCAGTGAATATGGAGTCAGATAGCTGGTAAGTGGCCCACGGCCTTATATTTATGGGTGAATGTCGATCATATTAAATGCAACCCAAAGTAGTGTGTGTAAAATAATTAATACAATAATAGTTAACACTAAGTACAGTAAATCTGATCGACTAAGAATGGTGACCGTATTCAGCAATGCCATCTTAACACCTGTACTAAATATATTCTTTATTCTGTAAGGTTTTATGTGCAGTTTGAAGTTTGTGTGGCATTCTGCTACTAAATAATAAATGAAACAGTGCTCATACCAGCTCAGACAATTTCTTGCACTTTATTATTTATTACATTCTGTAATGGATGTTAGTGTGATGAATCATGAATCATACATGTGCACCCAGGCATGTATTGCCAGAAAGAACCAAGAGATAAGAAGTACTCTAGGAGCTGAGACATGAAAAAAGAAGTAAAACAAACTAAAATCAAAATTGAAAAAACAAAATAATGGATGAACAAAGCTAAAACAACAACCAAAGTCGAGAAAACTTTGCCTGAAGGTCAAACCAATTTCCCAAACTAATTTTAGAAATCTATCAGTTGATTGCTTTCATTTTAGCCCACAAGAACATATGCCGGTCAAATCCTCCTGAAAATGATAAACATCATGGTGACCTCTGTGTGAAGGATAAACAAGACTATTTCAAAATGCACAACTGATAGGCATAATACAATCATTAAGCAAGGAAAATAAATGCCAGAGAATCTAATGCTAATTAGGTGGTTCTGTTATGGTGCCTTTGTTCAACAAACACAAAATAATACAGAGAGTGATAAACAAGCAATAGCATAAAGTACCAAACAAAGGTAAAATCAGCTAACCTCAGATTTATCAGGTGGGGTGGCTCACCCGCTTGCCTACTGCTGTAACTCACTGTGTTTACCAAACATGTCTCTTGTTCTTTCTCTCTCGACCTCGGTTTCTCTTCCTCACCCATTCAACTGTTCTCTGGCTGTGAGCCACGTTTAAATCCCATCCTGTGGTGACTTTTAAGGAGAATTATGGCCTAAGTCAGGGTGGCCTTACATTTGTTCTAGGGACACTGGGCTAAACCCGTGCTTAGAAATTCCTGGTGTCACTGTACCACTGATCCTTTTATTGTCTTTAACGTTTCCAAACTTCAGTACAGCTAGAGAGAGGTTTAGAGAGATAGCAAGTGCTAATATGTTTCCTTCGGGGACTGCTTAGTCTCTGGCAGCCAGTAGGCACTGCTACTTCAGGCATTTCCTCACTGGCCTCACTCACCTTCTGGGAAGAGGGCCAGACATCCATATTAACTGCTGGCTCGACTTTCCTCCAGCAATGTTCTGCTACTCCACCTAATGCACTTCTTGATCAAGTAACACACAGCAGCCCCACACTGGCACACGCAGGGCCTCTCCTGCTACCAGTCTGGCTCACTTTCCTTTTGAGAAGCTGTCTGTCGGACTTTCTTCTGCTTTGTTCCATTCTGATGGCACCTTTCCCTTTTCATAAGGTAAATATTGATGAAATCATGCTATGAAAAGATTTCTTCCATTTTAGTGTTTTAATACACTGAATACAGATATTGTATGATATTAATGGGCCTAGCTCTCCCTTAGCTTTCTCAGGCAGTCACAGTACACATTGTTTTATATATATTCTGGAACATCCCCGAGAGCACAAAACACTAATTATTGTTCATGTAAGTCAGTGGATATATTTATTTGGCCATTGTTTACTCTAGTGACTCTGGTTTCCTTTCAGGTTTTCAAGACATGAGATAGTACTAGGATGTTGTACCGTGTTAGCCATTATGAATGTCGTGAGAAGTCAAGCAAAATGACACCTTTAATTTGTTAACTAAAAAGATTACAATATGCAAGCTTTTGGGTTTACATCTTGTCTGAAGATGGGGCCTAAGTTGCCTCAAAAGCTTGCATATTGTATTCTTTTTTAATTAGCCAATAAAAGGTGTCATTTTGCTTGACTTCTCAAGACATGAGGTGAAATTCATTATTTTATTCTATTTTTTCCATCAAATGTGGTGAGAGATTACCTGTGTGTTATTGTTTCTTACCTTAAGTAATTTATTCCTAGTGAATGAATAAATGAATGACAAGTCGTAGTGGAGATCTTGTATTATTTGTTGATGCTACTTATAACAATACACAAAACACACAAAAACAGGTGCAAAACATGCATAGAATTATCAAACACACTCTCCAGGACCCATCAACACACACACACACCCAGCACAAGATTTTTCCTTTCCACATAATCAGCACAATGAAATGTCTTCCTGGAATATGGTTTGCAAGCACTTATGTGCAGAGCCATTAGTTTCTTTTCATATAGTATCTATGGTTTCAGAGAGAATGTTAATGAGCTGTTCAGACAGTATGTTATGGAAGAATAATGTGAAATATGATAGGCTGGTTGTGATTCACAGTCTGGTGGTCCCAGTCACAAACCGCACCTGGTCACCGATGGAGTGAAGTTTGCATGTTGCTCCTGTGTCTTTATTGGTTATTTCTGCTGGCAACTCTAAAGTGAGAGTCTGTGAGTGTGTCCTGTGGTGGACTTAAGCCTGACACTGTCAGGGTAAATTGCAGCCCTCATGCCAAAACCTGGATTAAGTGAACACAAATAAACAATTTTATTCACCAAATTTGCCACTCCATCATATATACATATATATGTACAGTATGTGTATGAATATCAATGCAGTCGATCAAATTTGACTCATCATGTAAATGGAGTGTTGATGAGATAGTTTATAAAAATAATAAATTCCAATAACAATTTTTCAAACTAACACTTGTCACGCAAGAGTGCTTAGGGAGTAGCTTAAAGACCTAAAGAGCAGCACGAAATCACAAGGCTGGGGATGACGATGGTGCGCTAACCTTTCTTTCTTTATTTCGACAGGAAAGATGAAAAAATGCAGCCATGAATCCACCCGAATACGTTAGCCAGCAGAACAAGCCACTTCCGGGTTCCTTCCTTCACTCTAATCGCCCTATGATGACGTCACCACATCCCGTCTACCTCAGCGGTTCCTTTCCCAGAATTCCCGTTCCATTTCCGTCCCCACAGCATTTAATGTCTGCCATTTTCATCTGAAACTGTCTGTACTGAGTTTTCATGCTTGACTCAAAAATCTGTGAAAAACAAACTAGTTTACAGTATAAGGGGACGGACTCCCCAACTCTTTCAACTTGTTTGTGCTTCTTTTACACACTGTTCTTGGAAAGACTAGGCCTCAGATAAATGTGAAAAATGTGAGTCTAAATGGTACAAGTCAAACATACAGGAATGGTGCTGCAAGGCTAAAAATAATTATGGATAACTTTGCACCCTTTTATTTTATTGTTGTAATATTTTTATAGTGAATCATTCATAAGGTGCATCTCCAAATTAAAGTTTGGACATAATTTCTTATTTACACGTGTTATTTAGATAGATAGATAGATAGATAGATAGATAGATAGATAGATAGATAG
>JANRMT010062834.1:10788074-10811606 GCA_026402145.1 Polypterus bichir lapradei
CAGTGCGCTGTTACTGTATATTATATTTGTTATATTGTTTTATTAAAAAGAGAGTAATAATAATCTTTAAAAATGTTTGTGTCAACTTTTTTTTCTTTGGCTTTAATTAAAGTATAGTATTGCAACAATGCAAATAAAAACTACAGTTTAAAACAGTAATATAATATTTGAAATAAGGAAAAAAGAGCCACTGTCTTTATTCTTGTTTTAACTGGCTGGGGTATTTCAGAAAGGATTTGTTTCACTTTCAAAGATCCTGTAGGAAAATAAATAGAGTGCTGCTTTGCATTTTAGGTCTGTACTGTATATTTGATTTTAAAACACACAGATTTTTTATAAAGCTACTATATATTTAACTAGCTGTGGTACCCATCTAAGATTGGTTGAAAGCTAACTAATCGACAGAGACCTCAGCATATTCAGTGTTAATGTTGCAGTGCAAAATGTATTTTGTAAAGCATGTAGTAATAAAATGCATTGTATTTTTAATTTCAAGAGATGGGGCATCAGAAACGAATCACACACAAAATGGCATATAACAGAGACATAATAACCAGATGGACACAGCAATACACAGACAAACACACACAGACACTTTTCCCTTTATTAAGTTGGATCTGTCCAATACCAAATTATACAAAAATGTATTTTTTAAACATTCCATCAAAAGAATTGTAAACTACATTGATGTACAAAAATAATCTCCTACAGTCAATGATGAACTTCTGTAACCATCATGACTTTCACTGTTTTGCCAGATAAACAGAGAAATATGTCTGACTGTTCAGTCAATGTTTCATTTCCACTAATGGAGTTAGGCCAATGTGTCTTCCACAAAGGAAAATGGTGTTATAAGATGGTAGATCTGCCATTGAATATAGCCCAAAACCCCTTATAGAGGGTGGTCCAGATCTAATTATGCAATTTTCATTACGCTATAACAACGTGCAATCCAGGATGTTGAAAGAATTTAGACCACCTGCAGTGCATCAGAACACGATCTCCCAGTTCAACAAAATGTTTGACAGAACTGGTAGCGCTAATCACCCGAAATTGTATTGTTTTCCTGTATTGCATTAAGAGTTGCATAATTAGATCTGGACCACCCTGTAATTAGCTGTTTTCAGAATTTCACAGTATCAGGGTCTTAGCCTCCTCTTACTTGTCATATACGCTCGATTTGTTGGCAGCCAACAAGCCTTAAGGTAAGGAAAACATCGCAAGATAAAGGGTTGTTGAATGGTACTAACGCTTCTATCTCTTTTTTCTCAGCTGAAGGAAGAAAAATAAACCGCCCTTACCAGTTCCAGCACTCAAACTGGCGCGACTACACTTCCGCTCCGTTCCCTAATAGATGATGTCACTTCCGGTCCCTCTTCAAAGATGTCACATCCTTTGTTTTCATTTCCTGTCTCCATTTTGTTTTTGTATGAATAACCCTGCATCCCTTTACCGTGTGTCAGTTGTACAGTATATTTTGAACCTCTTGTTTCGATTTTTATTTGACCTGTCCGACGGACACTTTGACATAACTGGAGTCGTTTCTTTTGCACCACATACTATACATATGTAAAATAAAACAAAAGGTAGGGGAGACCATCTTCTATGCGCATTCAGATTTGTATATATAAAAGTGAAGAGCAGGGGAGAAGGGTCAATTTGTTAAATAAATACATTACACTACATTAAAAATGGATGAAGACATCAGAGGCTAAGCACAACAGATCATTGGCTTAAGCCTCTGAAGCCCACCCATCCCAATAACGCTGCTTAAATACCATGTCACTTATAAAATTGGAGTTCTGTTTCTCTTTATCTATCTCTTCATCTGCCTTTCGTAAGATGTGTGTGTGTTGTTATGAATGATTACACAAGGAAAAGCCTAAAAGACTCTCTGAAACTTATAAAAAGTACTAATAGATTATTTAATTGAATTTATGAAAGAGTAATTAAATTAAAATAAACAACAAGAATAAGTAAAATGAATGCATCAAAATAACCAGACCCTAGTTCAGGAAATTAAACAAGAGGTACAAAGCAAAACAAATACTCATCTTGTTTAAACAAGTTAAAAACTTTCAAAAAAGGAAAATTAAAATAAAGAAATACAGCATGATATGAAATAAATTATAAAAACTGAGCCAAATGAGGAATCCAAAATATAAATACTTTAAGACAAAACAAAGAACAAAAACTAGAAAGTCCTTTTTTTTCATTAATTCAGTTTTTCAAAATCAATATAAAAGCTAGGAGAAAAACCAAAACCTAAATCATTAACAGAACCATTAATTAACCTAGACCATGAGTTTAAAATTTGAAACAAATGGTGGCTTTGAGGCTAAGGATCTGTGCTGGAATCCCGAAGGTTGCCAGTTTGAATCCCCGTCACTGCCAAAAGAGATGCTACTCTGCAAGGCCCTTAACCTTCAATTGCTCCAGGTGCGCTGTACAATGGCTGAGCCTGCGCTCTGACCCCAAGGGGTATGTGAAAACCAAGTAATTTCCTTCAGGATTAATAAAGTGTAATAAAAAAAAAACATTTTTATTACTACTAGAAGACAAACTCAAACTGTGGGCCAAATAAATGAGCAGGTTGAAGCAAATGAATGCCACAGACAAGCAGGAGTCTTTCATTTCCCCAGTAACCCAAATACCTACAGCACCCAAGGACAGTCACTCCACATAAATCCCTGACACTGGTTTTCTCCATAGAATGGTTTTGACACAGCATTGCTATTGGTCTGAGATCGGACTTCGCCTCAGCCATTTGAAAGCACCAAGTTTCCTCTTCTTAATTCATTCTTTGAAACTTTTCTTGGAATCTGTAGAACCATTGCCATGCTAGTGAACCCACTTCTGGTTGAGCATTAGCTCATAGCCAGAGGGCCTAATGGTCTTTGTGGAGTATTTTGAAATGACTCTAAAGTCATAGTTTCCTCAGTGATAAGTAGATAAGACGCAGTTGCTGAGCAGTAGATCCAAACTGTGATTTTCCCACCATTTTAAATGATTGTAAATCAATAACAATAAGAAAAACAGTATGTTATGCAGATATTGAGCTCTTTGACTATTCTAATTGCCTAATGAATTTCCTCAAATATTTCTTACAATTGTTTATTAATCCTAATGAACCCCCTGCTGTTGCAACACAGGCAACTACTAATGTGCTACAGAGCTTGCAGGTTTTTTTTAACCAAATGCTCCACATTTTCTTCTTGGAGACTTCAGTCAACATGTAATCTGGCCAACAAGGAACAATAAAACTCTTGATCTTTGCTACAGGACAGGCTCTTCTGATCACAGTTGGGTTTACCTTCTCCCCATTTACAAAAGAACCTTGTAAAGAGAAACATATATAAAAAGACAATTAAGCTCTGGATTGATGAACCTATGTGACACCCACAAGGATGCTTTCAATGTATAGGTTGGGATCTGTTTAGGGATATGAATGGAGATTTAGATTAACTTTCTTTTTGTAAAGACATGCTTATCCTAACTTAAAAGCATTAAGGTCTATCCCAACAACAAACCCTGGGTGAACAAATTCATAATGTTATCATCATATAAAAAGGAAATTGCCTTTAGACAAGGTAATACTAAAGAGACATGTTCTGCACAGAGGGATTTAAAGCCTGAGATTAAAAAAGCTTGAGTTGAGTTCTTCCTGGTAAGGCGTTAAAACTCTGGCAGGCTAGCATCAGCTAAAATTTAACAATATATACGTTTGTGGGTTTAACACCAACTTTGATTAAACTAATTGGTTTAATAAGAATTAAACAAGTCATGGTCTGATAGATGATTTTGTTAACTGTTGTGTTGAGTCTTTTATACAATTTAACCTAAACCTATGGAACCTACATCTTACGGAAAATAGAGAACTAATAACTGATTTCAGAAGAAACACCATTTCCCCATTAGAAATGACCAGGCATTGGAGATTGTAGAAAGTAATGAGTATGTTGGAATAGATTCAAAGCTGACTTTAATCAAAACAATAATCGACAAAAGGACCAGCAATGTGTATACTGTGTAAGGAAGCTGAGTCATTTAATGTGAATTTGAACATTATGTCACTTTTTGCAAATCAAGTATTGAGTCTGTCTACACTTATATTTGTCTTGCTTGATTTGGAAATCTTAATGTTTGCATCAAAAACAAAAAAAAAAAAACAAATTGTAAAGTAGAACTCTAAAATAGCAAGGCTTCATATCTGACTGACTTATTTAATAAGTAAACATCGTGGAAAACAGAGCATATGTTCTCAGAGAAAACTCACCAAATACATTGACAATTCCATTTGTTTGAATCAGGTTCAAGTCAGGTGTCCAAGATAAAAACAAATCAGATGAAATACTCATCCATACATCCATCCATCTAAATGAGTTTTACTTTAATAAACATTCACTAGCTTAAATCATGGCTGTTCAGTTATCATTCAGGCCAATCAGTAGTCAAGTCTTAATACTGGTTTAATTTTTAACTAGTCGAACTGCCATTTGTAATCCATTTGTAGAATGGGAGAAGGAAAGAAACCAAAGGTTTATGTGTTTTTCAACTGGTGACCCTGTTATTTCTGTCTGTCATATCCGTCATCCACACTACCTCTCCTTCAGTGTTTCTTCTAAGTCAAGAACTTGTTCCTTTTGTGTCTGATCAGATGCCAGAATTGTGGTAGCTCCTTGCTGAGTTGTAAACATGAATGCCGACATTACTGACTCCTAGTATCTGGTCAAGGTGGGCAGTTCATAGTGCTTTAATTATTAAGAAAAGGCAACAAAGCATACAGGAGTTTAAACAACAACCCTTTAATTCTCCTTTACTGCGCTGCACTTCCACTCTCAATCAAGCCTCACCCAACACCCCATTGCAAAAGCGCATGGTACGCCTTTTTCAGTGTTGTGCATAAACTAATGAAGGCGCTCATTTTTCTAAGAACGGTGAACTTAACGTAGCGTATTTGCAAGTGATGAACTTGAACGTGAGCTCGTTCAGTTTTATGTGACATTCTGGATCTGGTTTAAGTCCAGATTAAACGATTTAACTTTTTTCTGTAATATAGGGTTGGAGCCAAATCTGAATACGGTATTCAGATAAACACAAATAGTGAATTTTTACGAATATTTAATTTGTGCAAATTTTTTGCCAATTATTTGTATTCATAAAAAATAACGTAAAATCATATAGGCACTGTCTGTATCTGCCTGTTTGTGCTTAAGCTGCACCCTCGCTGACATGAGCACGCAGTGAAGCTCCACATTTGCTTTTAGGAAAACGTCGTACAGGGTGGTCCTGATCTAATTATGCAATTTTCATTACGCTATAACATATTACATAGAAAATCACCCAAAAAATCCCGGACCACCGAGAAGTGTGCAAACTGACGACATGAAGAATCGTCTTTGCGCCGAACTGGAATCGTCCCCGCATAAATCAAAGGCATCCAGACGATCTGGATCTGCATAATTAGATCTGCACCACCCTGTACTTCACGAAGCCACTTTATATTTTTCCCCGTTGGACATGCAATATGTGACACGAATTTTGACCGGCAGCACAAAAGGTCAGTTCACCTACACGCTGGGTCCACAGCCTCCATTTGTGTCACACGGTTGGAAATAGAGCAGTAATTTATACGTGTACTTGCGTCTATTTAATTTTTTTTTGACCGGGAGGATATTAGCATATATGGTTATACGTGTTTATTGCTGGGTATTACTCAATAAAGTGTATTTAAATAAAAAAAGTCTTCATAATTATTGCATTTTATATTCAAGAACACTGTAATAGCCTAATATAAGGCATACAAAATTGAAAAAAGTAAACTCGTGGGTCATTTATTCTCACTCCTTAAAAAATACAAAATGAACTGAACATGAACTAGTTCAGAATTGAAATGGTGAACTATGAACGTGAATTTGTTCATTTTAATCCGTGTGAATTTTGAGCTAGTTCTTGTGAGGTGTGAACTTGCACAACACTGGCCTTTTTACATGACGGTAATCAGAAGCACCACGTGACATTGCCTGGATAAGGAAGTTCTGGTCGTTTTGTCTGCTTAGAAAAAAAGGGTTAAAATTTGGGGTTTCAAAGTAGTCTATCTTGTCCGCATGTTCCTAGAGAGCAACTATGCAAAATTTGCTCCAGATCAGTCAATGGCTGTAAGGTTTTATAGGGACCATAGAGATAGACATATTTTATACGCTGTATATAGATATGTCAAATCTGATGTTATATTATAAATATTACATTCACTGCTATATTTTATTTATAGGTCCAAAGTTTATGTTTGGTGGCTGAGTTCCTTGGTGATTTGTTTTTAATGATGTGGTGTGGCCTCTCTGTAAAATCTGCTAGCAAATCAAATTTCCCTCTTGGAACAGTTAACTTGAATTGAACTGAACTGAATCATATTTGAAAGTCGTCTTCTTGGGTCTTCTCAATGTATGACCTTTAGTTGTTAATATATTAAAAATCCGTTTTAGACCTGTCCATGATGAGAATGTTATTCTTGCACCATACAATATTTGCTCTTGCCAATGTTTACCTGCCTGTTTAAATAGAGAATATTGTTTACCCTTTGTCTGTACCCAGGAATAAAACCAGACATGCAGCAAACTCTGTCACTACAAATAAAATCCTTTTTTTCCTGTTCATTTTGTTGGGGAGCTGGAACCTATCCTAGTGGCAAAAGGCTTTATGCAGAATTTCTCCCCCAGTGGTATGTTTGTTCATTGCTGGGAGCAATTTATAAGTCAGTCATTTTAAGAGCAACACACAATAATGTTTGGTTCATCTGGATGTCAGTTTTGCCCCCCTTTCATCCTATGTAATCATGTAAATCTCCTTGAATCTGAAAAGCCCTTGTGTTTCGAGTAACCAACTGGCACAAATCCAATTGTGGGACAGCATAATCTTGTTTGGGAGACTCTGAGGTCATTGCAGAGAAACAATTCTTTATTGGAACAAAGAGATCTCTGTTATTCTCACTCCCAGGTAAAAGTCCTGGCATAGTGGAAATGCGTAGGGAGCTAAAACAGCACACTGAGCTGGCATTTCACAATAACTGATTCATCAGAAACATCTCATTTAAATAACATCAAGTTAACCACTGTGGAGGTCTATTTGCTGTTTGACAAATGCCTGTACAGACCATTAAATACTCTTACATTACTAACTTCATTCACTGCAAGGGCCCTGTCCAGGGTTGTTTCCTGCCTTTCACTCACTGTTGCCAGGTTACACTCCAGACCTGTATAAGTCTGAAATGGATTTAGTTTGAGGATGTATATATGACTTTTTATGTATTCTTTATGTGTCCTTTTGAATAACTGACTTTTCATTTAGGTGGGACTTCTGTAGATTATCTGCATTCATCACAATGCAAGGATAGAGACAAGTTTACATGACCTCAGTCTATGGAACACATACTGTAGGAAGGGCCATTCCTGCAGTTAGCTGTACTGAATTTGTGATGTGTACATTCCTGATTAAAATAAAAGCTTAGCTACCATAAGGCACATACATAAATACACTGCCAAAACCAAGTAGAATTTACTCATAAGTGCTTACGAAAACTAGTAATTTAGATATACTGTATATAAACTAAACACTTTTTTGAAAAATCACACCATTCTGAGATAAATTCTGAGTGAAAAAAGTGAAAGTTAACAAATGTTATTCCATTAAATAAAAAAGAGGATCAATGTGGTTCTAGATAGATAGACAGACAGACAGACAGACAGACAGACAGATAGATAGATACTTTATTAATCCCAAGGGGAAATTCACATACTCCAGCAGCAGCACACTGAGTGATAACAATGCAGGTACAACAGACAATAACTTTGTGTAATGTTAACGTTTACCCCCCCGGGTGGAACCGAAGAGTCGCATAGTGTGGGGGAGGAATGATCCCCTCAGTCTGTCAGTGGAGCAGGACGGTGACAGCAGTCTGTCGCTGAAGCTGCTCCTCTGTCTGGAGATGATACTAGCAACTACTGAAAAGTTAGCTTAAAATGTATAGTGGGAATATTAATAGAAGTAAATATTAAAGAATTGTACAATATACTTCTTTCATGTGCGTGAATATAGGGGACAGCTGGAGGCCTCTAGTGACTGTAATTCTACTGCCGCTCCTGGTGGTTGCGCTGTGTCCTAATGTCTTTACCTCTTTCTCCCTCTGCAGAATGGATGATTGATGGCTATAACACCTCTGACATCACTTCCAGTGTCTGTACACTAGTACAAGTAGTAATAATAATACTAATAATAATTCTTTACATTTATATAGCGCTTTTCTCACTACTCAAAGCACTCTCCGCACAGGGAGGACGCAGGAAGCACACCCGCAATCTCCTTACTGCAAAGCAGCAGCGCTACCACTGCACCAGTAGGACCCAAAACTGGAAGCCCCGCCATCTTTGACAGTTCTGTTCTGAGCTGGTGTCTGCAATAAAGACTCTGCAATAATTCCATGTATTTTGTTTATTTTTCAAAACCAATTAAATGGTGTGACCTGCCTGGTACCCTAACTCTTTATCATTGTCGTCTGTTTCTTTTACACTGTATAGACTTTGTTCTACTAAAATGCTTGAATTTTATGAGAAAGCATTGACAGCATTTCAAGAAAAAGGTGCAGTGTGCAGAAGGATGTAAAATTGTCTTAAATTCTAGAAAGAGTGAGGTATAGTATGAGGAACATTTTCCGAATTGAGTGATGTTATAAGTGATGTTCCCCTGGATCAGTGCTAAAGCATCTATTCTTTTTAATTTAAATAAACAATCTTTAACTAAGCAGTAAGTTTGAAAATTACACTGAATTAGGTAGAATGACAGATATCTTGGCCCTACAAAAGCATTATAGATGGATCTGGACAGCAGTCATAATTGGCAAGATATGTGGCACATACCGTTAAATGTAAATTGAACAAATAGGAAGAAAAATGTTAGAAATAATTACACAGTGGTGATGATTTTGGTGGGGAATGTTTTGAAACTTGTAGACACAACATATGAGAAACACTTAAGCTGATGTCACATTACACATCTTCTAGTTGGAGGGGATGTCAAACTTGATGTCAACAGTTTCTGATCTCGTCACCTGACAAAGTCACATTACTAGAACTTAAAGGATATATTAAATTAGACGACCGCGTAACGAATTTCCAGCACAGTTTCTCTTTTATAAAGTATCACAAACTCACCCCTTGGGGATTAATAAAGTATCTATCTATCTATCTATCTATCTATCTATCTATCTATCTATCTATCTATCTATCTATCTATCTATCTATCTATCTATCTATCTATCTTTTTCACTCAATAACGTGTTGCGTGGCAGAACAGGTGCCTTTGTGAAGATTTTACAGGTAAAACGAGTTCAACTGCAGACTCAATCCTTTTTTTTTCATTCTGTTGTGGTATGTAAAACACTCAATATGAGACCGACGAGTCTCGCTCATCTGTTTATCAGATCCAAGACACTTGTGTTTCTTATAGGTGAGCACTAAATGTTTGTCGGCTCTACTGCACACACAGCCTGTTCTTATAATTTGATTTTGTCAGGTTGTGTTGCAGACTGGCTGGACTGAGTTGCTGGGGATGTCAAACTACATGACTGCTAATTGTAGAATTACGTCCTATTTGCTAAGATTATGTAAATGAGGTCTGAAACTGAAAATTGCTGAATAAGTATTGTAATATGACATGGCCTTTAGTAGTTGTAATGGCTTGTCACAGCTGTATTTATATAATTTTGTTCTCCATATTATAAAAAAGATATACCATCACTAGAGGAAATCTGGAGAGACAGTAATAGGCTGATTCCCGGACTGCAGAGTATGAGTTACAAGAAGAGATAGAAGAAGTAGGATCTTGTCAGCTTAAAACAACTAAACATTAAGAGCTAGCATGACAGCAGTGTTTTATATCATGAAGATATTAGAAGGATGAATGTCAAATTGACTTTTAAATGATAATTCTAATGAGAGCATGAGATGCAGACAGAAAATGGATCAGAGCAAGTTTTGAACATTAAAAGCATTTCTTCACACAGATAACCATAAAAACATAGAAGTGCTCGTTAGAAAGTTAGCTGAGCAGAACTTGATGAGCTAGGCTGACCTCTAGAGATTGGAAAATGATACCGAAGCGTCGAAGCTTGTTTCAGTCAATCTGAACCATAGTGAGTTGAATCACAGTGTTGGAGCTTGTGTCAAAACACCGCTGTCCTGTGACCCATGACATTTGACCCTTCGAACGTCATCAGTGCTTCACAACATACTTAATTGGTTTGACAGCGTTTCATCGGTTTGACAGCTTTGGTGTTAAATTAACAGGTAGCCTATATAAATTGCATCATTCTCATTCAACAATATTGGGTGGTGAAGAGAGACCGATTTGGAGAGCTTTGGTGACAGATGGTGACTAACAACGGAAAACAGCGTTCAAAAGTTAAATAGTATTAATGGACAAGGACCATAGCAGAATAAAATGAACACAGACTTTTCTGACCTTTTACTGGTGACATGAGACTGAAACAGTGAGTGCTGCTTCACTTGCACTCTTGAGAGCTTGCCTTGACTTCAGTCAACCACCAGATGTTGCTGTTCACACTGGGGCTGAGGCTTTGAATCTTTATTGGCACTACTGCTGATCACTACTGATCTCCAATCAAAAACGTTTTGTTATATTGTTGTAGTTAACTCTTACACCTGAACAGTTATAATAGGAATGCCAAAAGATTGACCCCCAATGTAAGCTAACAGAACATTTTTGCATGAAATTAAGTTAAGTGAACCATTAAAAGGCGGGTTTCAAAGAATAACAAGTTTGTCAATTAAAGCTGTGCGGGGCCTTAACTAAGGCTTAACATTTTAACATTAGAAACAACAGAATAAAGCAGCTGATTTTTGCATGGAACCCCTTATAATATAAAATCCAGGGAAGGCAACCAAACAGTAAATTTAACCTCAACTAACACTCAGTTAAGCCTTGTCTGTTTTTATTCAGTTATAGCAGCAGAATGCAATTACCTTTTCAAAGAAATGCAAAGAAAACTTCAGAGAAGCCTCGTTGAAGTCTCAGTCAATTACAACTCAACTGTTTTTGAATTACAACTAGCAGCTGACCACTTTGGATATAGCAGGTGGGAAAGTCTTAACGGCCTTGATCACGAAGAGAAACTTCCTCTTGCCGCAGACAAGACTTTTGCTCCACAGACAAAGTACTCTCCATTAAATGTCATTCCATATTTTAATCTTTAATATAATGTATGACTCTCTAGTGCCACAATTTTTATGAAACTGTGGGCTATTTATACCATTGGAGAAATTAAAGTTGCACATTATTTGGTACACATTTTACATCTAAAATATTTTCAATCCCAAAAACATGCATTCTATTGCACACTACATTTATTTATTTCTTCTAGGATCTAAAGATTGAAGTAAAGGGTGATAAATTGGTTACTACAAAGATGTCCTAAGATGAGGCAAGTATTTATTGTAACAGACTGTGACCTACTAAGACAACACACGTTCACTCCAGTGATGAGATAAATGACCCGCATTCTTTGTATTTTATAAGACAGAGGCTAGTTATCAAATGTGACACACAAGGCTCATGGATGATTTAACAGTTACACTAACTATCCATAAAACCTGTTTTTCTACTGGGACCCCTCACATTGCTTTCTTTCTCTGTTTGTATCTATTGCCCTCTCTAGCAGTCAATTGTTTAGCCATTGTTCTTTCCTAAAAGAGACCTTCAATATTTCTAAACTCCAGGTCTATATACACAATGCATGGAGCAGCTATTTATTATCCATCTAGGGGTCATGTCTGGGGCAAGATTTGAATGTTATCTGAGATCATGGAATACTTTTACACTAGGCAAGCCCCTAGGCTATACTACTAGTATCGAGAAAACCTCTGCACCCTATCATAAACACAGGAACGAGTGATCCAGATCTCCAACACATTTGTCTAAGCGGCCCCTTATACAAACCAGTCTAGTTCATAACCATAATCTGAACCAGTGAATATTGGGTCTGGAAGCACTCCCAATTGACTTGGTCTCACAAAAACTCTTTTGAGACAGCAGGTCAAAAAATGGATAAGAGGAAAGATGGATTTAAATAATCCATCCATCCATTATTCAACCCGCTATATCCTAACTACAGGGTCACGGGGTTCTGCTGGAGCCAATTCCAGCCAACACAAGGCTCAAGGCAGGAAACAAACCCCGGGCAGGGTGCCAGCCCACCACAGGGATTTAAATAATTTACTCACAAAATACAATGTATTGAACCGGGGACAGATCTTAGGATAACGTGGAAGCCTTTGGATTAGAGTACTGCAGGTTATGGGAACTGTGCTGAATGTTACTCAAGTTAAACAGGCCAACTAAGTGATATATCCATAAGGCTCATTAACACAGGGTAAGGTGATTTGCTGGAATTTAAGGATTGGATGCATCAGCCTAAAACTATAAACACCATGAAAGCACAACAAATGTTGTTCTTCGCATACTATCTATATGAATCTGTCTTGAAGTTTTTTCTAATTGTTAATTTGAACAAGGCAGAATACTGCACTGCACATAAAAGACATGAATTAAAGTGAAAAGAAAAAAATGATGACCAGAATAGAACTAAAGGCTGCAAGGTAATAAATCAGTGATGTAATCAAACAAAATGGAAGAGCTGATTTATGGCCAATGTAATTATAGCATAATAGAAAAGACTAAAATAAATGCCTGCTGAGGTTAAATATCCCTCATCCATGATTCAACCCTCCATCCCTTCATTTCCCAAACCTGTTTTTCCCTGGTTACTCACATAGGATCTCAGAATCCATCCTGATATCCACGCCTGTCTGAAAAGTTAATAGCAAAACAACTTTCTCTAATGCAAGTAATTAGCTCAAAAAAATGAAGATGTGGTTCATGGGCAGTAGATGTGTTCAATCTCATATTCTGGACTATGCATTATATTGTTCAATATGTACAGTATATGATAAAAATATACAGTATGGCATTTTATGACAAAATAAAAATTAAAGACATGAAGAAATGAACATGAAGCAATGAATTAGCATGGCCAGATGATATTTGGGTGAAGTTTCCATGTCTCTGAGTTTTCCTTATTGTGCTCCAGTTGTCCACAATAAACTGGATACTCTAAACTGGCACATTGGGAGTGTGTGCATGATTGGGCCTGATGATGGAATGGCATACTGCTCATAGCTGGTTCCCACCATGTGCCAGATGTTGCTGGGACTACAATAAAAAATTAGATTTTTACCCTGTGGTACACATTTGCAAGTACACGACCAAGCCATAAGACCCTCGCCACCATGTTTAACAGATGAGGTGGTATGCTTTGGGTCTTGAGCAGTTTCTTTTCATCTCCATACTTTGCTCTTGCCATCACTCTCATATAGGTTCTTCTTTGTCTCATCTGTCCACAAGACCTCTTTCCAGAATTCTGCAGGCCTCTTTTAAGTACAGCGTGGCCTCTATATTTCTGTTTGTGAAGTCTCTGAATCATACAAATCTGCCTCCTCAATCTGTCAGACAAGCGTTTGGGGCTTCTTCTTTACCAGAGTGAGGATTCTTCTGTCATCAGCAGTGGAGGTCATTTTTGGCCTACTAGCCCCTTTGTAATTACTGAGCTCACCAGTGTGTTCTTTCTTCTTAATGATATTTCAGACACTGATGTCTGAAATTGTTTGATTCATGTTTCTTGTTTCCTCATAATGGCTTCTTTGTTTTTATTGGCACAGCTCTTGTTGTCATATTGAATAATAACAACTACCAACTCCAAAGGGTAGAAGCAAGCCTAGATATCTTATGTTTGCACTAATGAAGCAATGAAACACACCTGAGGAATCAGAAACATTTATAACACCAATTGTCTCAAACATTATGGTGCCCTGAAATGGGGGGACCATGTGTAAAATGTGTTGACATTTCTACATGCTGTGACTGAAGTGTATGCAAATACCATTAATTGAAAGTCTGCAAGGTGCACTTTAATCATGTCTGAATTGCTTCATTTGTAAGTTTAAACTGTGGAGCAGAGGGGTAAATCAAACAAAAATGTGTCTTGTCTCAAACAGTATTTAGGGCACTATATATTTATAGTATATATATACTGTATATACTAGGGGTTTTTCCCCCTGCTCGCTTCATTCGCCAACCCCCTGGCCTGCGTCTCTGCCACTCACGTTGTGAAGAGCGGGGCTGAACACACCCCAAGGAGACGCAGTCACTCCTCCGAAACCCCCTCTTAAACGGTGATACAATGGGAAACAAATGCAGTTTTTTGTTTTTACCTCCTCTTTGCCTGATCAACTGCTGGCTTGCTGCTGCTGCCGTTCCGCGTGATCTGCATCTTGCATGGCACTTCGAACATTTAAAAGCCTGTACAGCAGCTGTGCTACTCTTTGTCTTTTATTTTTGGCCATGGGCGTGGTTAAATTTCTTGGCACAAAGTCTCGTCTTGCGGGATGTGGGTCCTTGATATTTTTTAGTTTATAATTTAAAATCAGAATAAGAATCTGAAAACCTAATAACATCACATTAAAGTTCGATAAATTCTGAAAAGAATGATACAAAACATATATATGTAGGTTTTAAAGTAAGTCCTATTTAAAGCGTAACAAAAAACATGAAATAAAAACATCACATAAAATCATTGCACAAAATCGTTGCACTTTTAGGCTTAGGATTTTATATATATAGAGTAGAGTATATATACCGTATTTACCCGTGTACCAAGCGCCCTCGTGTAAGACGCGCACCCTGATTTTAACAAAGAAAATCACGAAAATCATTTTGCACCGTGTACAACGCGCGTTGTGATTGTATAGAAAGCGTTTAGAGGGAGAGAAAGCGAGTGAGCGAGAGAGAGTGCGCGCACAAGCAAGCAAGCAAGCGAGCTAGAGAGAGAGAGAGCGCAACAGCGCGAGACAGAGAAAGAGAGAGCGAGAGAGTGAGCAAGCAAGCAAACAAGCGAGTGACAGAGAGAGAGAGAGAGAGAGAGAGCGCGAGCAAGCGAGTGAGAGAGAGCGAACGAGCCCAAGCAGAAGAAGTAAACATTACAGAATTACATTTCCTCGTGTATGACACGCACCTGATTTTCTAATGCTAATTTTCGGGAAAAAATGTGCGCGTGATACACGTGTAAATACTGTAAAACAGAGGTGAATCAAATAGGTGGGGTTCAGAGGGTGTTGGTCATATTCAGATGTTCTTTTTTTTAAGCCTGCATATTCTGGGTATAAGTCCAAATGTCTGTCAGTGGCATTGCACCATGTCCCAGTTAAAGGTGTGTCCAGTTGAAGTTATATGCGCGTATATCAGAGATCGCAGGTTTTTCCTTCTGACAGCATTGCAATGTTCTTGAATGCGTATCGTTAGTGTTTTAGATGTTTGATCCATGTATATATAGTAGCTGGGCATGCACTGCATGGTATACAGTGTACTGCATTCCATGCCTCTGATGTAGATTTCTTGCTTTTGGCATTAAAAAAAAAATCCACGGAGTGTTTGCAGATTTATGTGCTATTTTGATGCCTGATTTGGAGATGATGCGCATTGTACTTTCTGATAATTGGCACACCCTTCCCTATCACAGTGTTGTATCGAATGCTTAGGAATAATAAACTGTTTTAAGATACTTGGTTCATTTTCTCCCTTCGTGGATTACTAGCTACAAATATACATATTCTGGGACTGGTATCCCAGCTGGAGTTGATTTGGGGTCCTTACCTGGATGGGATGCACAAAACATGTTGCTTATTGTATCCCCCCGAACACTAGATGGCAACAGTCCTGGATATCTGCACCCATTTGGACATCAACAGGGAATGCTGGGAATTGTAGACCATAAATGCAGCCCTGCTGGTGTCTGTGGGTGCTGCTAAGGGGTGCTGCAGGGAGGTACACTTCCTACTATTTGGGACTTCCTTATGGCCCGTTGGTACTTCCAACAGACAAAGTCCTGGCACCAGACGTACTAACGGGTCCTCCATAAAAGAAACCCCACTGGCTTGTCCAGGTGAGCTGGAGTTGCTTTGGAGGAGTAGTAGTGTGTAGAAAGAAAGAGAAAGAAAGAAGATGAGACACGTGTTTAACTGTTTGTACCAGATATTTTGAACGCGAGTCTTGCTTATGTTTGTGTTTGGGGTTTGAGGCTCAGTGGCACTCCCTAGCTTTCCCAATATATATAATGTTACAATGGCAAAGTGCCTTCTCATATCTGTTGCCCCTGTTTTTTTCTATATATATATATATATATATATATATATATATATACCGTATATCTTCTAGTAGTGGCCGGCTTCTTATTGACACCCATTTCCAATAAACGCCGGGTTTGAAGAGATGTCGCGACAAATGGACGCCGGTCTCTAATAGTAGCCAGTCTCCTCTTTTTAGCGCCGGTCTGTAGTAAACGCCGATCTCCAATGACCCACCGCCTTTTTCGTACGCTAATCCTCTTTACGTACCACCTGGGCTACCGCCCTCCTGCAGTGAATCACACAGTAAGTACCTTTTCGTGTCAAAAATGTTTTGTCGTCGGATGCTATCGAGGAAGCAAGAAAGTCAAAAAGAAATTTCTTTGTGTACATTTTGCCCTTTCATCTCCACGTCAATCATAACCCCACAGGGAGGGCAGAGGTGGCGGGAAGAACATGAAAATGCCATCTTCGACACGTTAATCCTCTCCTTTGACCAGGGAAGAAGGGGCTGTATTGTGGCCGGACAGACAGTACATGATCACGTGAAAAACTCTGCGCCCTCTTCCTCGGTGACCTGTTAACCTTTACCTCCACTAACACTTTTGCCTTCGGAAGGGTTGTGCGGTTGTCTGTTCGTGTCACTGTGTTCTTGTGGCCTGTGTTTGTAGTGTGAGCGATGGGAAGGAAACGGTCATTTGATTTAGCATTCAAACTCCGTGCGGTAACATACGCAAAAGAACATTCAGGCGAAGAAGTTGCCAATCAGCGAACTGCAGATGGAGTTAAGGACGGCGAAATCATTGGAATGGACGAGACATCTGCTTGGTTCGACATGCCTGGTTCTACAACAGTCGAACCAACTGGCAATAGGAGTGTTATATTAAAAACTTCTGGTAACGAGAAATCTCATTTCACTGTCACATTGGCAGCGAAAGCAGGTAGCACAAAATTGAAACTGTTTATTGTATTTCGGGGCGCAAAGCGAGAAGTGGCAAGACTACAGGATGTCCAAGAAGCTGTGGTAGCGACCTCAACAAACGGATGGATGAATCAGGCATTAACAATAATGCGGTAGCAGAAAGTTTGCGGTGTTTTCTGTTTCCGAAAGAGACTTCTTGTCTGGGACACTTACCGCTGTCACATCAGTGAGGAAACGAAACAAGAGCTGAAGAAATATAAAATGTCAACAGCAGTTATCCCTGGTGGTTGCACCAAGTACGTCCAACCTGCTGATGTTGTTTGGAACAAGCCCCTCAAAGACAAGCTTTGAGAGTTGTATGATAATTGGATGGCAGGGGAAGAAGATAAGGGGTTTACAGCTGGCGGAAATTTGAAAGCGCCGGCACTACGTTTGTTAGTAACGTGGATAATATCAGCTTGGCAAGAAATCACCTCAGAAATGATAAGAAAATCCTTCAAGGATTGTGGAATCATCAATGCATGCGATGGATCTGAGGACCATCTTATTCACTGCTTTAAGGAGGGCCAGCCATGCCATGCTGGGAGTGCAAAACTGATTACTGTGCGACAACAAGCAATGGGAGTACCTGTATTGCCATCACAAGAAGAGGAAGATGAAGAAGAACTCGCAAATAACGAAGCAATCATTACCTATTCAGACGACGAGTAGATGGTAAGTACTGTACTTTATTGTATCTTATCCAGTCTCATGTCGTAATGTATACGTATATGCGTGAGTTTGGAGCTTATTGCATTTCCTTATGTTCCGCAGGGGACTTGTCGGGCTGATGAGCGCTTTCGTGCGAAATTCGGACTGGTGCAGGCCAGTGCTGGTGGTATCATTGGCAAGAAAGTTGATGTCTACCGTACCTGTTTTTCATGCTTACAGTAGTACCATATACTGCTTTAATAAGACCGTACTGCTGTACTGATAATTTCATTAAATCCTGAAATGTTCATCCGGTGTTGTTGCCTACATTTTGTGACCGTAAATACAGTACTATACTGTATTTTACTGCCAAATGAACCCCATTTACCCATCACCATTCTGTCTGCGAGGCGAATAATAGCCGGTCTCCAACAACCGCCGGTCTCTTTTGAACGCCGGGCCGTCCGAATAATTTTTTGAATCAAACGCTGGGGCTACTATTGGAAGATATACAGTATATATATATTGTCACACACGTGCGCATGGGAGGCAGCTAAAGGGCTTGAGTAAGGACAGTTCCGAGACATACCGGGATGTGGCAGAGTGCACTGACTCTTTTTCTCCCTTGCCTGCAGACCATTCACAGGAGATTCCACCTGGTTCCCTTGACGTCACTTCCGGGACCGAGCCAATGGAAGGAGACCTTGCCCGCTCCGGCCCCTGTGATGTCACGTCCAGGCTCGCACCAATGACAGAAGACCTCCATGAGCCCGACCCCTTTGACTTCATTTCCTGTCTTCCCCTTTAAAAGCCTCCACCTTTTCCCTATTCCCTCAGGTCTGTATTGGACTCGGTTTTGAGCACAACAGTGCTATCATTTAAAAAGACGATTTGCAGCCAGGATACCACATTATACGGGTGGCTGCCCCAAACCTTGCTATGTCTCATTGTGAGTTTTATTACACTGGCGTAGTTGGCAGGATGGAGAAGGCCCGGTTGAGAAGGGGACAGGACCAACAATATACCCAGGTGGGATCGTACCGGGGCCGAGTTTTCAGGCGGGAAGTGTGTCCCGTGGTTCGGCGAGACCCGGTACAGGCTTCGCTCCCGGCATGCTTAACCAGGCAACCTGGAGAGGTCAGGGAGTGTGTGGGAGGGGCTCACAGAGGTGGGCTGCTTCGGAGGGGGGGGACAAAAGGGGCTTACTATGCTCTCTTGGAGGAGAGTGCCCGCCTCCCTGTGAAACCAGAGCCCCAAGTACCACCTAGGGGTGCCCCAGACTGGCAGGTGGAAAAAGTAAAGAAGTGGAGGTTGGACCCAGAGCGGACGACCCTCAAACAAGCCTGGTCCTTCTGGGCACTGGTAGGGCAGTGGCTATGGCCATTTGAGAACAAGCCCTACCACATAATAGAGCAGGTAGCTTGCTATCTGCTCCTGAAAGCGCTTCCCCATGGCTTCACCCAGCCGGTCTGGGGCAAGTAGTTTACGAACATGACAGAGCTCATAGAACTTCTGGAGACACAAAGGGCGGCCTCACACTCTGGGGGAGCAGAACCGTCCCTTTGTCGAACTCATCTGGAGTACGTCCCAAGACCCAGCCCCCCCATACAACCCGGACTTTGTATCGGCGTCCCCGGAGCCGCGTGAACCGCTTGGAAGCAAGGAAGAATGCAGGTGGAGGGCGAGGAGGGGTTGGTGTGCTCTGGCTAATCCGTTGCCGGTCCCACATACTGGCGTGGTGATCGTCAACGGACACAAGACCACAACCTTATTTGATTCCAGTAGCAACATTACCATTGTTTACTGCTGGTTTGTGCTGCCGCGACAGTGGTTAAAGATTAAGACCAGTATAACCTGCGTCCACGGAGACATCCGTTGGTACAACTCCGCTGCTTGTGTCATCAGTTACGGGGGATCGGTACAAAAACTATCCGTGGCCGTCCATCCGAATCCCCCACACCCGGTGATACTAGGGCGGGACCGGTCTAATATTAAAAGCAGCGAGACACATACCACCCCTGGGGTTAACTTGTGCCTAGTTATGGACGGGGATGAGCCATCTCAAGCTGCCTCTATGTCATGTAATCAGCTGGCTGAGAGGGATGAAGCAGCGGCCCTGAGTGACGTGGCGGCAGGTCTGTGAGTTAGCACACGCCCACCTCGTAGGTGGCCATTTGGGCACCGAGAAAACCCTGGAGCGGATCAAGCTCCGCTTCTACTGGCTGGGAATCAATGAGGAGGTTCATCGCTTTTGCACTTCTTGCCCGGAGTGTCGACTGCAACAAATTCCTAGGAGGGACCGTGCTCCTCTCGTTCCTATTCCCCTGATTGATGTTCCCTTCCACAGAATTGGGGTTGATTTAGTTGGACCCCTAGAGCCCTCAGCCCGAGGACACAAGTACATTTTAGTCCTCGTGGATTATGCTACCAAATACCCTGAAGCTGTTCCGTTGCGCTCAGCCACTTCCAAAGCCATTGCACGGGAATTACTCGGGGTCTTTTCGCGTGTGGGTATCTCCAAAGAAGTCTTGACAGACCAGGGGACGCCCTTTACCTCGGAGACGTTCAAGGAGACTGCCAAGTTACTGAGAATAAAGCATTTAAAGACTGCAGTATATCACCCTCAAACCGACGGTTTGGTGGAGAGGTTCAACCAAACTCTCAAACAAATGCTGCGTAAGGTGGTCAGCGAGGATGGAAGGAACTGGTATCAGCTCCTCCCCCTCGTCCTTTTTGCCTATCAGAAAGTCCCTCAAGCCTCCACGGGGTTCTCCCCTTTTGAATTACTGTATGGGCGACAACCCCGGGGCATATTAAACATCTTAAAAGAAGGATGGGAAGAAGAGGCTCTTCCTTCTACAAATATATTAGAATATATCGCACAGTTACGCGATAGATTTGGTAAGATTTGGCCCCTCCTTAAAAAGCACATGAAAGAGGCTCAAGCAGCACAGGTCCGTTATTACAACTGCGGCACATTTCTCCGGGAGTTTCACCCTGGAGATCGGGTCATGGTCCTAGTGCCTACCTCCCACTCTAAGTTACTTGCCCATTGGAAAGGTCCCTACGAAGTTAAGGAGAGGAAAGGACTCGTCGACTATTTGGTGAGTCAACCCAATCGTCGACCGAGGGAGTGGGTTTATCATGTAAACCTGCTGAAACCGTGGAAGGACAGGGATCCCGATCCCTCCTCCGGTCAGCCCCGCTCACTCTTTGCTCACATGGCTAGCCTTAACTTCGGTGCGGACTTAAGTCCCAGACAACGACGGGAGCTCAAAGCAGTTATCCTGTCTATCCTGGAAGTAGTGAGTGAAAGCCCTGGGCGGACCTCTCTGGTTGAGCACGACATTGTGACAGAACCAGGGGTTATAGTCCGAGAACGCCCGTATCGGCTTCCTGAGGCAAAAAGGGCTGAAGTGGAGCTTGAGATCAAACACATGCTGGAACTAGGTGTGATCGAAGTTATAGTCCCTGGTCCAGCCCAATTGTGTTGGTTGCTAAGCCTACGGGAGTTGGAGGTTCTGCAACGACTTCCGTCGGCTTAATCAAGTCTCCCAATTCGATGCTTATCCAATGCCACGAGTGGACAACCTCCTCGAGAGGCTTGGACAGGCTCAATATTTGACCACACTGGACATGACAAAGGGGTACTGGCAGATTCCTTTAACGGACTCCGCGAAGGTTAAGACCGCGTTTAGCACCCCTAGCGGACACTGGCAGTATCGTGTCCTTCCATTTGGGTTACACGGGGCTCCAGCTACCTTCCAGCGTCTGGTGGACAAAGTGCTGAGGCCTCATAACTCATACAGTGCTGCCTACCAGAATGATGTGGTCATCTATTTCAGCTCATGGACGGAACACCTACAGCAGGTAAAAGCGGTATTGCGGACACTTGGTGAGGCCGGGCTTCGGATCAATCCCAAGAAATGTTTCTTTGGATTGAGCGAAGCCATGTATTTAAGCTACCTGGTGGGTCGGGGTACCGTGAAACCACAGTGCTCCAAAGTAGATGCCATTTTGAAATGGCCCCGTCCGCGAACCAAGCGGCAGGTCCAAGCCTTTCTCGGGTTAGCGGGATACTACCGCCGGTTTGTGCCCCGGTTCTCAGAGAGAGCGGCACCCTTGACTGATTTGACAAAGAAGAGGGCCCCAAACATTGTGGTATGGACTGAAAAGACAGGTGCTGCATTTAGTGACTTGAAGCAGGCCCTTACGTCCACACCTATTTTGAAAGCTCCTAACTTTTCCTTACCTTTCATCCTCTAGACGGACGCTTCGGACACAGGCCTGGGGGCAGTGCTGAGCCAAAATGTCGATGGTGCAGATCACCCCATTATGTTCCTGAGCCAGAAACTGTTGGACCGGGAGACCAGGTATGCGGCAGTGGAGAGAGAGGCTTTGGCGGTTAAATGGGCGATTACTCAGCTGAGGTACTACCTGCTGGGCTATCTATCACAAATACATTTTTGCTTCCATTAACAAATATCTATTTTAGTTTATCTCGAATGTGGCTGTTTATTGTGGTTTCTGAAACTTATTAATTTTCTACTTACAAAGCTCAGGAACACATCTCAGTGGCATTTAAAATTTTATTTAGGTGAGCTAGACCACAGATTTATGAGAGTGACAGCTTCAGCTCTCTAACAACTGAAACATAAACAATAAATGATTTTTGTCCCCTCGTTAGAAGACAATAGACACAGATTTGCATTAATGACACAGTGAGATGGCCAGGGTCACTGGCAGCACTTTGCCCCCACTGGGATCACAGACACACTGGTGAACATCAGTTTAACTCTGGTAGAGGAGACTTCACTCCTTTAGGCCCTCTCATAATTTGACTAAGATCTTTAATTTAAATAAAACCAGAATTAGTGAAGCTTTCCTATTAGGACAATGTGGTACTAAATTATCATTTTTATTATTTTTAAATTACTAAATTATTCTTTAGTGAAAGTAACTTATAAGAACAGTGCCCAATATAATTTTTCCATGTTTGTTTTAATATTTGAGCTCTGAGTAATGGTGGTAGATGTAGTAGTAGTAATATTGGTACTAGTAGAAGCAGTATTGTGAATTTTTCAATTACATGTCCAAGCAACGCACAGCTGGCTTCCTTCTATGGCATCAACAATGTGTTCAAATATGTAGCTTCATTTTAATTAGTAGAAAACACAATCATCTATTAGTCGATACAACAATTCCTGGAAAATGTTCACCTATTTGTCTAATCAGGTGCAAGGCAAAAACCAGTTCTGTTCAGAGCACTAGCCCATCACAGGGTGGCCCATAATGAAGCCACTTAGAGGCACCAGTTACTCTGGCATCTTTGCAAGCAGTGACTGGAGCCTATCTCTGTCTCTGTTTCTATCTCAATCTCCATCTCTGTCTCTATCTCAATCTCAATCTCTATCTCTGTCTCTGTCTCTGTCTCTGTTTCTATCGCAATCTCAATCTCTATCTCTGTCTCTATCTCTATCTCTGTCTCTATCTCTATCTCTATTATCTGTCTCTCTCTCTATTTCTGTCTCTATCTCTGTGTCTATCTCAAACTCTATCTCAATCTCTATCTCTATCTCTGTCTCTATCTCTATATCTGTCTCTATCTCTATATCTTTCTCTATCTCTGTCTCAATATCAATCTCTATCTCTGTCTCTATCTCTATCTCAATCTCT
>JANRMT010062834.1:10811706-10860610 GCA_026402145.1 Polypterus bichir lapradei
TCTGTCTCTGTCTCTATCTCTGTCTCTATCTCTGTCTCTATCTCTGTCTCTATCTCAATCTCTATCTCAATCTCTGTCTCTGTCTCTGTCTCTATTTCTATCTCTATCTCTGTCTCTATCTCTATCTCAATCTCTATCTCTAGCTCAGTCTCTATCTCTATCTCTGTCTCTATCTCTCTCTGTCTCAATCTCTATCTCTATCTCTATCTCTGTCTCTATCTCAATCTCTGTCTCTGTCTCTGTCTCTGTCTCTATCTCTGTCTCTGTCTCTATCTCTATCTCAATCTCAATCTCTATCTCTATTGTAATCTCTATCTCTATCTGTCTCTGTCTCTATCTCAATCCCTATCTCTATTGCAATCTCTATCTCTATCTCAATCTCTATCTCTATTGCAATCTCTATCTCTATCTCTGTCTCTATCTCTATCTCTATCTCTATCCCAATTTTATCTCTATCTCTGTGTCTATCTCTATCTCTGTCTCTATCTCTATCTATCTCTGTCTCTATCTCTATCTATCTCTGTCTCTGTCTCTATCTCTATCTCTGTTTCTATTGCAATCTCTATCTCTGTCTCTGTCTCTATCTCTGTCTCTATCCCAATCTCTATCTCTGTGTCTATCTCTATCTCTAGCTATCTCTGTCTTTATCTCTATCGCAACCTCTATCTCTATCTCTATCTCTACCTCTATCTCTACCTCTATCTCACAGCCTATGGGTGTGCCAGGACACACTTGCACTTTCAGATGCATCCTCTCATACAGTATAAGGCCAATGTAAATTCACCAATTCAGGTAAACATCAGAGTTTGGAGGGCAAAGTAGCAAATATCCAGGAGCAAACAAGGAGAAAATTTCATCTCTGCTGCTGACCAGAGTTTTGGTTTTCTTCTTTCCTATAATCATCTGGCCATTTTCCAACCATGAATTAATGGACAGATACTGCTGGGATTCATTTATATTAATCAGTTAATCAAACTACTTTGTTTTTTTAGTCTTAAACAAAGCTGTGTTTTTATGTGTATTCATTTTGTAATTAGTTATTTGTAAAGTTCACTCTTTGTATTTTACCTGAGAACTAGTTACAGCAGGCTGCATGGTGGCGCAGTGGTAGTGCTGCTACCTCGCAGTTAGGAGACCTGGGTTTGCTTCCCATGTCCTCCCTGCGTGGAGTTTGCATGTTCTCCCCATGTCTGTGTGGGTTTCCTCCCACAGTCCAAAGAGCATTGTCTATCCTAAATTGCCCCTAGTGTGTGCTTGGTGTGTGGGTGTGTGTGTGTACCCTGCGATGGGCTGGCGCACTGTCTGTTTTTTATTGCTGCCTTGCGCCCTGTGCTGGCTGGGATTGGCTCCCGTGACCCTGTATTAGGATATAGCGGGTTGGAAAATGACTGACTGACTTGTTACAGCTCTGCACACTTGCACTCATTGAAAATTGTTATACTAAAATAAACTGAATTGAACTGAACTGAAGTAATGCAGTGAATAGGTGGTGAGGACTGAACTCACACTGCTTATTGCATTATACTTCTTTATGTTTGCCCTTTGTGAATGAAAAGAAAAAGAATCTAAATTTATATAGAAATATTACGTCAGTACAGAGCAGCACTGCAGCACAACGGTCAGAACTACTGACTCACAGATACAGCACGTTGAGTTCAAATCTCTCATCTAGTCGTTGTCTATCTGGGGTGTGTGAATGGTTGCTGGGTTGCCTTGGGTTTTCCCCTAAAATCCAAAAAGTTGCAGTATGGGTTTCTAGCTATGTATGTGTGAGCGGACACTGTGGTGGACTTGTCACCTGTACACAGTATCCAGGTTTGGTCCCTGTCTTGTGCCCAATGCTTCCTCCAGCTCCCTGCAACCTTGAAATGAACTAAGTGGTTTTAATAATATTAAGTTATGTAATGTTAAATCATTATTTGATTAGTAAATGTATAATTGCATTTAAAAACACAGTAACCGTGGAAGACTCTCCAAATTGTAAACATGCATCATGATAAGGTGTGGAAACATTAAGATAAAACTACAGTACTTAACATTTTCAAATCCATTAGTCTATTTCAGCTATCATACTGCCATCAGACACAATGTGGAAACTAACCTTGGACTTGTCAGCAGTCAGCTAGAAAAAAAGTAGAGATATGGCCTATGAAATTATAGCAAAATTGATGAGGCAAAGATAAATGCCTGCTGAGGCTGACTGTTCCTCATCCATTATTCAACCACTCATCCAATTTTGAATTACCAAGTAACCTAACACATATGTGTATATGAGAAACCCTAACAAAGACACAAGGAGGATGTTCACAACTTCACACAGTTAAGAAATGGGCATGGGCTTGAGCCCGAGGACGCTGAAACTGTTTGTGAGCAGCACTATGCCAATGTACAATCTACTTTAGGGGGCTAAAAACAAACTCTAAGTTCAGGGAAGAATTTTTTAATGATTGCACATATGTGAAATGTTTAAGACTGGCAAGAAATGGTTTAATTCTCCATTCTACAGCACCCCCTTGTGGATGAATGTATAGCATTATTGGTTTTTATAGGTATCCATCCATTCATCCATACATCCACCTACCCATTCATTTTCTGAACCTGCTTCATTAATTTTTAAAGTTATGAAGTGCTTAACTCTAACCAGCAGTGTCAGGTGATAACCAGGAACCAATGGCTGCTATGTGTATAAGTCTCACTCATTTACACCAGGAATCACCCAGCAACATGACATGAATATCCCTGGAGAAGACTTACACAAACACAGGAAACGCTGAAGGCTCATCGATGATGATGAGTAGTGAAAACTTTTCAAACCTGCAGGACAGTGACAAATAGTTGTCCAAAAATGTTATGCAGACCTACATGAGAAAAACAGACCTTAATCATTCAACTATTTTGAAGTATTGTGTATCATTTCAGAACTGATCATTAAAGTGATCTTATAGTTAAAGCTGATGTGGGTACAGTAGCATGGTTAGGGTGCCATAGTAAACTGTGAGTGGCATCTGAGCTGGGCTTAGTGATGAACCATTTGTCTGTCCTTTTATAAACTTGTTAAATCTAATGTTAGGTTTATGGAAACTGAAGCCCATCTTGTTAGCATCAAGCATAAGGCAGGAGCCAATCCTTGACTGTACCCAGAGCCATACGTATGAATTATTATTACAATGGCATAACATCATAATATGCACAATGCACTATTTTTTGACCTGACAATTAATTTTCTATAGTAATGTTTACCTGGTCATTGTCATCAAAAACTGAACCTCACAGCAGCAATGGATGTAGCAGTGGCCAAAATGTATGTCTACTGTAAGGCATGCTCACCCTCACAGGGGCAATTTAGAGTTCAACAAAGTAGCAGCCTTGGATAATGAAGAGAAAACCATGGGACCAACTTGGAAATGCTACAAAAAGACATATATCAGGCTATAGTGTATTAGAAAAATGTGTTTGGTAATAAAACACGAAAAGTGTACAAGGTAAGACTGCTTAAAACTTAAAACATTTAACTTCTGAAAGGCATGGCTTGAGCAACAATAAAATGGTGTGACTGTTTTAACATCCTTTATGATCTGAATAAGCTTTGGAATATGCTTTTAAAAAGAGGGATAACATTCTTGTACCTTAAAGACATTATAATGTAAATAGTAAAATTAAGAAACAAAAATTAAAATTGTAAACCTAGAACTTACAAAAGAGAGACAACATGAAATACTGCACAGCTATGATTGCATAAATAGGGTGGCACAGCAGGTAGTGCTGCTGCTACACAGTCTCAGGAGATTGTATTTAAAGCCACTGTGTGTGAAGTTTGAATGTTCTCAGCCCGTCTGTGTGGATTTTTCTTCAGGAACTCCAGTTTTCCTCTTACAGCATAAATATTTGTAGATTAGGATGATTGATGATTCTCTATTATCGATGTGTGGGAGTGCGGCCTAAGATAGACTGGTATCTCGTCCTGGGCTGGCTCACACTTTGTGCCCAGTGCTGCTGGCGCAAGCTATGACCTCAAGACAATATATTTGGAAACAGTGGCTTTTTAAAATGGTCAAAGCTTTACTTAAGATGGCAGCATTTCCTTGTATTGTTTAGTTCTGCTGCCTCACAGCTCAAGAGACCTGGATTTGATTTCCAGTCCTATCACTGGTTGGATGGAGTTTGCAAATTCTCCACATGTCTGCCATAAAGATACGTACATTCGGCTAATGCTAAACTGCCTGAGAGTATTTGTGTACTTGAATTAGCATCCCATCTTGAGCCCAATATCACCAAAACCGATGCAATCTTTCAAAAACCCTATAATGAAGTACACAAATCCAGAAAATGCATGAAGTAATAATAGCACAGAGGGGATGAGAAAACTCTTCATTGGCTCTATACTTTAGGACCACAGGGCCATGACACTAAGCACCACTCCACCTCCTAATCTAAAGCATTGATATAATCCTTCCCTCCATCCATTCTGATTGTCTAGTCCAAAGGCGTTGGGTCTGTTCACATCAAGCTGTGCTCTGTTACTTAAAACAAGGCGCTGAAAGAAGGTGAGTTCCTATTAATGGTCATGAAGTGGCAAAAATGAATGAATCTTCAATTAAGGGAAAAACTACTGGTCAGTGATATGAAATTCAATGAGAAATCCAGAAACTAAAGCATTTCATCTGATTAAGTGGGGAAGCAGAATGGTGGAGAATTCACTTGTTCCCATCTTTCAAAAACTGCACCCTAGTATGAATAATTGTGCTAAAAAGTGACTCAAAAATTGGCCAGTGCACTCTTAAAAATAAAGGTGCCAGAGTGGTTCTTCAGAGCAATGCCATAACGGAACCATTTTTGGTTTCCAAATGACCCATCCACATGAATGTTCCAGAAAGAACGTTTATTTATTTAGATCCGTAACAGGCTCCATAAAGTAAATAACCATAAATAAACAGTACCAGATTTGTGAAATACCAAAGGCTCGTGATTTGAAACGGACTCTTGCTTATAAAATAACACAGTCTAAGTCCAGGTTTTTTTTATTTGTTAGTGTCATACTAGGTAGCCTACCATTCATCCATCCATCCCGCTGAATCCGAACACAGGGTCACGGGGGTCTGCTGGAGCCAATCACAGCCAACACAGGGCACAAGGCAGGGACCAATCCTGGGCAGGGTGCCAACCCACTGCAGGACACACACAAACACACACCAAGCACACACTAGGGCCAATTTAGAATCGCCAATCCACCTAACCTGCATGTCTTTGGGCTGTGGGAGGAAACCGGAGTGCCCGGAGGAAACCCACGCAGACACGGGGAGAACATGCAAACTCCACGCAGGGAGGACCCGGGAAGCAAACCTGGGTCTCTTAACTGCGAGGCAGCAGCGCTACCACTGCGCCACCGTGCCGCCCGGTAGCCTACCATATATTAAAAATTTCATTTTGTTTTTCTACACATTAGGAAGTCTTTCAAAACTCAAAGAACCAAATTCATATGCAGACATCCAATCCCAGAATGAAAAGGTGCTTTGTCAAGCAAACGTTCTACGAGGAACCACATAACTCAGTAAAAGGCCATAAAATGCCATTAAAGGACCATAATTTTAAGAGTGTGTGGGTGAAAATGTGTTCTATTCTGTATCTTGTTTAGTTAATATCACACTAGACTGGACTATAAGAACATGTGAACCTGACCAGGGGGACTAGAAAACTAACACGTGGATGCACCCAAACACCGCTATCAGCTGACTCTATGGCTGGCCAGCATCAAAGCAATGATAAAGTGTCTCCAAAAAACAGGTTTGGTTCTCCCTTTTCTTATGTGAATATTTCTCATTTTATTATAAAAGAATCTAACAGGGTGGTACAGCCATTAGTGTTACAGCATCACAGCTCCAGAACACTGAACTTGAAGCCCAGTCTTGAGTCAGCACATTCTCCACATATTGGCACACTCTTTACTCCCATTTCCTAAATATGTGCACTTCAGGTTAACTGGTGACTCTAAATGGGCCTGTGCCCTGTGAAGCACTGGCACCCTATCCAGTCCTGAATTCTGCCTTGCCAGCTCCAGTGACTTCACACTTCACTAAGCCTGTTTAGATACTTGATAGATGGCTGGATTTCCACATGAGGCATTTGTGAATAGTGTTATAGGCATAAGTGTAGTGCCATCTGATAAGGTTGATTTTCAACTCCAGAATGTGTTCTTGTTTGACTAGTCACACATTTACAAGATACAGAATAGAAGAGATTGCATGTCTCTTCAGTTTATGTAACACACAGGAGGGGAAATAGTGGAATCCCTTTAGCCACTTGGCTGCCATGTCCTCCCAGTACTTAACAGATGCCCATGTCAACTGGACGATAGTACAAATTAGACAACCTGGACAAAACCAGCAATCAACATTTTTAAAAGTGAAAATTGCGTTCAGCCAGATCTATGATTGTTTTGTTTCTTTAAGTCCAAACTATCAGCTTCGCTTTGATGGTGTCAGATGTAAGAAGTGGCGCTAAATGCGATCAGGATAAAGCGTTCCTGCCCTTCTCTGACAGACTCATTCACTGTCAGGCTAGATGCTTAAACTGAAGGCTCAGGGCATGAGATGGGCTTGGATTGTCTATATCAGGGGTGGGCAATGTCAGTCCCAGAGGGCTGCAGTGGTTCCAGGACAGACATTGCTCACCCCTGGTCTATATGCTAGGAATATGATTTGAAAAAATGCTTAAAAAATTCTCCATTTTTTCCAGGTTTAAATCAACATTTTTGTTAATTAGGGAAACTAAACTGATTGAGTATGAGTAAATGTGTTCTGCAGTGGGCTTAGCGTCCCACCACGCAATGATTCCTGCCTTACAGTGTATGTGACATACTGCCGAAATTAGGCTTCAGCTCCTTACGCCCTGACTGTTTCAAAATGCAAAAATGACAGTGACACAAGACTTTACTGATTTTCACTGTTTTGGTGATGGTGTTTAGACTGAATACAAGGCAGAGATCGCACATTCAAAGAAAATCACACTACATGGGATGTAGGTGGTATGGGGGCACAGTTTACACTCCTGACCAGGTTCAGGTCTCTGCGCATTTTCTCCATGACCTGCACATGGGTTTCTTCGCAAAGACCAGCATGTGAATGAACTACTGATTGGGTATGAGGGGTTGAACTCAGTGCTAGACTGGTGCCCTTCTCACAGTTGTTTTCTGCTTTTTGCCTAAAGATGCTGGGATCCTCTGCCCACTTAGAGCTGGAAAAAAGTGACTTTAGAAAAAGGGGCAGATGCTCAGATAAATGGCGTCTCTCCTGTACTATGGCAGCTCCTTTGATTGCATGTAACATCCGAATGAGGTTAGGAGACTATTGGAAGGAATTTAAAAAGTAAAGTGGAAAAAAAACACATTTTAAAATAAAAATAAAAAGTCCTTTAAGAGAATTTTGCGTAATTATTATCTTTTGTTTGTTTTTTACTACCTATATATCACAATGCAGTGACTACAATTGTGGACTGTAGGCTACAAGTTCAGCTCTGTTCCCCCATCGAGTGACTGTGTGACCCCAAGCACACCATTTAATGTCTGCTAATGGGTTAACAACACAATTGGACTTGTTGATGCTTAACGGAACCCCTTGGTGATCACAAAATTGGCCCAGCAATCACCTTGTTACCAGTTCTATGCACTTGGTATAACTATTTATATAATTTAATTTCTTCCCTGCATATTCTGTTGAAATGTGTTGAACTGGCTTGAATATCTATGTTTTGAACTCCCTTTCTCAATATAATATAAGAATTCTTCAAGGTAAATGTAAGACTGATATCAGCTTTTTGATTATCATTTGTAGTACTAGGGTGTTGCACTCTGTTAGCTGTTATGGATGCAATGAGATGTCAAGCTAAAGGACACCTTTTATTGGCTAATTAAAAAGATTACAATATGAAAGCTTTCACGGCAGCCAAGACCCCTTGTTCAGGGAAGATGTAAAAAAAAAAATTAATGATTACATCGTGCCTGAAGAAGGGGTTTGGCTGCCATGAAAGCTTTCACATTGTAATCTTTTTAATTAGCCAATAAAAGGTGTCCTTTAGCTTGACATCTCTTTGATTTTCATTTGAATAACATAATTTTGTTTTTGTTTCAGAAGTGTGGAATATATATATATATATATATATGTTGTGCCCCCCCAAGTTTCATCACTGTTTTTTGACTTTTGTTTTGTCCTTTTTCAAGTTTGTGTGTATATTGAGAACACGTGTTTTTCAGTTATTATTTAGAATTGGTCTTTTTGCTAAACATGTTCCCGTGTTAACGTCATTTAACCAGTCTGTGCTCCTTCTTTTAAATTACTGATACTAGCACTTGTACTGCAACTCTAAACCTGTAAATTTCCATAACAAGGTGTTTACTACCAAAAGTTAATATATATGATAAATCCAGTTTGTTTTTCCTTTATTTATTCTAACTGCTCCAAATTAGTCAATTTTACTTACAGAGCCATGTGAGGTATAGCTCAGTATGGACAGGTGCTATATGTTTCCATTTATGAAGGGAATTAGTGTAGTGCATCTGAAATGAGTTCAACAAGAACACAGAGACACAAATGGAAACTTGTTCTGGGTAAATTTTGCACAAACATTATGAAGTTTTTCTTCACACAGAGAAACACAGACACTTGGAATATGCTTCTAGGTGGCATGGTAGACAGCAGGACTTTAGGAACCTTTAGAATTCGACTTGATGTTATTTTGGAGGAATTGTGGATAGGACTGGCAAGCTTTGTTGGGCTGAATCCTTGTTCCCCACTAAATCGTGCTAATGTTTGCATATGAATTTTTTTTTTTGGCTTTTGTAAAGCCTACCTTTGCTTTATTTTTTTTCTGTATGAATGAAAGTGTTAGTGTGGAAAGCTCTCTGCGATGTTTATCTTTAATGAAAGGCTCTGTATTAAACAGACTGGCACGCTGACTTGACATCATTCAAGAACGTTCCTTCCAATATGCTATAAGAACATAACGTGTGTGCTTATGTTAATCTATAATATTAACATCAATCTTACCTTTTTCTATTCTGCATCACCATTTGAAGTTTGCCGTTGAATTCTGCAATGCCATCTTTCATGACCTAATATGAGATTATGTCTGTTTATTGAATCAGCCAGCTGAGAACCAACCCTGAACTGGACGCCAATCGATCGTACAGTACAGTACAGCGCACGCGCACACTCTACGCTCAACTCCAATTAGCCCTCGGTGCCCGTCTTTGTGAAGGGGTAGGTAACCGTTGTACCCGCGAGGACCTGCCACAGGCACTGGCCAGACTGGCGATTTGTACCCCAGAGTCCGGAGCTGTGCGGCCACGCCACGCTTAAATATTAGCATCGAGCAGGTAATTCAGAAACTTTATTTAAAAGATAATCTGAAGAAACTACCGCACTTTGTTCACCATCTGTTGAGTAAAATAAGCATAGCAGATATTCAAATGGATATAAGAAAACACATGAAGGCGCAGAACCACGTGCGAGGTGTAACGGAGTCTCCAAGGTTTAGTTTTACCCTCTCGTCTAGACAAATCATTTTAACCCCTTAAAAATGGTCAATGAAATATTACTACTATACAACTTCTTTGAGAATACAACGAATTTGATTTTCTTTAATTTTGAAAGTTTTCTTTTTCTTTACTTAAGAGAGAAATTCAAAAGCGAGAGGCTAAAAGAAGTCGCACGTACCTGGAACGGCCAAATGTTTGAGGAGCAGAGAGGTGAGAGAAGAGGGCAGGGAGCCCATCCAGTCCGCATTGGAGCCCAAGCCGCTTCTTTCTGCCATTGCCCTCATTCCCCAGGCAGCGCTTAGTTAGCCGAGACTCGGGAAAGACATCGGCACCTCATCCTTGCACTGCCAACTGCGAAACGAAGTGACTCTCCGCTGCCCGCTCGGCCGCGCCCGCATCACCGCGACACACTTCAAGCACAAGGTGACCGCGCCGCTGTCTGCCGCCCGGCGCTCGTGCTCACGCTCGCTTAACGATAATCCTCTTTAGTCTGAAATTACACTCCTTATCCGCGAGATCAAATTTAGAAACCTGTAAGGTCTAAGATGACTTGAGATCGCAACCAATCCAGTCAGAGAAAGAAGAGGCTTTCTTGGTGCCAAACGTCACCTTTGTGCTAAACGCCTTTACCGAACGGTGGGTGTCGGGGGGAGTCGATGTTACAGGTGCGCGATGCTCGCCTTGCCGCCCGATAGCTGGTGACTCACACGGAGCTCCCGAGAAAAACTCGAGGAAAAGAGGCTTAGGGACGGCCAGGACCATGTGATAGATAGATAGATAGATAGATAGATAGATAGATAGATAGACAGATAGATAGATAGATAGATAGATATATTCTATCTATCTATCTATCTATCTATCTATCTATCTATCTATCTATCTATCTATCTATCTATCTATCAACACAACACAAATACATCTATCTTGGTATAAGATACAAGTCATATAACACGTATAACAAATGAAGCTTAAATTGTTTCATTTTCAGCATAATCCCTGAACACACTAACACACAATTCTGGTATATTTTTTTATGCCAGGCAAATATAAAGCTTTGTCTAGCTTATACAACTATCCTTCTGTAGCTGACTTGACGCCTCCATCGCGGACACAGACCGAACATTCCCGGGAAGTTGAACTTCAGATTAGGAAACAGGTTGAAGAACAGGGTGTGTGTGGCATTATGAGTGGGGGTATTTGTCGGGATCGTCGACTACTTTTCTGGCCGCTTTTGGTTTGACTGCTTCAAATTGCATAGCAGATCGGAAATATGGGCCTCTGTGACATACAGTATGTATTCAATATGGACTACACTGTAAATTTTTTTACATTTTATTTTATTTCAAGAAAGTAACAGTGTATGATCAAATAGATACAATGTGTAGAATGTATACAATACGTCTGTGGCGCAATTTACTGTGAAGTCACACCATAATAAGGTAATGTGGCAGTAGAATGCTGTTGAATTACATTAATTTCCTGAACTTTTTACATGTTAAGTGTAATAGTACTGCAGTTCAGTAGGCAGTATTTTATTGAAGATTTAAATTAAAAGACGTTGTGGAATAAACTTGTCTGTAACAGTTAAATGACTAGCAATTCAGCTACCAATCATTTTACCATCAGACATAGAAACTAATCATTTTTGTCTGGTGATTCAATTTCATTATTAATTATTTGATATTTTGCTTTTGTGATGTGGCGTATGTTATTACAGGTCCTCCAGTTTATATAAAAAGCATAAATCTGCTTCTATAACCAAAAAAAAAAACTTTAGCACACACAGAGTTTGCCAGCCATCTTTAAGTTTTTCTTTTTCACAGTGCAAACTTGTTCGAGTCATCAGGAACAACTGGAACAACTGGAGGTGTTCCTTATACAAATATACTAACTTTATGCAAGTATAGTTTTCAGTGCCATTGTGACTGTACAGCAATACAACACTTATTCATACAGTCTTGCACATTGAAAATTTAATTTATAAATAATTGTTCTAACATTTTTTACATTGCAGTTTTTTGTTTGTGAAAATGCACAGCTAATGTAATGCATTTTTACAGTTTTTTTTTTTTTTTTTTTACAATGCATTCATCTATTTTCCCTTAAGTTTACATGAAGTTCAGTTTTGAAGGTCACTAAAGACCTTTTCCAGTCCACCTCACTAATTGTTCACTTATTTCTTGTGTCTCTGGTTCTCTGTGTAAATGAAAACATTTTAATGTCTATACAATATTAAATAAGTGTCCATCGGTGTTCCTGTAGCCAGGATTTGATGTTTAACCGTAATTTGCTGTATTATGATGGATGATGGTTTAGCATGCGGTGATCACAAGAAACATTTTTCAATACAGTATTTTGTTGTGAAAAATTACGATGAACTCAATTATTTTATACAGTGTATGCCATTAACATCATGAAAAACAAAAGAAAACTGGGCATATGATTTTTCAGCCACTGGCTTGGATTTAAAGTTTTGTTACAGAGAATCGCCAAGGTTCCACTGTTTCAGCAGCTGTATGAACTCTGGATCATAATGATTTATTCAGGTTTTTGCAAAAAATAAATAATGACTTGGCGGCACGGTGGCACAGTGGTAGCACTACTGCCTCGTAGTTGGGTGACCCGGGTTCACTTCCCAGGTCCTCCTGCGTGGAGTTTGCATGTTTTCTGCGTGGGTTTCCTCCCACAGTCCAAAGACATGCAGGTTAGGTGTATTGGTGATTCCAAATTGTGCTTGGTGTGTGTGTGCCCTGTGGTGGGCTGGTGCCCTGCCCAGGGTTTTGATTCCTGAGTTGGCTGGGATCGGCTCCAGCAGAACCCATGACCCTGTAGTTAGGATATAGCGGGTTGGATAATGGATGGATGGATAAACAATGACTTACAGCTTGTAAGTCCATCAATAAATGTACACTTTCTCTTCATTCTAATTAATTATAAAACACCTCAAGCTAGCATAGGTAAGAAAGCACCACCAGCTTGACTAACGTGCCTGGCTACAATGACTGTGCTCTTGTGGTTTACCAACTTGTAAATTTGAAGATCTTATACCCAGACATTAATAAATTGTGGGATTTCAATGATTTCTTACTTTCAAACCTGCACATAATAATGGATCCCCCTTGTTTATTACACTGAACTTATTTAAATAGCATTGCTTTGCTTCTCAGTTCAGTTTGTTTAAGTACTATAAATTCTCCTCCCACCCTAACCTGTCCACATGCTTTCACGTTTGTAAAAGCCTTGCGGTTTCTCACAGTTTGTTATGCCTACTGACATTTCTAATTCTAAACAGTCCAGTGCAATCCTCTAAAGAAGCCATCCATGCCTCCCAATGCATTGTGGTCTGGGGTAGTGCAAGTTTCCTACTCATTTAAAGAGTCATTCATAACTGGCTCAGGATAGCAACAGGAAATGCGTCACACATTTGGTCAAAAATCTCTGCATTTTTACTCAGCCAAAATACGAAGTGTGTCATTTTGGCTTAATATTTGATACATCTATCTAATATATTTTTGACCTTTCCAGTGATTACTTAGGAGACTGTAACATTTTATTTATTCAGAAGTATGGTCTTGGTACACATTGACTTAGAGACTCTCCAGTTGTTCTGTTATCATTAGAAATTCTTAACTGAGCACAGGCTCAGAGTGCTAAAACAAGTTTACAGGTAAAGTATAATGACAAACTTTATAAATTACATAATGAACACACACATACACACACAGATTTAAAAATACAGATTACTTTAAATACATAGTAAAAAAGACACTGAGTGACTTGAAAGGATCTTAATAATATCCGTCCGTTAATATTAATATCAAGATATGGCCAATTGACAATGAAGGAGATGTAAAAGAATATTCTAATCATCAACCTCATATGAGAAAATAAATCTTTTTGGTCCATGGTCACTTATAACACAAAATCACAGACAAAGGATTCCCTTCCATGGCCAGTTGTGTCCCAGGACTTTTCTTTGGCAGAACATGAGCAGGACATTTTAGAATGCCTATGGCTGTTCATTCTATAAACTTCATGGATAAGTGAATACCTGGATTAGCAGTTACACAATCCTTCATCAGAAATGAAAATGTATACCATTCAGCATCTACGGCAATATTGCCAAATGTACTGGGACACCCCTCCAAATCATTGAATTCAGGTGTTCCATCACTTCCATGCCCACAGGTGTATAAAACGAAGCTCCTAGGCATGCAGACTGCTTCTACAAACATTTGTGAAAGAATGGGTCGCTCTCAGGAGCTCAGTGAATTCAAGCGTGGTACCTTGATAGGATGCCGCCTGTGCAATAAGTCCATTTGTGAAACTTCCTCACTACTAAATATTCCACAGTCAGCTGTTAGTGGTATTATAAGAAAGTGGAAGCAATTGGGAACAACAGCAACTCAGCAATGAAGTGGTAGGTCACGTAAAATCACACAGCGTGGGACAGCACGTGCTGAGGTGCACATTGTGCAGAAGTCACCAACTTTCTGCAGGGTCAGTATCTACAGACCTCCAATCCAATGTGGCCTCTAGATTTGCTCAAGAACAGTGGGTGGACAGCTTCATGGAATGGGTTTCCATGGTCGAGCAGCTGCATCCAAGCCTTACATCAACAAGTACAATTCAAAGCATCAGATGCAGTGGTGTAAAGCTCTAGAGCAGTGGAGACGTGTCCTCTGGAGTGATGAATCACACTTCTCTGTCTGGCAATTCAATGGATGAATCTGGGTTTGGTAGTTGCCAAGGGACGGTACTTGCCTCACTGCATTGTGCCAAGCGTAAAGTTTGGTGGAGGGGGTTATGGTGTGGGTTTTTTTTCAGGGGTTGGGATTGTCCCCTTAGTTCCAGTGAATGGAACTCTTAATGCTTCAGCATACAAAGCAATTTTGGAAAATTTCATGCTCTCGCATTTGTGGGAACAGTTTGGGGATGGCCCTTCCTGTTCCAACATGACTGCGCACCAGTGCACAAACCAAGGTCTATAAAAAAATGGATGAGTGAGTTTGGTGTGGAGGAACTTCACTGGCCTACACAGAGCCCTGACCTGAACTCAGTAGCACACCTTTGGGATGAATTAGAGCAGAGACTGTGAGAGAGGCCTTCTTGTCCAACATCAGTGCCTGATCTCACAAATGCTGTCCTGGAAGAATGGTCAAAAATTCCCATAAACACACTCCTAAACCTTGTGGAAAGCCTTCAGAGAAGAGTTGAAGCTGTTATAGCTGCAAAGGTTGGGTTAACTCTTTATTAATTCTTATGTATTAAGAATGGGATGTCATTAAAGTTCGTGTGTGTAAAGGCAGGTGTCCTAATACTTTTGGCAATATAGTGTATATGTCACAAGTCATTACTACTTGCATTACTAAACATTTCTCTATAGAAAAGACCTCCGTGGTCAACCTAGTTTGGACCAATAAATCACTTCTTTCTTCTGGTTTTGTAGTCATGTGTGATCTGTTCTTCATGTCACCACAGTATCATGGTTCACTTCTTTTTATGATAACATGTACTGTGGTAGAAAAGATTGGTTGTGGGTTTTATGTATACTGTAGTTACAAGAGGACAGGGCAAGTCAACATTGTCAATGAGGCATTAATTTGATTAAAAAGGACAAGCCAAGTCAAGTCAAGTTGGGGAGCATGCACTGGCATAGTGCGTTGCTGCACCCACTACACTACACTACAAAACAACTCAGGATCCTGGTTGGCAACCCCCCAGGCAGACACACGGTCCAGTCCCACCCTCCAGAAATGACCCTCTATCTGCCGCAGCCAGGTGTTACGTGGGTGACCACTTGGCCTGGTCCAGCCACTCGGGTTCCCAACAATGAGGATCTTATGAGCCGGATTACCCTCGGGGAAACGCGCCACATGGCTGTAGTACCGTAACTGATGCTCCTTCACAATGTAGGTAATGTGCCTCATTCAGGACTCCAGGAGCAACCGCTCATTCGACACAAAGTCAAACTAACAGTACCCAAGGATTTTCCGGAGAGACACAGTACCAAAGGAGTCCAGACTTCGTCTCAGGTCACTGGATAGCGTTCATGTCTCGCAACCATATAGTAAAACAGGAAGCACCAGGACTCTAAAGACTTGGACCTTTGTCCTTTTGCATAGATATCGGGAGCGCCACATACCCCTTTCCAGCGACTTCATGACCCCCATGCACTCCAAATCCGTTTACTGACTTCATAGGAAGAGTTACCAGAGATATGAATGTTACTGCCAAGGTAAGACCTCTTGACAAGGTTAACACTCCCTCCGCAAACAGACACATTGCTGATTGTTGTGCCCAAGAGTTCATTAAAGGCCTGGATCTTGGTTTTTATCCAGGGCAATCGCAAGCCCAGACACTCAGACTCCTCGCTCAGAGCCGATCAGAGCCCTCATTGACTCCGTGAAGATCACAGCATCGTCAGCAAAGTCAAGATCTGTGAATCCTTCTTCACTGACAGATGCCCCACAACTGCTGGACCCCATGACCTTGTGCAACACCCAGTCCATACAAGCATTGAACTGAGTAGGAGCAAGAACACAACCCTGACGAACCCCAGAATCAACTGGGAAAAACACAGTCAAAACGGTTGAAGAGCCAATGAGGTCAGGTCTGTTGGGGATTGGAACTGGTGTGGTGCTGAGGTGTCACCCACTGCACAGCAGCACTTGGGTCCCAATTTAAGGTGGCCCAAATGGGTAGGTGCATGAAACGTCTTGTCTCTCTGGCAAGATGATCATCGTCCTCTACTGTCGTAGGAGCTGTGTAAACTCTGCATTTCAGTGGCGGCACTCTCAGAGGTGCGCAGACCTGGGACTGGCCAGATCTCTGTAGGTGGATACACCTTTTATTGGTCTGGTCGGTCTGATGGCTGTCTTACTCGGGGAGTAGCTGTTGCTGTAGAAGATTGGCTTCTTCCGATGGTGTCCGATGTCACTCCTTTCAACGAGTGTATTATGAGACTCAGATTACTGCACTCCCTGGGTACCTCGTCTGTTGTCTCAGTGTATGCTCTGACCGAAGTGAGTGATATCGCGGCAAGGGGAGACATTTTATTCGCAGCTTCGCTCGGTAGTTGATGGGTGCCCACAAGGTGATACTCCTCTGGTCATGAGTGACTTCAGTGCAGTCACTGGCACTGACAGGGCTGGCTATGAGGATTGTCTCGGTTCCCATGGGTCTGGTGACTGTTGTGAAAGTGGCTCCATGTTCCTTGACTTTGCAAATGGTCAGGAGCTGTGAATCGCTGGATCCTGGTTCCAGTGCCCAGAACCGCATCGTTGGACTCGGTATTCCAGTACTGCTGGTGTTGTCAAAGAGATCGATCACATCCTCGTGGGCAGATGCTGAAGGCTCTTGCAAAACTGCAGGGTCTATAGAAGTGCCCAGTTTGTGAATTCTGACCACAGACTCGTTGTTGCTACTCTTAGGATCCAGCTTAGGTCCAGTAGTTTACCACCTACTAGGAAATGAGCCTGAACTTGGCCAGACTCCAAGACCAGGCTGTTTCTAATGAGTTTGCATGCAGTTTGTGTGAGGAACTTAAGGATTTGGGTACGACTACCGATCCTAATGTGATGTGGGAGACCTTCTGTGACAAGACCCTGAAGATTGCTGAGGGTTGTGTTGGTGTTACCGGTGTTCCCAGAAAGAGGTGTTTCATCTCGCAGCTGATCCTCCAGCTAGGAAGTTAGATATTCTCTGGGTCCACGGTTCTTGAGGCTGATCCTCCAATTAGCTGTGAACCACCCAATCTCACTGAGATTGCACAAGTGGTGAACTAGCTGAGGGGGGAAGAGGCTGCAGGGATTTGTGGTATCCAGGGTGAACTTCTCCAGGCTGGTGGTAAGGCTGTCCTCCTGGCATTGCAAGCAATATTTGTTTCCATTTGGGAGACTGGCATCATCCCAACTGACATGAAAATGGGACTTGTTGTCCCTATTCGGAAAGGGAAGGGTGATTGCCTGGATTGCAGCAACTACAGGGGGATAACCCTGCTCTCGGTTCCAGGTAAGGTCCTTGCTAGGGTCGTCCTCAATAGGATCCATGATCACTTGCTCACCTACCAGCGACCGGAACAGTCTGGTTTTACGGCTAAGAAGTCTACCTTTAACCACATCCTGGCACTGAGGGTTCTCATGGAGCGCAAACGCAAATATCGGCAGAGTTTCTTTGCAGCCTTTGTCAATTTTCATAAAGCGTGTGACTCAGTTGATCGATCTGCTCTGTGGAACATCCTGAGGGTTCGCGGGATCCCCTTGAGGTTGCTGGATATCATGGCCGGCCTGTACACTGGTACTGGTACTGGTTAAAAAGGACCGTTACATTTATTTTTCATATAGTTCATTTAATTCTTAATGATAACTGGTGGCTCAAGGGTCAACAGCTTGCCAAGTTAATTCACCTATGTCCATATATTCGATCTGTTTTCGCTTTTACCTTTTCGTCAATATCGCATTGAATTTTGTTCCATGTTTAGAATTACATCATGACGACGCAATGTATAACTGCCCATGAGTGAATATTGTTTCTTTCTCTCTACAAGAAATGTGACTGACAATAGCATTCACACAAATGAGAAATGATTGAACTGCGAGCTTGGTTATGTGGGCAGAACTTTTCCAAATCTCTTTGCATAAGCTCTTGTCTTGCGGGACTTGTATTTTTCTCTCGCAGGATTTTACTTTCACCAAAGAACAAATCTTTTAATTCTCACGGATACACCTCTTCATTGGGAAGAAACACTACTTTTTTTCCCTGATGGTAACGCGAATTAGACGATCTACAAGTCTCCGATTTAAAGTTTATATCGAACAATATATTCAATCTCTTTTCGCTGTTCCATTATTTCACCGAGTAATAATTTCCGTTTGTTTGTGCTAATGCAATCTTTACTATCCCTTTTTTGAGACTTTCGAATTTTCGTACTTCCATTATCTCTAACCTGTTCTGCATGTGTACTGCACCAATGTTTTTGAATTCTTTACGATATTTTACTTTGTCTTTTACTCTTTGTCTTTTATTTCCAGCCCCAGGTGTGGTTAAATGTCTTGGCACAAAGTCTCGTCTCGCGGGACGTGAAAGTGTCTCTCTGAGAAAATCACGTCTCGTCTCCTTCCAAGATTTTTTTTATAATAGAGATTATTGTTCCCAAAACACAGAACTTGTGAAATAACAGTTAACTTAATTAGCCCAGGAGTCCAATTAAAAACAGAAGTTGGTTGGAACAAAAACCTGCAGCCGCAGTGGGTCCCCAGGACCGAGTTTGGGAGGCACTGGTCTGTGTCATATAGGTTTTCGGTCATTTTAGTGTGGAAGGAAATACTTCTGTAAATACAATGAAAAAGCTAGTGTAGATGGAGATAATTTTCATATAAAAACGCTTTTCTTAAAATGAAAACATAGTAGTGTGGATTTAGCCTTATATTAGTTGATAAGATACCATATATACAGTAAGCTGATCCCCCTGCTGCCACCTGACTGTCTGGATGATTTTTAACACTTCCTTCCCCACTGCTGTTTTATGCCTAAGGACTAACTAAAGTAACTCCTTGACATTTAGTACCTTGAGACAAAGCACCAACCTGTTAGTGTTCTCATAAACCTGACCTGGGCATCTTACATCCCAGTTCCTGTCCTGTATCACTTCAGTTGCCCTGAAGCTGTGGTCAATATGGTCCTTCCTTTTCATCTTTGTAATCCACATGCATTGCTACATATACATAAGATTAAGTCAAATAAAAAAGCAGGAAACCCCTAGGTTTCTAAGTTGAAGCTAGCAGTGAAAATTACGACTTTTCAGTAATAATCAAACGAAATTATTGGCCCAGTGTTTCCTTTCCTGAAACAGACATGTACAGCAGATAATATCAGTGATGTATAAATAAAAAAATGCTCACCAGATAAGGACAGAGACAATTTTCTAATATGGCAATCAAAAAATAACTATCTGGACATCCTGTACTTTTTACTGATCCTGTTAAAAAGGCATCAGGCTGACCTCACAAGCAGACAGTGTCATATCGTCATTTATTTCCTCTTGTCTAGATATCATAAAATATTGATGAATTCTACCCATCTAAGCAGCATTCATCACTCTAAATCTTGACAATTAGCCTCCTTATCTATGGTGACCAGAAGCACACAGTCTTTGGATTATAAATGTGTATTTAAGAGCTAATGAAGATTTTTGAAAGGTATCTACTGTCTAATATTCCAAAGAACTAAAACTTATTTCTAAGAAGAAAATTAGGCAGTATGATTTCTTTTTGGTTTTCCACACAGCAGCAGAAGTACAGAAGATCCCAGTTCTGTATACCCTAAACCTCACAGGCCTGTTTATTGTATCCAAGTCAATAATATCATTTAGCACTTTTAGGATTTTTTTCTTCTTCAAGTTTTTATGGTGTTTTATTTCAATTTCATTCACATCCGTATTGAGCCTAGGAACTTGCTGAAAACTTTTTCGTTCCTTCCATAGGTGGAGTGGTGGCTCTAAGGCTAGGGATCTGCACTGGCAATCGGAAGGTTGCCGGTTCAAATCCTGTAAATGCCAAAAAGGGACTCTGCTCTGTTGGGCCCTTGAGCAAGGCCCTTAACCTGCAATTGCTGAGCGCTTTGAGTAGTGAGAAAAGTGCTATATAAATGCAAAGAATTATTATACCCATCCGTGGCAATTCTGAGGCCAAGTGAGCCTATCTGAGCCTAAAGAACCTTGTTTTCACAGGGGGGCCCACACTAGGGTTACCATCTCCAGGTCTGAAAAATAAGAAACATCACACAGATGAGACAGGGTTTATGGGGCAAAGCAAAACGTGTAACTAATCAAAAACAGAAATTCGATCTGTAAACAAGAACAATGCAGATTTAAAATCACTTTTTGACCTGAGGCAGGTCTGCCAACACCTATAAAGACTTGTCTGATTGAATTCCCATTTCTTTGATTTTTGATTTTTATTTATTTTTTATTACTTGCTTTCACTCTGCTTAATTTGTCATTCTTCATTGAACAGTAATAACTTATTATCTGAGCGGTACTTGCATTTTCTTGCAGTGGTTTCTTGGTTTTTAAAAATAACCAAGGCATCATTTTGGGAGACAAAGGAATACAATGGCGTAATTTATTTTTGTTTAGATATATTTTAATTGTCTTTACAAAAAAGAGTGAGGATGAAGAAAAAGAATAGAGTTAAAGGGCAAAGTAAGTGTCAAAAGTGAAAATCAAAAAGAGAGAAACACCACAGACAAATTGTAAACCACAAATCAAATTCAAAAAGCACTGTTTTGTTTCACAATACCAATAATCAAAATTCAAGGTAAGTAGTAATTATGTTTGGTCCAATCTTGGATAATCATGACTATTTTAGGGTGGCCTTTATACCAGTGTGCCGATGACATCACAAACCTCACACAATGGGAAATCTCAATGGAAACGGACAACATGAAACCCACAAAATAGCAGGACCACATTACAAACAAAATGGCACTGGAAAAGAAGGTAAAAATGATTAAACGTATAAACTAAAACTTTAAATTTCTGACAGTAGAAATTGATTTATCGGGTGTTAAAACACCCAACATGAGTTTTCTAGCTCCAGGAAAGCACCATAAAAGTTAAATAGAATTACACTCCATCTGCATTCTTTGATTTTCCATTCTGGCCTTGTTTATTAGAGTATTGTCTTCCTGCTATCAACCATTTCCTGTTAATAAAAGCCTGATCCTTCACCTGATTTCGTTTTTCTTTAAATACTGCTGCTACCTAGCGCTCAGCACACTCACATCATTAATTGCCTTTGTTGAACTTGCTTTGCATCATTAGAGCTTTGTTTTGCTGATGTACAGAGTGTGCTAAAGCCGTCCTTGTGTGGTGGATTGCACTGAAAACTGAGTGCTGAGTGTTGATTCTATTAGAGTGAAAGTTGATAAAAATACAGCATTTACTCCTAAAAACTTTTTTTTTAATTCGCCACTAACAGGCTAAGCAGTACTTTTTACTTATTTTTATACCTTGTCACCCATACGTGCTTGGGACACACCTTCAGGGCCTGACTACTTGCAATTTCACCCTGAGTCAGTGGTTGGCGCTGCCTCCTAACACCTCTCCTCTCCTTCCTCTGCAGAACTGGAGAATCACAGGCCACTGACATATGACATCACTTTCTGTTTTGGGACATCTGAACCCACCCCTTCAGTCTCACCAACTTCATAACTAGCACCAGTGCCATCTTTCCCCGTTCTGATCAGAAACTCAAATCTGAAAAGACATCCGTTTGCTAAAGACTTTTTTTTTTGTTCAGTCTTCCTATTGTACAGTATGGGGATCACCATTCGGTGCCTCAACCCTTCACCTTTGTTTGTCTGTTCTTATTACAACAGTACAAGTAGTTTTTGCTCCTTTTCCCTCTGCTCTAGAGCAAAGCATCGTGTGAGCGAACAATGTATGCTCAACTTGGAAGTGCACGTCTGTATTATGTCATTAATTTAACTTATGTTCCCTGTTCCTTATGGGTGGAAGCCCATGCGGAGCCACGCTGACATCACTACACATCACTTCTACCCCTTTAGTCTTGTGGAGGCCAAGCCAGGCCTGTGGGGTTAGGCGTCAAGCCCAATGAGTGACACCTAATCCAGGCAGGCCTAAGAGATTTGACCTGGCCTGTGAAGGCTGCTGGAGGCCTCACACCCTTTCTGCTATGAATTTGCCTCCAGTTCATGACATGTGGGTGAGGCAGTCGTGGTAGCAGCAGTTGTAACGCAGCACAGTAGTAGCACTTAGATAGCAAATAATTAATTAACTGTCCAGAAATTTTTCATTTATAATTTTTTCAGCATGAATCATTTTTTGGATCACTATATAATTTTTTTCTAAAGTCTGGAAATATGTCAGCTCAAAAAAAAATTGTAATAGTTTTTAAATTTTTAAAATTAAAATAATGTTTAATAGCTTTATTTCTTGTTATTTTTCTGATAGCATTCTAGGATATTCACATGATCACAAGTACTGCAGCTTCTGAAGACAGACATCCATCCATTAATTATCCAACCCGCTATATCCTAACTACAGGGTCACATGGGTCTGCTGGAGCCAATCCCAGCCAACACAGGAAACAAACCCTGGCAGAGCACCAGCCCACTGCTGGGCACACACACACCAAGCACAATTTAGGATTGCCAATCCACCTAACCTGCATATCTTTGGACTGTGGGCAGAAACCCACACAGATATGGGGAGAACGTGCAAACTCCACGCAGGGAGGATCCGGGAAGCGAACCCAGGTCTCCGAACTGTGAGGCGACAGTGCTACCCACTGTGCCACCCCTTCTGAAGACAATCTGGTATAAATATTGGTATATTTAGTATCCCTCAGTGGATAAATCTTTCTTAAAACAGTCAATAATTACAGCCCTATAGTTAGTTTCTGTTTTTTTTTAATTGCTTTTGTCCTTGACTTTTTGCCACTCTTTTTGACTTTTTAATTCATTCATTTGATGATTCTTTTGCCTAACCCTTAAATATCATCTCCTGGTCATTTATTGTAAGAAATAGCAGTGAGGAGGTAGTCATATACTATATGAAAACAAGCAGGAGTAAGAGAAAGTTTAGTACAGATAAAGACAATTAGTACATGGAATTAAATTAAATAACAGTTAAGAATAATGAATGCGTCAGTTAATCTCTTTTTTACTAGTTTGTAGGTCAATTAAAGAAGTAGAGCAATTTGTTGGTTTTGCAAAATGTTATCCATGATTTATTAAAACTGTAATTCAATTATTAGTATTATTATTGATTGAACATGTTGTAATAAAAAGACTTACCTATCATTTTTTTTTCTTTGCTACTGCTTTCTTACTTAGACATCCTGATGTTTCCCCCTTCTCTCTGAAATCAAAGTGAATGTCTCAATGTGGGGGCCATTTTCCAGGTTGCATTACACTTGGCTGTACAAACTTTCAATGTAGGTGATTGGGAGTTGTCAGTCATTAATCTGGCCTTGAGCAAGAATATGTAGCAAAGTCTACAAAACTCAGAAAAACTTCAATTCTAAAATATTAAGCATTAAACCTCAAAAAAGGCAAAGAAACACAGAAAACCTAAAGCTCTGAAACAGGTTTGCAGCCTGTAACTCAAAAGGGGCCAAGCCTTTAATTGACCAAAAGTATGAATTAAAACCAAAGAACTATGAAAACCCCGCACCAAATAACAAAACAGTATTTTCTTAGTAATAATATAATTACTAAGTAATTACTTAGTAATAATAATAATTATAAAAAAGACTGAAATCCAAATACTAAAGACAATGGACACAATTATAAAAACCAGAAATAAAAAAAAATGAGAACTTTACAATAACAACAAAAACTAGAGAAATGCAAGAAATATGAGATAAACAAAACATCCATCCATCCATCCAATATCCAACCAGCTACAAGTATATCCTAACTACAGGGGGCTGCTGGAGCCAATCCCAGCCAACACAGGGGCGCAAGGCAGGAAACAAACCCCAGGCAGGGCGCCAGCCCACCGCAGATAAATAAAACAGCTGGGAACAAATGTCTCAGGACAGTGTTGACATATTTCAGGCCTATCTTCAGTTGAAAATTGCCCCACAGCTGTAAAGGCAGGGGGCCCTGTCCCCTTGAGCTCAATATATAAAACACAGGTCAGAAAACCAATTGAATAGACATTACTAAAGAATGAGAGGACAACCAGAAGATAACCATGAAACAGAATAATACTTAAAAAAAATATTCAACACAAAAAGAAAGAAATTGGTAATAACACTTCCATTCACAAATACATCAAAATAATACACAAAAAGTAGCAAAATGAATAAAAAAACAATCAAAAAGACTAGAACCAGGAGTGTCAGTGGCTGAAGTTTGCTAATTATCGACATTTGCTAGCCTCCAATTCCTTCTGGGTGCAGATCTGTTCTAATCCGTTCTCTTCCCGACTGGTCTGTTCGCGGTGCCGCTGCAGCCTTAATTGTATGATCTTCATGAAGACCTTTCCAACAATGGAGAGCAAGCTGATGCCTCGGTAGTTCTTGCAGTCTCGATTGTCGCCTTTTTTGTGAATTGGCACAATGGTGGCCTTCTTCCATGATTGTGGTATTTGTTCAATATGCCAGATGGTTTGGATGAGCAGGAGCAATCTATGGAGTAATGGATCCCCACCAACCTTGATCGCTTCAGCCGTGACCTGGTCCTGTCCTGGTGCCTTGCCATTTTTCAGAGTTCGAACGGCAGTCCGGACCTCTTCCATAGTTGGCTCAGCGTCAGACATTTGGACCTCTGGCGGGTCGATGCTTGGTGGTTTCAATGGTGCGCCTTGTGGTGGGGGGTGATTGTAGAGCTCCTCAAAGAATTGTTTCCATCATTGAAGGCGCTCTGTTGGTGATCGAACGAAGGTTCCATCGGCATTTCGGATGTTGTCATTTGTTGACTTGGCCTTTCCACTCAGTCGTCGAAGAGTTCGATAGAGCGTGTAGTACTCGTGTTTGGAGGCTGCCTGTTCCAGGTCGGCCGCCACTTGGTTCCAGTAGGCCTCTCGCTCTTCTTTCATCTGACGGCGGATTTCTCTGTTGAGCTGCCGATATCGTTCGAAATTGGACAGTTTGACTAGCTTTCGTTCGTTTACCATATCCAAGCATTCATCAGATATCCATGGCTGTGTTCGATGGCGAGTTGGCGGACACATTTCCTTGGCGCAGTCCATGATGGTGTTCGAAATTTGTCTTTCTTCGACGTTGACATCCTCTGATTGTGCCAATGCTGAGAAGCGATTGGATAGCTGGAGTTGGAATTCGGCCTTGCGGACAGGGTCTACGAGACTTTTCCATTCCAATTTGATCGGAGGACGTGATTTGCATTTGGCCCGTTGCAGTCGAAGTTGGAGCTTGGTGCGTACAAGGTAATGGTCCGATCCACAGTCTGGACCACGCATCGCCCGGACGTCCTTGAGCGACGATCGAAACCGGGAGTTCACCAAAATGTAGTCCAAAACTGCAGAGTCCTTGCCAGCTGGGTTTCGCCATGTGAGTTGATGTTTCAGAGGATGCTGGAAGTGGCTGTTTCCCACAAGGGGGTCGTTGGCGCTGGCGATGGATAGAAGACGCAATCCATTGTCATTGATATGTCCATCTCCAAACCGGCCCATCAAGTTTTCCCATCCCGTTCGATCTGTGCCGATGTGCGCATTGAAATCACCAGCCAGGAGGATCACATCAGTCTGTGGGAGGGAATCTAGCGTTTGTTGTAGTTGGTTGTAGAAATCATCTTTGACTGGATCCTGACAGGTCTCTGTTGGAGCGTAGGCCAAACCGCGGCTGCAGTGACCAGATCTTCACCCTCCATCAACTGATTGAGGAAAGAATCCGATGCGGGAAAAGAGCAGTCATTGTCTTCATTGACTTTCGATCTGCCTTTGACTGCGTCCACTGGCCAGCACTGTGGAAAGTACTGGAGACCGAACTTGTGCCTCAGAAAGTCATCAAACTCCTCCAGGAAAGCTACGCTGGGTCCTCCAGCCAAGTACGCATCCGAAATAAATTATCTGAGGAGTTTACCATCCGAACTGGTGTCCGTCAGGGAGATGTTGTTTCTCCATTGCTCTTCAACGTCGTAGTCGACGCCATCATGAGAAAGGTCTTCGAAGGCAGACAAGGAATCCAGTATGGTGAGGATGGCTTTCTGACTGATCTCATGTTCGCAGACGACAGTGGCATCCTGGCCGGTGACGACGCGGAGGCCACGGACATTCTACAACATCGCCAACATCGCCCAGCCATATGGATTGAAAATAAACACAGACAAGACGAAAGTGCTGACAACAGACGGATCACAGACCAACGTGCAACTCGATGGTGTGCAGATCGAGCAGGTCCAAGAATTTAAATACCTTGGGTCGCTGGTCCAGGAGAAGAAAGTGGCGTCCACAGTAGAGGTCCACAGTCGAATCGGTCAAGCAACCGCGGCATTTGCTTCCCTAAAGTGGTGCCTGTGGAAGCAAACCAATATTTCCAACAAGACTAAAATTCGACTCTTCAGAACTTTGATTCTGCCAATTCTCCTCTATGGATCCGAGACGTGGACACTGCTCAAGCAAGATCTCAACAAACTTGAGGTCTTCCAAATGCGATGCCTGCGACAAATCCTACGAATCTCACTCCGAGACCACATACGAAATGAAGAAATCCGTCGCCGGTGTGATCAACAGCCAACAATCGAGGAGCAAATCCAACAACGACGACTACAGTGGTTTGGCCACGTCTGCAGAATGGAAGGCAGCCGGTTACCACGCAAACTCCTCTGGTGCGATCGACCCACCCAGTGGAGAATCCAAAGAATGGCAAAGAAAACGTGGCTCAAGCAGGTCGAAGACGACATCAGAAACCGTCGACTCAACCTCGACGAGGCCAGAACAGCCGCCATGGATCGCCTTGCATGGAAACGCCTGCAAAATGAAATCCGACAACCATTGGCACCCACAGCAGCGTACGGGCTTAGGACCAGGTCCAGACCAAACGCCAGCTAGGGACCAAAGAAAAAGAAAGAAAAAGAATCCGTTCTCTTATCTTGGTGAATGGAAATTAATAAATGGTAGTTTGCTGTACTGTAGGTGAAACACCAAGGACTCCGGAGCATTGGATGGTTTCCATTGAGGAACACGTGGTGGTTCAGCCACACTCACACGTTGTGGCAGGGTCAGCTGCTTTGCTAGCAAGCTTCCACAACTTCAACCTGCAGTGCCAAAATGACTGTGCTTGCTCCCTGGAATTCATTCAAAGGTAATTATTGTTATATTGATGTTTGTGCATAACAATTAAAATTTCAAGAAAAACTGTATTTCACTCAGTAAATAAAGTATACTTTAAGAGAAATGTGAGAGTTGGAGGAAATACTCTTCATCCACCAAAGAATACGCATTAATCAGAACAAGAATTAAATATTTAGCTCAGGTTTTCCCAACTCCTTGGCGGCTCTCCGGCAGTGCCCACTTTCTTGTTCTCCCTGCTCAAACACACCTGTTTCAGCTCTTCATGGTTCGCTGATATAAGTCAGACGTTGTACTGTAGAGTGCTAAAAACACAAAACTCAGGCCTCCAGGACTGGACTTAGAAACCATTGCCTTTTTGGACGTGAAAGCTATTAACTCCCATTCTATTTGAACAGATGTAAAACTCATTTCAAAATTTCAAAACTGTTTTGAAATCGAATTTATCCATCGCATTTCCGACATATTATTAGCTCAGATGGTCTATGAAGAGATCATTTTTATGTTAAGATGGGTTCAGAATACACGTTATTGTACAATGTAGGAGTTTAAACAGTTGCTGTTGGTATTCCAGGCACCTGCCCAAATTCTGCCATAACACATTGGGAGTCCACACAGCTTCCGCCCAGCTCTCAGACAAGCAATTGTAGTGACAGTTTTTTATTAAATTAATCAATGTGCCAAAGTGTCACTTCATCCGATTAACATTGAGCTCGTGTTTTTTCATTTGTTTCACTTGCATCAATCGGGACAAAGAAAGGCACTGAGCTAAAAATCGGGGACGGCTGTCAGCAAACACGTAAGCTCCGTCAATCGGCATGAGCGCGCACTCTTGAGGAGACCAATGGCAAAGCAGAGGGCGGAGCCGCAAATCGCATCAGCGTCAAAGCCACCTGTGTAAAGGCTTAATGTGGAAGAGATCTTCATTACAAGTGAAACGTTTTGTTTATTTTCTGGATGTTATTATTCTCTGTATGTATGTAGTTTTCTGGAGATGTGCGGTTTTCAATGAAAATGTGTGACTGTTTTTGGAATACTTGTTGATATATTTTTTTTTTTATTATTATTCACTTCTTGCAGAAAGATAGGTTTGGAGTTAAAATGTCAAGAGAAATACTGGCAGACGGTACACTGTAACTTTTTTAACTTGTTATTACTTTGTTTACATATGTTGTTTTATTGAGCTGGATTTGACTTTCTTTTCTATAGAAAACTCTGAAAAACAAAAAAAATATATACAAGCCGTACTGCTGTAAGTTTTGTAAAAAGTGGAGAAAGAAAATGTATAGATTTTGTTGTTTACCTACACTAAAAAAAAGTCATATTTTTAAAGTAATTTACTGCCAATTACTGTAAAATGACATAATTTACAAGATATTATTGTAAAGATTTTTACAGCACGATATGGTACATTGACACTCACTGCAATATTAAGAGGAGTGGAAGCTAACAGTAAAGTACTGTGTTTTTACAGCATCGACTGTCGTTTTACAGTTTTACAGTTGTATCTTTTGATTTTTATAACAGCTTATTAGCAACTTTATTGCCAGTAATTTACTGTAAAATCTACAGAATTTTTTTACAGTGTACTTTTCACTTTTTACATAGCAGACCGTTACTGGGTATTTATGGCACACAAAGAATGTAATTCTAGGCAATAGGATAACTGCATAAGTTCTTTAATTATGAGGGTTTTCGTTTTTCTAGAAACACATGCATTGTGATCTTTTGCATTAATAATGTTCATTAAATCATTGAAGTGTCTTCTTCTTCTTCTTTCGGCTGCTCCCGTTAGCGTTGCTACAGTGGATCATCTTTTTCCATATTATCCTGTCCTCTACAACTTGCTTTGTCACACCCATCCCGCATGTCCTCTCTCTCTCACCACATCCATAAACCTTCCCTTAGGCCTTCCTCTTTCCCTCTTATCTCGCAGCTGTATGATTAAATCATCCATCCATCCATTACCCAACCTGCTATAGCCTAACCACAGGGTCACGGGGTCTGCTGGAGCCAATCCCAGCCACCACAGTGCGCAAGGCAGGAAACAAACCCCGGGCAGGGCGCGTGATTAAATCATAAAAGTGTATTAATAAAAAATACTATTTATTACGCAAAGTTGTGCAGTGGTTAGTGTTACTGAAATTAAACCTCAATACTGCAATTTCTTCAAGTAAGTTTTGCTTTTAATCCCGATGCTTTTTGTTATTCTTTTCATATCTCAAAGATGAAGAGGATAGACTAATTGTTACTTACAAGATGATATGCGTGTATGTGCACCGCGACGGACATCGGAATGTCCACGGCTGCTTCCAACCCTGTGCGGCGCTGCCTGAACTCAACATTGTGTGCCTTACGATTGTTTTCTCCACACGGAGCGTGATATATAAAATAAAGTTTTGTTGTTAGTATAAAGTATGGCAAGCCATATGTAACATTTAGAGATATCTCAAAATGTATTTTAAGATATCTGGAAATACGTTTTAGATATCTCAAATTGAATTCCAGATATCTGAAAATGCGTCTGTGTTTGTTATTTCATTCTTCGTGTAAAAAGCAATAATACTGTACATTACCAGTAGATGGCACCATGTTACTAGTTTTCAAGTTGATTGCCGTGTTTCAACTTGCGCTCACGTCAGATCGCTTGTTGTGAACATGGATATTAAAACCACTGGTGCTGTACAGTGTGCACAAATGACCAGGTGTGCTGAAGAAATCCATAATGATCAAATCGCACAAAGCCGCTGATTATACAGGTTTGTGAAGCCATCTTCAGGCCCATTGTGTCATTTGGGTTCTTTTAAGCAAATGGAGACACTCATTGTCTGTTTTATCATAGCTTTCCAGAATTTTACTTTTGCTTAGCTGCTTAATTTTCTGTTTTTGATTTACTAAAATATGCCTTGCACTCTCTCTTTTTTTTCTCAGTCCTTTCAGAGAGGACTATGTTTGTGGGTTAATACTGCTGCAAACGTGCTTGTTGTCTCACAGCCATGGCTTTAAGCAGTTTACAGCCAGTTTCATAGTCTGTCACATCTGGAACTGTCATCAGGGTTAATGACACTTACAATACAATACAATACAATACAGTTTATTTTTGTATAGCCCAAAATCACACAGGAAGTGCCGCAATGGGCTTTAACAGGCCCTGCCTCTTGACAGCCCCCCAGCCTTGACTCTCTGAGAAGACAAGGAAAAACTCCCAAAAAAACCTTGTAGGGAAAAATGGAAGAAACCTTGGGAAAGGCAGTTCAAAGAGAGACCCATTACAGCTCTCAACGTGCAGCCATAAAGTTATTAAAAGAGAAGTACAGCGGTTCTTTCCAGAGGTGTGACCAGAACATCATGTGTGGGTGGGCATTTCGCTTGTCTTGGGGGGGGGGGGCAAAAAATATCCATCTATCCATCCCCATTTTTGTACGGGGGTCAAATAATAATAACATAGTTTTACTTAACATATAAAAGCAAAAATTGTGGCATAAATCATAACCTATTGTTCAATAAAATTAACAGAGGCAATGGAACTTGTATTATTATTTTTTGTGAACAAATATAGAACTACATCTACAAGGTAAATATCAATAAAGTCAAATGTATACAACATATGAGAACAAGAACAGAAACGTGGCTCATTGTAGTCGTTAGGGAGGCTATAGGATATCAGTTTCCAGTGTTTAACCTGGATATTATCTACAGGACCAGTCTGTGGTTGCTCTTGGCAAATTCTTTTTTTTTTATTTTTATTAATTTTATTGCAATCCATACAAATCCATCAAGTTTTTACAAAAAGAGAAATTGAGTTAAGGACAAATCGATCCCCACCTCTGAGAGAACTCTTCGCAAATTTTGAGATAAATTCATTCATGTCTAGATTTTCTGTGATGTTTTTCTCATGTACCAGAATGACTACATTTCTCTTCCTTGAATGCAGCATTGTTCGGCGGAGTGGAGTGAGAATGCGGTTCATAGTAGAGAAAGAGCTTTCACATGCAGCCGAAGACACACCAATGATGAGTGCTCTGACATATAGCAAATGCAACATAGGGAAGGCCTCTTTGAACTGCTGAATGCGTTTGCATGCCTCAGAGAGATTAGCGTCAGCTGGCAGTTTATTGATCAACATTGCTTTTGCCACAGCAATTTCATTTTGCAAGCTCATGCTGTTTTGCTCTGTGCCTGCAAGTGCCTAAAGTGGTTTCAGGAGAGAATGATCAAGAAATAATTCTGATTTTGGCAGGAGAAATGATGTGGCCCTCAATAATTCAACATTTCTCTGAGAGAATCTTGTCTCCATTTCCACAATAGCTCTATCAAGAATGCTGAACATAGCCCTTTTAAAAGTCTGATTAGGAGCAATTTGTTTATCAGAGTCACCATGCCCAAGCGTAGACACGAAAATACTATCATCAAGCTGTGAATTAACTTTCCGTTTTCTTTTGAGAGAATTGGTAGGTCTACTTTCACACTGAGAGAAATGCTCCTCCCAGAATGAGTCGCATCTCATCTCCTTCAGTGTGGCCAGTGAAGCTGTCACCACCTCACCAGCAGCGCACAAATCCACTGCATGTGCCTGTAGAATTGCATTGGCTGGTTTCAGCACACCAAGCACATGAAGGAGGAATTTTCCTGTATTGAAGAAATTCTGCTTTTTTAATTGGGTCAAAAGACCACATGCCTCTATGCAAATGTCAAAAGGAGCAGTGTCGGCCTCTGCTACCTCTGAGAGAAGCCCCCTTATAGCTTCCTCATTGTTGACAATGGACTTTGTGACATCATAATGACTGGTCCATCGTATTTCTAGAAGTTTTTTCAGTGAAGCTCAACCCTGTAGGGACCCGTGGTCACGGCCAGGGGGTGCCTGGATGCCTTGGGAGCCCTGCACCTTAGCACTTCTGCCACACCTGGAAGTGCTGGGAGGAAGAGGAACAGGAACACCCGGAGTGCTTCCGGGTACGCAGCCGGCACTTCTGCCACACTGGGGAGTGCCAGTGGAAGATTGTCGGGAAGCACCTGGAGCACATCCGGGTGCATATAAAAGGGGCCGCCTCCCTTCATTCAGAGACTTGAGTCAGGTGGAAGCAGGACGAGGTCTGGGAGGAGGCAAAGAGGCGGCCTGAAGAAGTGATGGCATTGTGTGTGTTGGCCAGGACTTTGGGGACTTTTGGGGACTGTGGCACTTTATTGCAAATATGGACTATGTAAATAAACGTGTGTGGGGTGATTTAGACATGTCTGCCTCTCTGTGTCCGAGCCAAGTTCCACACATGTTAAATGTATGCTTAAAATAATCAGTACGGTTGTATCCAAAAATTTTGAGAATGACACAAATATTAATTTTCACAAAGTTTGCTGCCTCAGTTTTTAGGTTGGCAATTTGCATCTACTCCAGAATGTTATGAAGAGTGATCAGATGAATTACAATTAATTGAAAAGTCCCTCTTTGCCATGAAAATTAACTTAATCCCCAAAAACCCATTTCCACTGCTGTTGTGAAGAAGGCTTCAGGGCACCCAAGAAAGTCCAGCAAGCGCCAGGACCTTCTCCTAAATTTGATTCATCTGCGGGATCGGGGCACCACCAATGCAGAGATTGCTCAGGAATGGCAGCAGGTAGGTGTGAGTACATCTGCACGCACAGTGAGGCAAAGACTTTTGGAGGATGGCCTGGTGTCAAGAAGGGCAGCAAAGAAGCCATTTCTCTCCAAGAAAAACATCAGGAACAGACTGATATTCTGCAAAAGGTACAGGGATTGGACTGTTGGGGTAAAGTCATTTTCTCTGATGAATTCCCTTTCTGATTGTTTGGGGCATCTGAAAAAAGATTGTACGGAGAAGAAAACGTGAGCGCTACCATCAGTCCCGTGTCATGCCAACAGTAAAGCATCCTGAGACCATTCATGTGTGGGGTTGCTTCTCATCGGAGGAAGTGGGCTCACTCACAATTTTGCCTAAGAACACAGCCATGAATAAAGAATGGTACCAAAACCTCCTCCGAGAGCAAATTCTCCCAACCATCCAAGAACAGTTTGGTGACCAGGAATGCTTTTTCCAGCATGATGGAGCAACATGCCATATGGCAAAACTGATAACTAAGTGGCTCTGGGAACAAAACATCAAAACATTGGGTCCATGGGCAGGAAACTCCCCAGACCTTAATCCCATTGAGAACTTGTGGTCAGTCCTCAAGAGGCGGGTGGACAAACAAAAACCCACAAATTCTGACAAACTCCAAACATTGATTTTGCGAGAATGGGCTACCATCAGTCAGGTTTTGGCCCAGAAGTTGATTGACAGCATGCCAGGGTGAATTGCAGAGGTCTTGAAAAAAATGGGCCAACACTGCAAATATTTACTGTTTTCCTAAACTTAATGTAATTGTCAATAAAAGCCTTTAAAACTTATGAAATGCTTGTAATTATACTTCAGTATACCATAGACGGTTTGCAAGAATGTTTTACGGACAAAATGAAATAAATAAATAAGCAACAAAAAACATATTTCGTGACACATTTATTTATTTATGCTCACATTTCACAGTACTTTTATTTATTTACGCATTTATTTATTTAATTTTGTCCGAAATATTCCTCCATACATTTTAACTTAATTGACCTTTTAACAAAGGATATTTACTGGTTTCTAACTGTTGTACTGAAGACGTAAGAAATAAGGCTGCTCTATTATTGATGACTGATAGCCTATGATAACGTTTATAGTTAGACATTTCTGTTTAGTTCAAAACAGCTTGAGAATTACACTGAAAATAAAATGCATTATGTGCAGATTTTGTTCTCATATTTTAACCTATGTAATATGTAAGAAGTAGTCAATTCTCGGGTATTTTTACATCATCAGATTTGGCCCCCTTTAAAAAAAGTTTGGACTTCCCTGATGTATTGGGACTTTGTCTGCTGTGGACTGGCTTGGAGGCAAATTCTGTGGCTTTTTTTGTTCTGTTGAGTGTTTTCACTTTATTTTTGTTAATACATTTTTAATAATAAAGATTCTTATAAAATATGTCTCTATACAGTCCAGAGTTTTAACAGTTTTTCTCTCCCTTTTTGATATATTATGAAACCTTCTTTATTTTAAAGCCAGTTTCTATGTTTTTGGGGCCAAGGTTCAGCTAGAGCCAGCAGGTAGTAGCTGGAGCCTCGTTTATTTAACACGAGCCTCTCCAGGGCAGGTCAGTGAAGGTCCTGGCCTGCTTTATGGGTCCTTTGGAGGCTTCACACACCCTTTCGCCATGTTTGAGACTTCTGTTCACAACATTCCTCCCTTGCCATCACTTCTCCTTTCACAATATTAGCATAGGCCTCATCTTAAAGAATCAGCCTCATGTTTCCCCTCCCAAAAATTCCCCTTCTAACACTCTTAAAAATTAAGGTGCCGGGGGGGTCCTTCAGAGTGATGCCACAGAGGAACAATTCGCGATTCCCAAAAGATCTAGCCACAGGAAGGTTCCAGAAAGATCCATTTGCTTAGCTCTGTAAAAGGCTTGATACTGTGAATAACTATTAATATGAGGGGCGCTCAAAAAATTTCTGCACTTTTATATTTTCTTTGGAAATGGTGAAGGCTGGAGGAGTAGTAATTGGGCATTAAAAAGTTGGTACAATGCTGGGAGAATTGCATTGCAAACCATGGTGACTATGTAGGAAAGTGCTCGTAATTTGTTTTTGAAAATTTTAATAAATAGTTAAAAAAAAGTGCAGACACTTTTTTGAACGACCCTCGTAGATGATAACACATTTGTAAAATACAGACAAACAATGACTTTAAAAGGACTCATGCTGCATACGTTCAGTAACACACCTACAGCCTACCATACATTAAATATATTTTTTTCTACATATTAGGAAGTTTTTCCAGCCCAAAGAAGCAACTTCAAATGCAAAGAACCCATCCCAGAATGAAATAGTTCTTTGTCGAGCAATGGTTCGCTGAGTAACCACACAGCCCAGTAAAGAACCCCATTAAAGAATCAGTATTTTTAAGAGTATATGAGATTTTTGGTGTTCAACATTTTAAGTTAATGCTCCAACATTTCTTTCCAGAGGTTCTTAGGTTGCTTTATACCCATAGTCCTGTCAGATACTTGTGGTCCTTTTGTTATCTTGTAACCATACCAGCTATCAGTAGTTTTATCCTCTTAATTCTCTCATCTTGGCAAAGAAAACGAGTGCCTCCAAAACTGCACTTACTTCAGCAGTCTTGACACTTCCTACTTTAAAGACTTTTTGTGCAAAGTGTTTGTTCCAGAAATACCTCATATTACCATCTTTTGGCCACTTGTGGTCTTTTCTTCATCTCTCTATATAATATTTTCAATTAGTTCTTGTTCCTGTAATTGCCCTTCGGTCTGTAAACAGCTTGTTCTATCTTTGGTATTTACAAAATGGAATGATGTCTGACGTAACTGCATCTATTATTAGATTTACTATCCTATATGATGTCTTTTTTCATTGCTTTTATATACTGCAATCTGTGTTTCATGGGTTTTCAAAAAATCTTTTTTTCCTTTTAAATTATCAATGCAAGCCCCATTTCAGTAAAGTTGAACCCTCATCTCAAAGATTCAGGATGCATAAGGCAAAAATGGTACAAGTTCAGCAGTTTTATTGCTAACTCACAGAGTCTCCTCATTTCACTATCCTTCAGTAAGTCCTACCTCAAGACCTCAAGACCAGTGGCAGCCCTATACAGTATGTGCTGCTATGTAGGTCTTCATACCAGTCATTAACAATTCGGTGCTTCTTCTCTGGCATTAATCTAGTGTGCTCTTCTGTAGGTAAAAGAAAAAACCCATTTCCACTTTTTATTTGTTTCCCTTCTCTATTTCAGCTTCATCTACTAAGAGCTGCTTGCTCAACTCTTTGTGGCTTTGGTCGTAGAGGTTGGTTACTTGTCTGTTTCTGTTTTCTGCTTTGTGGCTGCTTTTACCATCTACTTATTTCTGCTGAAATGCTCTTATATATCTGTTTACATGATCATTACACTCTGCCTGGCTTGCATTACTGGCCACCTCTACCAAACTCAATTCTTCTTTTGCTACTTTAATCATTGATTTCAAAGAGCTGCGCAGGAGGTGAGGGGATAACTTAACCTCCATTTAATGCTAAAAAATACAAATTAAATCTGCTTGTGTTCTTCAGTTCTTCCAATCATCTCTTCTAGTTAATATATTATCCATACTTCTTCCCATTATAGCTTTCAAAACAAATGTGGATTCTGCACCTTCCTTTATTAAAACCTCTTACATATCATATACCCATAAAAGAAATGCTACTGCGGACCACACTTCTGAACTTAGCTAAGCTATATGCTGCTCTAAAAGACTTTTCACTAGTACTAGAACTTCTGTTCCCTGTTAATGCAGCCTGCAGCTTGAATTTCTGAAAATCTGCTGTGAACATCATGTTACCAGTGGCAAATATTATTTATGTTCTTAATGCCCTTTCTGGGATTTGCAGGGGTTATCTTATTCTAGATATATATCTAGTTCTTTCTCTTTTTTGTTAGGATATTTATTCCTCTGTTGCTGACAATCTATCATGTATGGATCCTGTATAAACATAGGCTTATAGGTGTATAGCATCACCAATTGTGCTATCCATCTAAGTCCTATACGTAGACCTTAGCATTAACATTGGCAGTGTGACATCTAATCTATACTAATAAAAGGCAAAGCCCTCACTCACTCACTCACTCACTCACTCACTCACTGACTCATCACTAATTCTCCAACATCCCGTGTAGGTAGAAGGCTGAAATTTGGCAGACTAATTCCTTACAGCTTACTTACAAAAGTTAGGCAGGTTTCATTTCGAAATTTTACGTGTAACAGTCCTGATTGGAACCTACTTATGTATATATATATACAGTACAGGCCAAAAGTTTGGACACACCTCCTCATTCAATGTGTTTTCTTTATTTTCATGACCATTTACAGCACTCCATCACTCTCCTTCTTGGTCAAATAGCCCTTACACAGCCTGGAGGTGTGTTTGGGGTCATTGTCCTGTTGAAAAATAAATGATCGTCCAACTAACCTGACTTCTGCACAACACAACTGCTGGTCCCAACCCCATTGATAAAGCAAGAAATTCCACTAAATAACCCTGATAAGGCACACCTGTGAAGTGAAAACCATTTCAGGTGACTACCTGTTGAAGCTCATCGAGAGAATGCCAAGAGTGTGCAAAGCAGTAATCGGAGCAAAGGGTGGCTATTTTGAAGAAACTAGAATATAAAACATGTTTTCAGTTATTTCACCTTTTTTGGTTAAGTACATAACTCCACATGTGTTCATTCATAGTTTTGATGCCTTCAGTCATGAAAATAAAGAAAACACATTGAATGAGGAGATGTGTCTGAACTTTTGGCCTGTACTGTATATACGGCCATATCCTGCAGCTCGGTCGCCGTGTGAGGCGGAGTTGCGTCCCTCATCGTCACGCCTCCCACGTAATTGAGTGCCTGCTCATATAAGGCCATCCGTCAGCAGCAATCCAATAGACACACTGCCCCCAAATATTCGCGGGTGAAGGACTGTGCTTATGCAAGCGAAGATGAGATGGTCAGGGATAGACTAGTGTTTGGCACAAACTCAGTGAAAGTGCGAGAGGAACTTTTAAATGCCGTGTCTGAGCTAACATTAAATAAAGCCGCGGACATTGCACGATATAGCACAACCACAGCTGAGAACCTTCGATGCATGTACTCCAAGCGGCTCACATGAACTGACTGTGAACGCAGAACGCAGAGAACAAGCAAGAGCTCCAAAGAGCGCTGAACAAAAAACGCATTACACAATTGAGAAGGCAGCAAAAGAATATGAAGCGAGTGACGCATACAAGCATATTCATAAGTGAAGCTACTGCAGAAACAAAGCACACGGTGGAAAAAGTCAATGTCCAGCTAAAGGAAGACAGTGTAAAAAATGTAGTAAATTGAACCACTTCGCTAAAGTTTGCAGGACTGGGAAAGGTAAACCCGTGCATGCAGTGTGTGATGTCTCAGATAAAGAGGAAGACGAGCTGTTTATTGATGCATTAAGAAAGGAACAACCCTCTGAATCTGAACAAGCCTTTGTAGACATATCAATAGGAAAGCAAGGTGTAAAGTTTAAGTTTAAATTAAGTTCATAGACACGCTGCCGCTAAATATTCGCAGGCAAATCCACAACTTAATACCGGAAATGCCTGTTAAACATCTTAGATTCACGAGTACCGATTTGGGTAGTGAACACTTCGATGAATGAAACCTGTTATCTTTAAAACGGTTGACAAACACGGAATGTAACTTAAACACAACACATCTTCCTAATATGAACCTGATTGAAAGAAATAATGATAATCAAATCCTTGATGACAGCAACACCCATAAGAGTCACAAAACAATTACATTGACAATCATGTTACGTTATTTTTAAAATGTTTCCTTTTCTTTTTCATAACTTCTTTAACACACTACTTCTCTGCTGCGAAGCGCGGGTATTTTGCTAGTTGAAAATATGTTGTAATGCATGTAGTAATACATTGCATTTGCCATTACAACAGATGGCACATCACAAACATTTGTATAAATAAAATGTATATCTCCAAATGTTTGTGATGCACCATCTGGAGGAATGACAAATGCAGTGCTTATGCCTGGGTCATATACCATTTGGTATGGGATTCATATAATCAGTGCCGATGTTTATCTGTTGGAATGGCAAATTCAATGCATTTTATTACTACAAATGTTTATGATGTTCCATCTGATGGAAAGACAGAGACACAGACAATCTGAAACGTATCCTTTTATTAACTATGGTAGATTATTGCCATGTTTACAAAGCATACTGAAATATTTCCTTGCTTGTGCTAATTAACATGCAATACAACGGCAATTATGACAGGTGGGTATAACCACCTTAACTTAAAACTTCTGTCTTCCACACCTGAAACATCTCAAAACAATATCAAAATTATAGTAAAAAAAATCCAAAATAGTTTCCAAAATGTTAAAATAACATATTTTGCTGTTGTGTTAATAAAGGCACAATTTGTCTTTACTTTTGACCTTGTGTTACTCTGAGTTAAGAGAGCTAATATGAAGACCCCATCCTACCACAAAACACACATCTAACAACACTCTGCTCATACTCACTCCACATTACCAATTTCAAACAGAATAAAAATAAAATTAGCCCTGTTTGTTTCACGTAATGATTAGAGCTTACTATTTAAAGCTTATAGATTCCTAATAGAATGAATTTCAATTCCTTGAATGTAAGTATGTACCGTTGTTTTTTCAATTTCATTAAGTGGACTCCACCTTGGATAAGAATTCTTACATAATGGTATGTTAGGTATTGGCTTCTTCCTTTGCTCTGTTTTGCATGAATGCACAGACATCTGCATCTTCAGCAATAAAAAAGGAAGTCAGGGAAAAAGGAATATAAATCTTGTAATAAGAACTTCAGGTTTAGTTAGGTCTTTAAAGATGAAACAACATGGCGATAAAGGGGGAAGATGCTGACTCAGGGATTGGATCTCCTGGAATGCTAAGCAGGAAATGAAGAATTGAACAGAGACACATTGATTAAATTTATTAATGTGAAGATTAAGCCCATAGTTTTTAGCTAATGTCAGTATACAAACTGTCCTAGACAGACAGATAAACTGTAGGTTGTGTTTGCAGATCAAACATGCATTCAAGACATTTTCTGGCAATCAAGTTCACCTCCAGTTCTTTGTAACTGTCCTTACTTAGCAACTAGATGCCTGTCACCTTTTATTATTGCACATTTAATGCCATCGCAATGCATCAGATACTATGAGAACTTTATATAGTTCACCACAGGCTGTTTGATGGTGTTTTTCAGTCTACTAAAATTATAGATTTGATTGATTTAAATATTTATGCGTTTTTGCACTTAATGAGGCAGAAGAGTGGGTTTTTACAATAAAGAAGTTGAGAAACAAATAAGCATGGTCACTAGAATACTGCTTTTTCAAATTCTGCATAGGAGGTAGAATTTTTGGTTTAAATTCAACTGTTTGCTCAATTAAATTTTTAGATTTTTCATAGCTGTAGTCAAAAATATACTGTGGATTAATATTACATCTGTAATACACAGCAATATGTGCCCTTGTTTATAATTTGTATACACTGATGCTCATTTAGCATCATATTTGTAAATATATCACTATCACGGAGTTGCATTCAGCTGTCAATACTTAAAACAATACTGCCAGAAAGGGAAACAAACAGCAAAGCGCAGTTTCAGTAGACGGGTCTGTCATATGGTACATATTAAACTAACTTCTTAGTTTTTCAGTTTCTGTTCCACAAAACTTTCTTATGAAAAGTTATTTTTTTAAAATAAGTTACCACGGTTTAGCATTGTAACACTTAAAAGAGCATTTTTAATGTTGTCTACTAGTTACCCTCCAATACTTCCACACATCATGGCATTTGGCAGGTGTTTTTTAACACTTGAGTAATGTGTATTCAGCAAGCCAAAAAGGCCTGAATGCTTACTTTGTAGGTTTAATAGGCAGTGGCTTTTTAAGAATGCAAGAGATCATATTGTGAGTTGCTGAAGTGAAATTACTACAACATTTTGTTTGTATTCTTTGCCAGAGACTGCTTCCAATTGTGTGTTGGTTATCATTGGCTCCTGCAAATTGTTTATTTAAATGGTGCTTGCTGCATTTTACATGATTCAGGTGATCAGAGTCATCTTCAGGGCTAATCAAATGTAAGTATCACCACTTGAGGACAGTAGAAAGTGCTGTCACTGACGGTATTTGTTTCTTTTTCCTTCTACAGCTCTGAGAAACCACTCAATAAGGGCAACTGATTCCACCCTTCCCTGTCTAGCGACTATAAAACTGTGACGCTCCCGGAGTGGATTGTCTTATTTCGGGAAGTGCAGACCACCGTCAGATCTCCAACCTGTGACCTCTACAGACCATGACTCTCCTTTTTGCTAAATAGGCAATACACCCAGATTCTGTGTAGAGTTTTATTTTGCGCCACCATATACATGTTTATTTTGCTGTTTAGTTATTAAAACAGGTGGTCTAGTTGGTGATCACGACAACATGATGTCATTGCATTGCAAATAGTGGCACACCGTGACAGATGTGTATCTTAATCCTAAGTCTATTAAGAGAAAGATTCTGAAAAACAAAAAAATATACTAATGAATTTACAGACAAACAAGTTCGATTTTTGGGTTCTGATTTGGCTTTGGAGAATTCCACAAAATTTTCTTGCATCTTAAATACAAACACTGGCATTTTGAACTTAATCTGTGGAGATGCAATGTTGCCTGAAGGCTGATGGGAAGCCCTCTTAGGATGAGTTCCCCAAAATCATAAATCTTAGAGACAGGCAAACAGCTTTACAATATGCATACATAATCTATGTTCAATTTGTTTTCGAGAATTTTTGAAAAGCCTGGTTAATTGGGCATTTTATGAGTAGTAAAGTACCTCACTTCTATGTTAACACCATCCCTGAAGTCTCTCTGCAAAAAGCATCACCATTTATTAAATTCAATATATGTTGTGCTTTTCATCTTTTGGTGTGGAAAAATAAAACTGTGAAACATAAAACAAAGTAAACATATTACTATTTTATAACCAAATAAGGAAAAGTGCACCAAGCCTGGATGCCTATAGATCATAATATTTCCCCTTTACACATTGGAGAAATACAAAGAATAATTAAAGTTTAATGAAGTACAAAGCTGCGGTGGGCTGGCGCCCAGCCCAGGGTTTGTTTCCTGCCTTGCGCCCTGTGTTGGCTGGGATTGGCTCCAGCAGACCCCCGTGACCCTGTAGTTAGGATATAGCGGGTTGGATAATAGATGGATGGATGAAATACAAAATCTGTTAATTAGAAACTGATGAATAAATCAAAATATAAAACAATACTGATGGTGGAATGCTTAGCCATCACAAAAAGCTAATAACCCTCTGTTGTAAGATCAGGAATTTGGACATTTCTAAAATCTACTCCATTGTTCTTTTTTTATTTCTCCTTATGATGATTTCAATAGCACATTTTCCTTTTTTTTACATTCCACTGCACAGTGTATCCGCAAATGTGCTGCTTTGTTGTGTCCTTCTTCCACCATCTGGAGTTAGTTACTCCAATATAAATCTAAGTATTTTAAATTTCTAGTAAATTCTCATGATGTGACTTTAGTATGCTCTGTCCAGTGCCCCTTGTCTGTTGCTAAGGTTGGCACAATAGGTGACCAGTTTGAAAAGCATTTAACAATTAACAGGTGGGTTAGGGAGAAGAATATGAAGAATTTGAAGGGCTACTTTCATTGGATTTTTCAATGGATTTTGGGAAACACTCTTAAATTAACAACTGATTTTAGCTTTGTAATACTTTCAGGGTGCTCATCTTTAGCAGTACGTCACAGGATGGCCATGCATTGGCTATCTTGTGGTGACCATCTTAGATTCAAAACAAGGAACAGCAAAGTTAATTTTTAAAAATCTTTGATCATAATTAAGAAGTTACAAATAAATAATTATCCCACCCTCATGTTTTTCATTTTATAACTTTAATAGAGTACAAGGGTTTCCACATACTAAAAATCTTTTTAAACATAGGCAGATAAGGCAATTTGTGCTTAGCTTCACAATATTATATAGCAGAACGTCCAGAACCAATAAAGCCACAGTATCCATAATAGTAGTAGACACGGTATCATTGAATTATCTCCTGTTATCTATCAAGGTTGTCACAACTAGTTCCCTTTCATTACAGCCAGACATAAACTGTGACCTAAAAAATATTAAGAAGTCTGAATTAGTGTAAGTCACGCTAATTAGGTAAATGTACATAATAAACAAGAATAGTTGTGTGAAATAGTTACAGTATTAAAATGTGTCCTTTAATATAAATGTTGAAATATTCTTGAGTGTAACAGAAATGTGGCATTTTCACCCACTAATAGCGGTCCACAGAGGTTCTCGATCCCTAGTCTTCTTCTTCTTTTGGCTGCTCCCGTTAGGGGTTGCCACAGCGGATCATCTTCTTCCATATCTTTCTGTCCTCTGCATCTTGTTCTGTTACACCCATCACCTGCTTGTCCTCTCTCACCACATCTATAAAACTTCTCTTAGGCCTTCCTCTTTTCCTCTTCCCTGGCAGCTCTATCCTTAGCATCCTTCTCCCAATATACCCAGCATCTCTCCGCTGCACGTGTCCAAATCAACTCAATCTCGCCTCTCTGACTTTGTCTCCCAACCGTCCAACTTGAGCTGACCCTCTAATGTACTCATTTCTAATCCTATCCATCCTCATCACACCCAATGCAAATCTTAGCATCTTTAACTCTGACACCTCCAGCTCTGTCTCCTGCTTTCTGGTCAGTGCCACCGTCCACAACCCATATAACATAGCTGGTCTCACTATTGTCCTGTAGACCTTCCCTTTCACTCTTGCTGATATCCGTCTGTCACAAATCACTCCTGACACTCTTCTCCACCCATTCCACCCTGCCTGCACTCTTTTTCACCTCTCTTCCACAATCACCATTACTCTGCACTGTTGATCCCAAGTATTTAAACTCATCCACCTTTGCCAACTCTACTCCTTACATCCTCACCATTCTGCTGACCTCCCTCTCATTTACACCCCTGTAAAGGATCAAAAATCAAAAGTAACATCATATTCATAATCACTCACCTTGAAATAGTTTGAAACAAAACCTAACATGGTTATGCTTCACATTTTTCATTTTTAACCTTCTGACAGTGGCTCACCGGTAAATAATCAAATATCAAGAATATTATCATATTCATTATCAGAAACATCAAAATAGCATGAAACAACATTCCACATACCTAAATTACCAAAGTTTTGTGAAAAGGAGTAACTTTGACACTTGTTTTCCATTAAAGAGTGACCCTCTGGGATCGGTTGACATTACATGCACAACTTTAAGGTCATCTGAAGGTACCTATTGATTTACTCTTTAGAATAGATTAGATTACATATACTTTATTAATACCAAGGAGAAAGAATCACAAGGATGTATTTTCCTGCACAAAACACGGTCCAAAAATAGGATACGAATGAGAGTTTTCCAGCCTAGACAGCCAAAAATAAGGGAAAATCCCAAAAGGCTTGATGTCTTCCATAACTAGACAGCAAGATGTGTCAAACGGTATATCAGATGTGTGGGTTTTCATGTACCTGTGAGTCAGAAAAAATGATTTCAAAGCATTCATATGTAATTCTTATGAACTGAATAAAATACACCTCATTAAAGCTTTTACATCTTATATGTAGGCCATGAGTGTTTGAGGTAGGCCACGTGAAATACTTACTTATAGTCAGAGCACATGGTCATCATCCTGCACTCCTTACCACAAACATACAGTACATAAAGGCACACTTATAAACATCCACCTTCATCTACTCAAATATAACAAGTCCCCAGCATTTGCTAATGAAGAAAAAAAAAAAGATACCAGTATGCTTGGAACACTTTACATTATTATTTTTTTTTCTTTTTTTTCTCTTCTTTTTATTAATTTTATTGCAATCCATACAAATCAATCAAGTTTTTACAAAAAGAAAAATTGAGTTAAGGACAAATCGATCCCCACCCCTGAGAGAGAGAGCAAGGCAATTGGCGTGAAATTTAAGGCTTGTAAACATACCTAAATTAATAAATTCTCTGTGCTTTATGAGCTTATTTTAAAATATTACTGATTAAATCCTGCCATGTTTCGAAAAAAGTCTGTACGGATCCTCTAACTGAGTATTTGATTTTTTCCAATTTCAAACAGTATAACACATCAGTTTCCCACTGACTTAAAAGAGGAGAGTTTGGGTTCTTCCAGTTTATCAGAATAAGTCTTTGTGCCAAAAGTGTAGTGAATGCAATCACAATTTGTTTGTCTTTCTCCACTTTAAACCCATCTGGAAGAACCCCAAACACAGCTGTTAATGGGTTAGGAGGGATTGTGAGACCAAGGCTGTCTGAAAGGTAATTAAAAATTTTTGTCCAAAATAATGTTAATTTGGTGCAGGCCCAGTACATGTGACCTAGTGAGGCTGGGACTTGGTTGCAGCGTTCGCGGGTTGGATCTTGCCCTGGAAAACATTTTGGACAGTTTTAGGTGAGACAGATGTGCTCGGTACATAATTTTGAGTTGTATAATTGTATGCTTTGCGCATATGGTGCTCGAGTGAATTCTCTGCATTGCTACTTTCCACTCCTTTTCTGATATATTAATTGAGAGATCTTTTTCCCAGTGTCCTCTTGGATCTTTGAAAGGGAGGGATTGTAAAATGATTTCATATATTGCAGAGATGGTGTCTGAGTCCTTGAGATTGAGCAATATTTTTTCCAGCATGGATGATGGTGCAAGATGAGGAAAATTGGGAAGGTTCTGTTTAACAAAGTTCCTGATTTGAAGATAGTGAAAGAAATGTGTAGCTGGAATGTTAAATTTGGAATGTAATTGTTCATAGGATGCAAAGACGTTGTCTATATAAAGATCTCTAAGCAAGTTAATTCCAAATTTTTTCCAGATATTAAAAACTGCATATGTTTGCGAAGGTTGAAAGAGGTGGTTCTCTTGCAGAGGTGCCACAGATAGAAGCTTCTCCGTCTTAAAATGCTTTCTACATTGGTTCCATATTCTAAGTGAGTGAAGCACAATTGGGTTATTAGTATATTGGCGATAACGTGTGTTTATTGGAGCACAGAGCAAGGAATACAAAGAAGTACTGCAGGATTTTACTTCTATTGCAGACCAAGCCTGTGTATGTTCTTCTATTTGTGTCCAGGTTCTTATCGCCTGTATATCTGCTGCCCAGTATTAAAACTGGAAGTTAGGTAGAGCCATGCCGCCTTCTGCCTTTTGTCTTTGTAGGGTTGCTCTTTGGATGCGTGGATGTTTTAAATTGAGTGCTGTTAAGACTGCAGGGACAGAATTTTCTGGGTTCCAATATATACAGTACCATATCATCTGCATATAATGAAATTTTCTGTTCTAGTCCTTCTTTGATTATCCCCTTCATCTTATCAGTATTTCGACAATATATTGCCAGTGGTTCAATGGCAATTGCAAACAGTAGCGGTGACAAGGGACATCCTTGTCTGGTACCACGTTCTAGTTTAAAGTAGTCTGAGCAAATGTTGTTGATGCAAACTGAAGCTTCTGGGTTATTATACAGTAATTTGATCCATGCACAAATGTTCGGGCCAAACCCAAACTTCTCTAATGTAGTAAAAAGGTATTTCCATTCAATCATGTCAAATGCTTTTTCTGCATCCAATGATAATAATATTTCTGAGGTGTTTGATTTAGTTGGTGAGTATATTACATTAGACAGGCGTCGTAAATTTTAAGATAAGTGTCGGCCCCTAATAAATCCAGTTTGGTCTTATGATATTACCGAGGGGAGCACTTTCTCCATCCTTCTAGCTATGATGTTAGAGAGTATTTTAACGTCATTATTCAGAAGTGAAATTGGTCTGTATGATACACATTGTAATAAGTTCTTATTTTGTTTTGGGAAAACGGTGATTAGTGCTTGGTGAAAAGTTTGAGGAAGAGATTAGTTATCTCTGGCTTCTGTAAATGTTGCTAATAGGAGGGGAGCTAGCTGAGCGGAGAATTTCTTGTAAAATTCGGCAGGTAGCCATCAGGGCCTGCTGCTTTCCCGCCTTGGAGTGACTTTATAGCATCTAGTAATTCTGATAACGCCAGAGGTTTATCAAGTTCCTCCGCACTAAAAGTGTCTATTTGTGGTATTTGTAATGTATCCAGAAATGCATTAGATTGTGTATTGTCTTCCTTAAACTCAGTAGTATATAGGGATTTATATTAGTCTCTGAAAGTGTGCATTATATTTTTGTGGTCGACGATTTTATCTCCGTTCGCGTTGGTGATTACTGAGATAGCGTTGCGCACTTCTTGTTTGTGAATTTGTTGAGCTAAAAGCTTATTAGCTTTCTATCCATGTTCATAGTAATGATGTCTGGATTTATAAATTAGTTGTTTGGTTTCTTTAATTGTCAAGAGATTTAGTTCTGAATGTAGAGCCTGCCTTTTTCTATGTAGAGTCTCGCTTGGTAGTCTGGCATGTTCTTCATCTATTCTAGTAATTTTGCTTTTTATCTCTGCTACTTTCTTGGCTTCTAATTTATATCTGTGGGAAAGATATGAGATAATCTGTCCTCTTAAGAAGGCCTTGAGAGTTTCCTAGAGTATTCCTGCAGAGATCTCTGAGGATGTATTTGTCTCTAGAAAGAATTTGATTTGTTTGGATATAAATTCTATACAATTCTCGTCTGCTAATAGAAGCGGGTTGAGACGCCATTTGCGGGGTGAGTGTATGGGGCTTAGTAATTTTAGCTCCAAGATCATAGGTGCATGGTCAGAGATAACAATTAACACATTGTCTATAAAGAAGTAATCAATCCTTGAGTAGCAATGATGTACTGGTGAGTAGAAAGAATATGTTCTTGAGTTTGGGTTTAAAAACCTCCAGGGGTCTGATAAGTTGTGATCAGTTATAAACTTTGTAATTATCTTTGCGGTGTTAGATGTCATTCCCCCTGTGGAAGAAGTTTTATCTAAGAGTGGATTTAGAACACAATTAAAGTCCCCAGCCATTATAACTTTATGAGTGTTCAGATTGGGAATGGTTGCAAATAAATTTTGTATAAATTTCTTATCATCAACATTAGGTGCATAAACATTTATCAAGATCATTTTACAGTTAGATAAGTCTCCCATGACCATTACATATCTCCCTTCAGGATCCAATACTACATCTGATGCTACAAATGAGACTGTTCTATGTATAAGAATTCCCACTTTACATTATTGAAAGAACTCAAACACACTGCCCACAAACATTAATAATAACCATGTATATTAATAGTTAAAAGGAGGAAAAACATATCAGTCTCAGAGTTTACTGAAAAACGCAAGTGATCATAACATTTAAGGTCATCATTTTTTTTACTGTGTCATAGTTATCTTTTATACTTTGTCATTAATTAAATAAATTTTAATTTGTGAAAAAAGACTGAAGTTTGAATAAAGTAGGAGTGCCAGTTCAGTTTTATAAATGCTGGTCTCCAAAATGCAAAATGAATTATTAAAGGTAACCAGCACCAGTAAGAGGAGTAATAGCTTTGTAAAACTAATGACTGTGTGCTGAAAAAAGACTGCTTCTAAAAAACTAAAACAAGTCTATGTTGTGGAAATCATGTGTATTATAAATGTATATTACTAACGCTGAAGAAATAAATTAGTAAACAAAATGCAGAAATAATGTTAACGCTTATGCCAAAAGTAGCCCGTTTTTAAGCATTTCAGCACTGTAAAATGGATCAGTGCTACATAAAGAGAAACAGCACACGTTTGACACCAGTTATAGTTTTCCAAATGGTCTCCCATATTTTTAATGACATTAATGATGGAATGGCAGCGTGGTTACTTAATTTAACAAAGAAGCACACGAGTGTTATTTTCAGTCAGCTAAACATTTTAAGAAATAAATGACACATTTTAAAACTGAATCATGTATGCACTTATT
>JANRMT010062834.1:10860620-10873739 GCA_026402145.1 Polypterus bichir lapradei
TGTATGCACTTATTCCAGATAACTTCACAAAAGTGTTAAAGAGTAAACGTAACAATAAAATGTAAGGCTGTTCACATAAGAGTGTTTTTTCCAAAAAAAAAACACTGTCTTCTGTGTTGTCAGTTGCAGGCTAAGTGATATTACTGTTTTGAATGTATATTTTTCATGTGAAACAAGTATCTTGTGCAGTAGAGCATCAGTCCTGAGAGTTTGCACCCATCACTTAGTTACAGTGGTCAAGATATCTATGCTTAGAATTGACTTGCTTGTAATTTACTACGCTTTCCAAGAACAGACAAATAAATAGGTCTGCTCGTTCAAACATAATGAATGCATACTTCAATTAATACATTTAAAAAAGCATTATATAATTATGGGTTAACTCTGGGGAGCTATTTCATAGAATTTTCTTCATAATGCATGATACTTTAATTACTGCATTTTTAAGGACCTTCTACTGTATGGTATCCTCAAAAACACAAACTGAATTCCTGGTGCATGCAAAAAGCTTTGCCTTTCACATTTAAGAGAACTTCAGACAGCTGTTTCTAAGAATTGCCTCATAATGCCTAAAGCTGACTGATCGTGTATGGAAGTGAAAGTGCTTGCTTCAAATAACAGTTTAAGGAACTGTATTGTTTTCTCTTAAGTATAAACTGCATTCCTGCTTTACAGAAGTATTTCAGAACCGTTCAGAACATTGAATCTTTCAGCTCACACAGAACTATTAGTTGTGCTTTCGCTCATAGAAAGTATGTAACTTTTTTTCTGTCACATTTTAATGTTATCCTGTTTATTATACTTACTAGATGATATAAGGACTTGAAAGATTTTCATGTTCTCTGGCAATTATTAAATATCTATCAGATTTGCAGTGCTGTGATCTTTTCCTGTTTTGCAGCTAACTGGTGTTTTTATTTTTATTTTTTTTTTGTATTTGGTGCAAGTGTTTTCAAGAACTGGAATTTGCTGAATTTTAAAACCGTTGCTTAAATACGTGCCTTCTGGGGGAAGAAAAATATTCAGTCAGAAGTGTCATCAAATTCTGTTCCTAGATTTGTAACATTTTTATTGCAAATTACATATTCTCTCTTTTACATTCATGTTTGTTGGTCTGTTTGTCACTTTTCATGATGACTAAAAATGTGTGATGAGCAGTCGGTAAGTATGACAGTTATTGTTGTTATGACTTAAGTGTTTGATATTTCTTTTCCATGCTTGCTTCAAGTTCCTCAGAAAATATTCGCGATATTTAACATTGTAGTTAAAACGTGTGTTTCTTGAAGATTTTCCACAGTTTGTCATTTAGTTTTATTTTGTATGTGGTTGGTCAAAACTGTACCATTAGATTTGCATTTTAAACAATGGCTTACTTTAATATAACCTTGTGGTAATGCGCGAACTCAACCATAACCAATTTAGATTGAAGTATTGCTAAACCGGAGATTTTCTGCTTTTAAAGATAAAAGTGAGCCAGCTTAAAGAAAGGAGCTTACCGTGCGGTACCGAAGGCGCTGCCGCGGGAACGCGGAGCCGTGTCAGCTGGTGCGCGCTGTGACGCGCGGCGGGTCTGAGCACAAGTGGAGCCGTATAATGGCCAGTACAGCTCCTGGGCAGATGTTCAGCTTCACGCGCCAGTGTCCTAAAAGCCTACCCGTCGCAGGCGATTTAAAGTGCGGCGTGCCTGGAAGAGAAAGTCGGCATCTGCATTTGTAATTGAGGTCTAGTCAGAGATAGGGATCCCGTATTCTAAGTAAATTAGGTTTACTTACTCGAACGTCGGCAAACGGCGTATTTGAGCACAGTATAGCCATTGGAACTCGCAGTCCGTAAAGCTTGTTTGCACGCGCAATACCGGGAGGCGTGAACATGCCAACGTCTACCTGGATCAACAGAGTGAAGCTGCAGACTGCTATACCTTACGGAACGCCCTTCAGAGCACAACACACCGCATGACGCGATTTATCTTGACGCCCTTTCCCAGCGTCACTCGCATCATGCCCTCAGCGAGGCAGTATTGACGCGCTCGTTGCACAGTATGCTGTAGTTGTACAAATTACAACAGTTTTCTATCTGGTCAAACATAAATGACTTCCAGTCTCATACTTATGCTATCAAATCATTCTAAGCTCTTTAATGATTCTAACACTGCCTATATAAAGTAGTTTTTTTTGTTTTTACTATTTTGAATGGTTGTTCATTTCGTTCCTCCTGAACCGTTACATTATAGTAAAAGTAACAAATCTTATTACTATTCAGTGTTTCAAACGGAATGTACCTAATGAAACTCATACCTATAGATTTTCAATCTATAAATGTATTTCATATTCCCACTAGCAAGTTATACACATGTGAAAAAATAATAAGCTTAATTAATTTTTAAGAGGTTTGCAAAAACAGTGCTACATATAAAATTGGTTTTAAAACTGAACAAGGAAACATTTTATGAAACAGTCACTTATTTATTGTTTTGATCCATCAACGTTTTCATTACTAAAAGCTGCATGTGTGAAATACTGGATGTCATGTCCATATCAATTGAACGGTATGTGACAGCCAGTAAATTTTACGTAATTTTACATTTTTTAACAACTTTTGAGTTTGAGACAATCGTGATTGTTCTTAAACCTTTTTCGTGCAACATTTAAGTTGTTCGCAAAGACCCAACTTATACCAATATAGAAACAAACTGTTTTTGAGTCGCCGTCTTTTTAAAATTTTGATAAATATCAAAAACTGTTACAACTACTACTAATAATAATAATAAATTTTGGGTCAGTTACAGTATGCATTCAGCAGGGAATTATCCTGAGGTGATCTCATCATTAAACAAACAGTATTTATTGTCTAGTGCATCCAGTACAATGATATTGTTACTTACTGTACATGCCTCTACAAATCAGTGATAATATAATAAAACACAAAAAAATAAATAGAATACAATTTACAGTATAGATATATATCAGTTATAGTTCAAATATTTATACCTAGTCTTTTTCTTATAATGTTTCTTATTATGATTGGCTGTTCAATAAGTCTTTAACTAAAACACTTCTTTTGAAGCCATACTTACCACCATTGGTTCTTTAATATTTGCCAGAAGGGAGGATTAAGAAAAACACTTGTGCAGAATGGCTGTGTGTAATAATCTTAGCAGAATGTCTTTTAGATACCCTGGATAGAAGTCAGCTGGGTGCCAGTAATATTTTGTGGCTTTCACCACCCTCTGCAGTGACCCAAGCATGTGTGTCCTACCAGGATGTGATGCCACCAGTGAAGATGGACTCCAGACAGCACCTGTGAGACATCTCAGGAAGGCATTGGTGAACTTGGCTATGTTCAAAATGTGCTGTTCCCTCATCAATTCATCAGTGATTGTTACTGTACAAAAATTTTAAAAAGCTCACTATTTCCACAGTACCCACACCCCCCAAAAAAAAAAACCACAGCATACCCCATTCTCTTAAGTCTATGACCTGCTCCTTAATTTTTGGACATGAAAGGTCAGATTGTTCTGGGACCGCAGCAGGTAGACCTGTTATCTGCAAGCCATTTCATTATTGTTGGTGATCAGGCCTATGACAGTGATGTCAGTAGCATTTTTAATGATGGAGCTGGTGTGGTGTCCGGACACAAAGTCACACCGGGGGATTAGCACACTACCCCATAGTGTGCCAGGGTTGAGGGTGAGCATAGAGGATATGATTCTGGCAATCTGCAAAGCTGAGGTCTGCTCGCTGTGAAGTCCAAAATCCAGCTCTGTTGGCACAACAGTATTGAATGCTAAGCTATTGAATATAAAAACTCTGTAAGAGCAGTTTTTACATTATCCAGATGGGCCAAGATGGAGAATAAGACTTAACTGCTGTATCGGTATGCATCATAGAGATGGTGAAGTGGAGCAAAGTTATCTACTAAGTTAAAATTAAGTAAGAAGTCTGACTGAGTGTAGCTAGTTATAAAATGAATTATCACATACAACACACAGACTGTTATGGACACGAAAGGCATGAATAAACAGATAAGCACATTTTAAACATTACAAAAGATGTAAATCACGAAACACACATTCTTTCTCTCTCTCTCTCATACACAAACACTATATAGTGTTTCTTCTTCTTCTTCTTTCTTCTCTCCTTGAAAAGCTTTCAGAAAGATTTATTCAAAGTCCACTATTCCTTCGAAAAACAATGATGACGTATCGAAACTGACATCAGAGGGCATTCTGTGACTGGTGTTGGGGGCGTTCCGTGATATGAAGGGCGTTCCGTGTCTAATTTCATAGGTATTGCAGGCTGCAGCCAAACCCTTCTCACCTGGATAGGTGGTGGGGGATTGGCTGGGTAATCTTGGAGGTTATATTTAAGCAGTTGCTGGCCAATAAGGGCAGCCAGTGGACCTAAAGGCCAGGTACAGTTAAACACTGCTGAGCTATAGAAGGAACAGTTGCTTTGTAAATATTTTTTTTCCTTTTTGTACATATGTATCTCTGAGTGATGGCATTGGTGGAGGTATATATACATATTTGGTTTTGGGATCGGTGCCTTAAATGTTCCTTAATGCATATCTTTACAGTATTGCAGCTGGTTTTATATAATTTTAATGGTTTCTTGATTAATCCCACCAGCTGATATCGTGATGAATTGTCATTGGCTCCGCTATCCAGAAGGAGTGTGTGCTTAATCCCAGTGTTGCAGGAAACCTCAATTGAATTAAGGGGTGTCTATAATGGATGTTTAGACAGCAAGTATTTAAATGATAATTCAGTTAAATTCCTGCTGTTTTATTTATTACATAATTATGTTTTTTCCATCTATATATGGATATTTTAAAGAATGGAATAAAAAATGAAAGTCAATCATGAAATACATCGATCAGGGTTTAGGTTTTGATTCCCACCTTGTATTTTATGTATCTAGAATACGTTCCGGACTACACTATCCAAAAATGCATAAAACAGATACAGTAAATTCATTGATTAATAGATATTGGGTTGTACAGCTTTAGGTGCTGCTTTATTATAGATTCAGATACCCAGGTTTGAGCACAGCACAGTCACTTTGTGTTACTTTCATGTTCTATGTTGTTGCTGGTTTTCTCTTTATTAATTTTGGTGCCCCCGTAACCCACAGGGCTATAGACTACAGTCCATGTCAGCCTATGCATAAGTCCAGTCATGGACATTTTTGTATTACATACTGTAAATTCTGGATATTAGGTTTCTCATAAGCAACCATAAACCAAAATGAAGAAGGAAAAGTGTCTGAGTGGGGAGGAGGCGCAGGACTGAGCTGTAGGGAGAAGTTTGGTCAACCACATTAACCCCGCATAGAAGTTAGAAAAGGTGAAGATAAGAAAAAGAAGAAATTTATACCATTTGTTAGTCATTTTTGTTTCACTTTTTTCACAAAGAGTCAATCATTTTAGAGAAATACAAAATGCAAAAATGAAAGAAAGCCTGCCAATACATCCCAATTGCTATGCGTACGTATATTTGTCCAAGATAGTCTTGCTGAGTGATTCCTCTCTAGTGTCCACATTTACTATGTACTGATCCAGCAGTGATGATTCACAAAAAGCAGCTGTGAGCACTTGCCATTATGAGCTAACAACCTGGCAGACATCTTGCACTGTAAAAAAAAATTGCAGTTTGTATGTTTATTAGGCTGCATGTGTCTGATGAATTCATTTTTTATACTTCTTCAGATTTAGGACAGATATCACCACACAGTTATATTAGATTTTAATTGCTAGCAAAATTAATTTGAACAGTCAAACAAAAAATAGGATACTAACTGAAAATCGAAATTGAGTTAGTTTTACCTGCAATCTGAACACAGACTTAATAGTTGCTAGTAGTATATGGATTCAAGTGCACTATCATGCATTTTTCAGTTTGTTTTACCATTGCAACTTTTCTCTGTCATTGGTCTAGAACTGGCAAGGCATTGATGGTACTGCCTGTCTTTAATTCCATCAGAGTCAGCGCCTTTAAACTCTCATGTGGTAGGAGAGCTTGGGAGAAAACTACAGCATATGGAAGCCTCTAGTCTATTGCTTTATTATGCGATGTCTTGACTTTGTAAAGCCTCTAGGCCTTAGCCTAGTTCGCTGCTTTATTTGATGGGTTTAATATTATGAATTACTAGCTGCATAAGCCTGTGCTGTAAAAACCCCAGGCTCCTAGAAACCATGGATTGCGGCACTTCAATCAATTGCATTGGTTGTGTATTAGTGGCTCATCGTCAGTTTCGTTTTGCCGGCGTGTTCGCCTCCGTTGTCTATTAGCGGCTAAGCTAGTTTTTCTCTCCTTTGAGGCTTCGTTTTGTCGATGTGCTTGCCTTGCTTGTGTTTCAGTGGCGGCAGTTTCACTTTGGCGACAGAGTCACTTTCTTTGCGCTTCACACTGTAGTGTCGCTCCTCCAGGCTGCCCTGCACTTCTGGGCCGGACTGACAGACACACACACTTCCACGTGTAGACGTTTATATATAAGATAAACAAATGTTGTCATTAGTAAGGTTAATGCTTGGTTTTTGGCTTTCATTTGACTCTGCTGGGATTGGCTCTAGACTCCTACAACTTTGTATTGGAATAAGAAGGTTTGGAAATGGGGGGAGGTTTAAATAAACACAATAATAGTTTCTAAACCCTAGCAGAAGAAGACAAAGGGCGGGAACCAATTGTGGATACTTTGATTGTTAAGACATGTTGGGTCTTTGAAATGAGTGATCAAATGAAAGTCTGTCTGTCAATTTAATTTAGTTTGTTGCCATGAGATATACCTCCATTCCAATATGAATTGAAGAAATCCATACACAACAGCAGTAACATGCTTTGTAATGCAGAGTTTGCTGTTTTAACAGGTGTGTGTCTCTTCCAAGGTTGGTGTGAAAAACACTTTTGGACTGATTACACAAATAGTGGACATCAAAATGAAGATCCTATTCTTGCTGTGTATCGGTAATTTCTTCTCAGGTAAGACTAAATGCACATAAATGAATATACCTTTTGGATTTAAATGAAATGTGTAGTTTAGAAAAAAAGAAACACTATTAGTTAGAGTAGAAAGCTGTTAGTTGTACTTTTTATTTTTTACAGGAAGCTCAATTCATTTAATTAAAAGTAAGATTAAATATTGACATTAACACAAATTTAATATTAACATGCAATCATAGACACAAGGAGGTGTATGCTAATCTACTTTGCAAAGTCATTTTGAAGAGGCTAACTGCTAACATTGGTCACTTAACAGGATAGATACCTGTGCCTTGAAACCCTGAATGGAAAATGTGAGGGGAAAATTTGAAAAAAATCTTGTCTATGGCTGTTATTGTACTCCAAGACAAAAAGTTAGATTGCACTTCCCATACTGCATGTAATTTTAAATCTGTCCTTTACCAGCATTAATTTTATACTTTTTCAATCTTTTGTACTGCTATTTCTTGCCTTGAACATATGGAATAAGAGAGAGCCTTCTGCTTCCTACTGCACCTATTGGACCAATGGTCCTAGTAGGTCTCAAAAATGGGAAGCTGGTGTGAAACAGTTCAAAAAGAACATTAGAGTCCCAAAATATGAAAAAATGACTTTCAATGGAGAGACAACTGTGACAACTATGGTTTCCAAAACTGGCAATGCCAACAGTAATCTTTATAGTTTGAGAATTTATTTACAGAAATTGGAAAAATAACAAAAATGATTTAAAAACAGAAAAATGGATATGCCTAAACAGCAATCTAAAGCAAACAAAAACTTTTCTAAAGAGAAGAATTTAGGAGCAAAGCAGAAATGGTAGAAAAACAGAAAATTCAATTAAGAAACACAATACTTACAGAACTGTAAACAACTTTAATGGGTCTAAACAACTGCTGGGTCTCACTTCAGATTGGAATAAATAGCCAGGAGGACCAAGTAGTTGTGATATTAGGGTGGTCCTGCCTCCTGGAGCTGCACTGACAAAACATAGCAAATGGAGACACATTTAAGGGGACAGAACACACATAACAAATGATAAATAAAACTAACAAAAATAGCATAAAAACATGAAAAATAATAAGTTACAATCAAGAAAAACAACAATAAAACATGAAAAACACAAATTGACAACACAAACTGATACATAACACTCTTATCTCTAGACTTCAGGTGGCAAGACAGAAACAAAACAATCAGGAGGGAATATTTGCACTTCATGCATTCTTTAAAAGGAACATCATAATTATTTTTATTACTACCTAACTAACTAAATAAATAATTCTTCCTACTATATTAAAAAATGTTTCCACCATGTCCACGTTATTCATTTGTTACTCCTACTGCACACATCCTGTCTCCGTACCACCCTGTGATACTCTCAGTGCTAATTCACTCTTCAATGCAGTCAGTTATAACGGCAAAGCAGAAAACCAAATGATCTATTCAAGAACATCGAATTTTAGATCGTGATAGAAAAAGAGTGGAAAAAGATGATAATGAATGTCAAAAAAAGAAAATAAACAAAAAAGAGCTGTAGTGAAATACTCAAGTAACTGATTTTCTATCTATAATAACTAAGCACCAAACCGTCTTGTTCTCGTGTCCGGCATAATAATAATAATAATAATAATAATAATAATAATAATAATACATTTTATTTATATAGCGCCTTTCCCATGCTCAAGGCACTTACAGAATATAAGAAAGAACAGCGGGGTATACAGTATATAGCATTGTACAAACCAAACAACTAAATAAAGAAGATTATGACAGTGAATTCAGAGAAAAAAAAGCCTAACAGACAACATAATTGATGGTCTAGCACACACATACAGGTTACATGAGCATCTTGACAGAGAGGTAAACTGAGAGAAGGGTGATAAAGTCAAGTAGAGCTAAAAGCCTTCCTGAACAGAAGAGATTTGAGTTGTTTTTTTTAAAGAATTCATAGAGTCAGCTGACCTGATTAATTTTGGTAGGTCATTCCAGAGTCTGGGCGCTATACAGCTGAAGGCCCAGTCACCCATGGAGTGTAGATCAGTGTGGGGCACAACAGGATTGCCAGAATCACAGAACCTTAGTGGACGGGCAGGCACATAGTGATGGAGAAGGTCACTGATGGAGTTTGGCGCGAGGTTATTTAAGGCTTTGTAGGTTATTAGTAGGATTTTATATTTGATTCTGTAAGACACAGGGAGCCAGTGAAGATGGAGCAGGATGGGTGTGATGCTCTTGCTGCTGCTGGTTTGAGTAAGGACTCTTGCAGCTGAGTTTTGAATAAGCTGGAGCTGTGATATAAGATTAGAAGGGGCACCTGCCAGCAGCGACTTACAATAATTGATGCGGGATGATAAAAGCATGGACAAGTTTCTCAGCATTAGAGAAGAAGAGGAAGGAGCGAACACGGGATATGTTACGGAGGTGAAAGTAAGAAAGTTTGTTAACATGATTTATGTGGGCGGAATAAGAGAGGGAGGAATCAAAAATGACACCAAGATTCTTTACAGTTGAGGCAGGTCTGATGAGATCACCACCAAGATGGACTGGGAAAGAGCTAATTTTATTAAGTTGCATTTTAGTCCCAATTTGCAGGAGTTCAGTTTTGTTGCAATTTAATTTTAAAGAGTTCTGCTCCATCCAGGTTTTAATTTCATTAAGGCAGGCTGTGAGCTGAGAAAGCTCTGATGAAGTTCCACTTTTAATAGTGAAGTAGAGTTGAGTATCATCTGCATAAAAATGATAACTCAGTCCATAGCTACGAATAATATGGCCAAGGGGAAGCATATAAATACAGAAGAGAAGAGGGCCGAGGACAGAGCCCTGTGGAACTCTTCTATATACCATTTCTTTAAATACAATTGCTTTCTCTAATGAAGGAGCGCCCCGACACCCTTCGAGCGTATGAGCCATGAGATAGTGGGCACCCAGTATCCACCCCCAGGGGTTGGTGAATGAAGCAAGCAAGGGACAGAGCCCCCTAGTAAATAAATAAATATGTTCACAGAATCATAACACAGTTCTCCTTGCTAGGAGTCTAGGTATCCAATGTGCCTAGATGTCCAGGTTGCTCTTTCATAACGTTACAGTATGAGCTGGTTGGTCTCTGATCCAGCATCTTCTCTGGATGGAATAGATGGAGGAAGAGATATTGATAATCTGCACATATAGCTCTGAATTTTTGCTGGTCTTCTACTTCCTGCTGCTCACAGACATTGTAGTGTAAGGGCCAACTCAACCTCTCATGCTTCAGGCCTTGTGCCCTTGGACCAATCCTGGTTAGGTATGACTTATGTATGTTCTTAAACCATCTACCAACTCAGCATTTCACTTGAGCCCTGGGCTAGGACAAGCTTGTTTTTTGTCCTTGCAGACTCATAGGCTATGAGTAAACATATTTAAAGGCTCCTAGTTCATAGTTTGTACTAGTTGTGGCTTGTTGAGGTCTGAAGGTGACTAGATTAGGCATAGCAAATGAAAGTTCTCTCTGGTACATGAAAAAGTACAAGAAACATTTTAAGTCTGACTAGTGAAAGTTTTTCTAAATGCATGCTTTATTAATGCAACAATGCATGTCTTAATATAATATAAAAAATATAAAAGCAAAACACGCAATGCCAAGCAATTGTTCAGTGTTTGTCCTCTTATAATTGCCATAGCACAAGACGTCATTGAGACCATGCTCTTATATTACTCCCAAGGGTTATTCCCTCTATTGTATTTATTTTCTGTTGTTGTTGTTAACTTTGAATCCTTGTTTTCATGTTTCTTTGTTATTTTTGTAGGTTTTGTTCATTAATGATATACTATCCTTTAAAGCAGAATATTATTTAATATCAATGTATAGATGTCCCCTGTACTTTCTGGGTGGAGCGCCAAGTGGGAGGGGCAACCTGAAGAACTGACCTCAGCCTTTATCTGTCAATGCTGAGAGCTGATCCTTCAGTAGTCAATTGATGTTCTTGGAGAACATTTTTTTGTGTGCATCAGATTTCCTGGCTCAGTTCTTGTGTTCTGATATTTTGATTGTGTGTTGGGACTTGTTTGCCTAGGATTACCTTTTAGACAGCTCCTTTTGCCTTTTTTGCCCTTTTTGCTCTTTTTAAGATTTTCTGAGTAAATATTCTCATTTAAAAGTATTCTACTTTTTGACATAGCCAAAGGGTTACAATTCATTTTCCTGGACAGACATGTGTGCGACTATTATAGATTTTTGTACATTTTAAGAATTTGTTTGGAACTTTGGAAGTTAATTCATTATTTTGTGCCCTAGTACTGTAGGTCTGTTCCCACAGTGGAGTAGGGAGGTCAGACAGTTTGTGGTGATGCCAATACTAGGCCACTTGACTAAAGTTTTATGCTGAAATTATAATTATACATAGTCATTATTTCATTGTTACTAAATTTTATTGGTATTTTTTTATGGACAGTTGACAGTAAAACAAAGCAGGATATCAACACACTATTGGTTTTAAAAGACATTGGCAGGTACATATTAGTGTTCAAACATCTAGTCATTTATAACAAGATATAAGCTTAACACTCCCAGAGTAACTGACGTTTGGTATGTTTCATTTTTATTAATGACTCCTGTTGTACTTCAAGATGTGAAATGATCTGACATACACCTTAAACACTGTCTTTGGCGCCTCCTGACTCACAAGTGTGTGAAAACGTACACATATGATATTCTCTACTCTATGATACTGTACTCTATTTGACTTGACTTAATGTCTAGTTATGTGAGACATGGAGCGTTTTAGCCCCCCTCCTGTTTTTTACTCTATAGACCTGAAAACCCCTCATAGTTAGGCTATATTTGGGCCATATTTTGGGTTAAAAATTGCACCCTTATGAGAAAGAGTAAACCAATAGGTGTCTTGCGTAAAAATGATCAGAAGGACTTGAAGATTGTAAATGCCACATCAACTACCCCAAGGGTTGAAAATGACAAAACATAAGCATGTAGATTATAATTGTAGATTATTTCAAGGTCTGTGTTTATGAATATGATGTTTATTTTGATTTTTGATCATTTACTGGGGAAGTAGCTCTCTATGGAACTCTATCAGAGGGAGAAAAGTGAAAAATTTCAATTACAATTTAGATTATTCAGAATTTGAATATTTTTAATTGAAGCACATATACTAGGAAAAAACTTTCAATAAAAAAGGCTTTAAGAAACAAACATAAAAATGCCAGAATCACAACAGAATGTTCCACTTTGCGCTAAGTAAGAAGCTGGTTATTTATAAGAAATCCTGGTGACACATTAGATTAGGTATTACCTTTAATGCATCTATTTGTCAAATACTGTGGTGTAACATTAATAATAGCTTCTTTTGGTGTAGGAAAAAAGAGATTTAGCAGAATAACTGCATGCGTCATCATGATCACTGGTCTAACGGCCACTTTCTGGGTTTAACTGGGTTGGCTGGTTGACACCAAATCTCTTTCATCCACTCTTTGTGGTCCCAGGCGTTCTTTAGGGTGAGACCCATAATAAATTTCTTATGTTATCTGCTATGAACTTCAGCCATATGCTCTTTGGCCTTCCTGTGGGCCTTACACTTCCCTATACTTCTGTTATAGTGTACCTGTTTACACCAATATTTTCCACATTTTGCTCCACATCGCTGAACCATCTTTTTCTTTTTCTCCTCAACACAGTACCTGCTGTATTTGGAACATATTAACTTACCATTTTATTTATTTTTTCATATATAACTTGCTGTTTCCATTCTGTTTTTAGAATCAGTCTTTGGACAATTGAAGGTTGTAACAGCTCCATCCTTAGAAAACTATTCTCATGGAGACATCAAACTGCCTTGTAATGCCAGTCTAAAGAGGAAGAACATTAGGCTGATGTGGATAACATGGATTCAGAATGCTAAGAAGGTTTACGAATATGATGGATCGACTGCAACCCATATTGTAAAATTACCAGGATACAATGTTGATCTTAAGCAAGTACAGCAAGGAGATATAGCCTTGACAATAGCAAGGAATACTTTAACACCTGGAGTATATACATTTAAATGTGAAGTAACAGAAGGCTCATTTGAAGGCAGAGGACAAACTACACTAACAGTAAGAGGTAAGTTAGTTTTAATCATTCTTAATCAAGGTTTAAGGTTTAAACTTTA
>JANRMT010062834.1:10873749-10892523 GCA_026402145.1 Polypterus bichir lapradei
GTCTCAGCTCCATACATCATTGCTGGTCTTACCATTGTCTTAAAAAATCTTACCTTTAGCCTTTGCCTTAATTCTTTGATCAAAACGTTAAAAATGTTTTGCTTTGGCACAAGATTTTGTAATTTGCAGAAAATTAACTTCCCATTCACTTAAATTTCTTCCTCTGATGATTCCAGAAGTGCATGTCTTGATTTGTTTAATTTAATGTTTGCATTTTTGTTGTTATTTTTAATGTTCTTAGATTTTGGTTCAATAATATAATTTTTTGTATTATTGCTGTTTTTATTTTCATTGTTACTAAATTTTATTGTTATGTTTTACATCAACTGCCTCCACCAGTTGAAAATGACAAAACATAAGGATATAGATTATAATTGTAGATTATTTCAAGGTTTGTGTTTATGAATATGATGTTTATTTTGATTTTTGATCATTTACTGGGGAAGTAGCTGTCTATGGACCTCCATCAGAGGGGAAAAATGAAAAATTTCAACTACAATTTAGAATATTCAGAATTTAAATATTTTTAATTGAAGCACATATACTAGGAAATAACTATCAATAAAAAGGCTTTAAGAAACAAATACAAAAATGCCAGAATCACAACAGAATGTTCCACTTTGCGCTAAGTATGAAGCTGGTTATTTATAAGAAATCCTGGTGACACATTAGATTAGGTATTACCTTTAATGCATCTATTTGTCAAATACTGTTATGTAACATTAATAATAGCTTTTTTTGGAGTAGAAAAAAAAGATTTAGCAGAATTACTGCATGCGTCTTTATGATCACCAGTCTAACGGCCTCTTTCTGGGTTTAACTGGGTTGGCTGGTTGACACCAAATCTCTTTCATCCACTCTTTGTGGTCCCAGGCGTTCTTTAGGGTGAGACCCATAATAATTTTCTTGTGTTATCTGCTATGAACTTCAGCCATATGCTCTTTGGCCTTCCTGTGGGCCTTACATTTCCCTACACTTCTGTTATACTGTATCTGTTTACACCAATATTCTCCACATTTCGCTCCACATGCCTGATCCATCTTTTTCATTTTATCCTCAACCCAACACCTGCTGTATCTGGAACATTTTAACTTACCATTTTGTTTATTATTTCATATATAACTTGGTGTTTCCATTCTGTTTTAGGATCAGTTTTTGGACAATTGAAGGTTGTAACAGCTCCATCCTTAGAAGGCTATTTTGATGGAGACATCAATCTGCTTTGTAATGCCAGTCTTACCAGGAATGACATTAAGCTGATGTGGATAACATGGATTCAGAATGCTAAGAAAGTTTACGAATATGATGGATCGACTGCAACCCATATTGTAAAATTACCAGGATACAATGTTGATCTTAAGCAAGTACAGCAAGGAGATATAGCCTTGACAATAGCAAGGAATACTTTAACACCTGGAGTATATACATTTAAATGTGAAGTAACAGAAGGCCCATCTGAAGGTATAGAAGAAACTACACTAACAGTAAGAGGTAAGTTAGTTTTTAATCAGTCTTAATCAAAGTTTAAGGATTAAACTTTACTTTCTTCTAGATGCTTATTAGATAGAAGAAAGTTATTTCTGAAACAGAAGCTAATTTTGTGTTAAACAAGATACTGTAACCTATTTTTTCTAAAACAAAATAGTTTTTTTTTTTTTAATTCATCCATCAATCCATCCATCTTCTTCCGCTTATCCGAGGTCAGGTCGCGGGGGCAGCAGCTTGAGCAGAGAAGCCCTACTTCCCTCTCCCCGGCCACTTCTTCTAGCTCTTCCGGGAGAATCCCAAGGCATTCCCAGGCCAGCCGGGAGAGACAGTCCCTCCAGCGTGTCCTGGGTGTTCCCCGGGGTCTCCTCCCGGTTGGACGTGCCCGGGACACCTCACCAGGGAGGCATCCAGGAGGCATCCTGATCAGATGCCCGAGCCACCTCATCTGACTCCTCTCGATGTGGAGGAGCAGCGGCTCTGCTCTGAACCCCTCCCGGATGACTGAGCTTCTCACCCTATCTTTAAGGGAAAACCCAGACAGCCTGCGGAGGAAACTCATTTCAGCCGCTTGTATTCGCAATCTCGTTCTTTCGGTCACTACCCATAGCTCATGACCATAGGTGAGGGTAGGAACGTAGATCGACTGGTAAAATGAGAGCTTTGCCTTACTGCTCAGCTCCTTTTTCACCACGACAGACCGATGCAGAGCCCGCATCACTGCGGACGCTGCACCGATCCGCCTGTCGATCTCACACTCTATTCTTCCCTCACTCGTGAACAAGACCCCGAGATACTTGAACTCCTCCACTTGGGGCAGGATCTTTCCCCCAACCCTGAGAGGGCACTCCACCTTTTTCTGGCTGAGGACCATGGTCTCGGATTTGGAGGTGCTGATTCCCATCCCAGCCGCTTCACACTCAGCTGTGAACTGATTCAGAGAGAGCTGAAGATCATGGCCTGATGAAGCAAACAGGACAACATCATCTGCAAAAAGCAGTGACCTAATTCTGAGTTCACCAAACCGGACCTCTTCAACACCCTGGCTGTGCCTAGAAATTCTGTCCATAAAAGTTATGAACAGAATCGGTGACAAAGGGCAGCCCTGGTGGAGTCCAACTCTCACTGGAAACGGGCTCGACTGACTTAAATAATGAATCTATGAATCCTCTTGCATTTTCATTTAACCATTAGAATTGTGTGATGCTCCATTGAGATGTCTGATTAAAACTGTCATCAGACTGCTTTTTCCAGAGCCCTTTCTTTGATTGTTAATCCCCGCACCTAAATATGAAGCCATTATGGAGCTTTGTTTGCAATAAAGAAAAGCAGGCAATGGTAACCAGAGAAATCTGATATGTGGAGTTCTATGTTGGTCTTCATAAGTCAGCGATAAACATACTCTCACATTTCTTATTGATCAGAAGGTTAAGGTTTGCCAGGATAAACTTAGAATTGTGGGAGTGAAGGATGGAATAGAGTGTGATAATATGAGCTCTGTTCTTGCCAATACACGACCATAGTGACTTCCAGACCTCTTAAAGTTTTTCCTGGAGGTCATGGCCACAGTGGGGTTTCTGTCTGCCCTTGAGTGACAAGATACAGTTTAACTCACCATCCTCCAAGTTCATTACTACAAGGCTGCCATACTACCTGCCAACAAAAGAGAAGAGACATATAGCTAAATACTTGTTAGCTGTCCCTGGCCCTTTTTGAAGCATTCATGCAAATGTTGGTGCAAGCATATGTCATGTTTACTATTATGCAGTGTGTTGCCATGATCAGGGGTACTGTCTTGTAGAGTATAGGCAGCTTCCACATAGGATTCTCTTCACACACAGTCACAGCACTCACATATATACAGTAATCCCTCGCTATATCGCGCTTCGACTTTCGCGGCTTCACTCCATCGCGGATTTTAAATGTAAGTATATCTAAATATATATCACGGATTTTTCGCTGGTTCGAGGATTTCTGCGGACAATGGGTCTTTTAATTTATGGTACATGCTTCCTCAGTTTGTTTGCCCAGTTGATTTCATACAAGGGACGCTATTGGCGGATGGCTTAGAAGCTACCCAATCAGAGCATGTATTACATATTAACTAAAACTCCTCAATGATATAAGATATGCTTCCCGCGCGGTGCTTGATTGTTTGCTTTTCTCGTTCTCTCTCACCCTCTGACATTCTCTGCGCCTGACGGAGGGGGTGTGAGCAGAGGGGCTGTTTGCACAGAGGCTGTTTGCCTAGAGGATACGGACGCTCCTCTACAAAATGCCGCTTTATTGCAGTGCATTGGCATACTTAAAAGCACGTATTGATTTTTTGATTGTTTGCTTTTCTTATCTCACTCTCTCTCTCTGACATTCTCTGCTCCTGACGGCGCTCCTTTGAAGAGAAGATATGTTTGCATTCTTTTAATTGTGAGAAAGAACTGCTATCTCTGTCTTGTCATGGAGCACAGTTTAAACTTTTGACTAAAGGGTGTTATTTCATGTCTAGAGGGCTCTAATAATGTTAACAGTGTGGGAGAGTTTATAAGGGCTTAAAATATATAAAAATAACCATACAAACATATGGTTTCTACTTCGCGGATTTTCACCTATCGCGGGGGTTGCATTCCATCGAGGAGGGATTACTGTATAATGATAGTAGTCAGTTTTCTTGCACCTTCGATTGCCTCAGTTTTTATTTTGTCTATCTTTGTAACTCCACACATCCATCTCAACATTTCTCATTTCAACTACATCCTGCTTCTTCTCCTGCACTGCCTCTGCTGCCCATGTCTCAGCTCCATATATCATTGTTGGTCTTACCATTGTCTTAAAAAACCTTACCTTTAGCCGTTCCCTTAATTCTTTGATTAATACATTAAAAATGTATTGCTTTTGCACATGATTTTGTAATTTGCATAAAATTAACTTCCCATTCACTTGAATTTCTTCCTGTGATGATACCAGAAGTGCATGTCTTGATTTGTTTCATTCAATGTTTGCATTTTGGTTGTTATTTTTTTATGATCTTAGATAATTACTTTTTGGTTCAATAATATATATTTTTTTGTATTATTGCTGTTTTTATTTTCATTGTTGCTATATTTTATTATTTTTGTATGGACAGCTGACAGTAACACAAAGCAGGATATCAGCGCACTGTTTCTTTAAAAGACATTGGCAAGTACATATTAGTGTTCAAACATCAAGTCAGTTATAACAAGATATGAGCTTAACACTCCCAGAGTAACTGACGTTTGGCATGTTTCATTTTTGGTAAAGACTCCTGTTGTACTTCCAGATGTGAAATCATCTGACATACACCTTAAACACTGTCTTTGGCTCCTCCTGACTCACCAATGCGTGAAAACTTCCACATATGATGTTCTCTATTCTATTATACTGTATTTTACTTGACATAATGTCTAGTTATGCAAAACATTGAGCTTTTTTGGAGTATCCCCCTATTTTTTGCTCTCTAGACCTAAAAACCCCTCATAGTTAGGACCATTTTTTGGGCCATATTTTCAGTAGAAAATTGCACCCGTATGAGAAAGAGTAAACCAATAGGGGTCTTGTGTAAAAATGATCAGAAGGACTTGAAGATTGTGAATGCCACATCAACTGCCTCCAGGGGTTGAAAATGACAAAACATAAGCATTTAGTATATTATTTTAGACTATTTCATTTACTGGGGAACTAGCTCTCTATGGACCTATCAGTTTGGGAAAAAATGAAAAATTTCAATTACAATTTAGAATATTTAGAATTTAAATATTTTTAATTGAAGCATATATATTGGGAAATAACCATTAATAAGAAAGTTGTAAGATAATAGATTACTCAAAAATAAGAGTTGTGGAGTTGTCCCTGTATAATATCCAGCGATCTTCAATGAATAAGGTGCAATAAAGTATGATCAAAAGCATAACATTTGATCATACATGATTGTGGGAGGTGGAATTCATACAAAATGGCAACCGGAAGGAATTATTAGTGGAAATGACATCATAACTGTGAGACCGGAATTGACATCATCAAGAGGACTCCGGAAATGATGTCACCAGGTTGTGACCAGAAGTGACATCACCGGATGTGACATGTAGAATTGACATCATCAGATAGGACCAGAAGTGATGTCATCAATGAGCTTCCTGAAGTGATGTCGTCTTTGGGAGTCGGAAGGCGGAAATTATGAATTTGAAGAGAAGATTCGGTGAGTGAGTTTGTTTATTGTTTTTCTTCATGAATTCTGATGAAAAAAGGAGAGAGGCATTAATACCAGATACAACCCCCTTGTCTTGTGAACTTTCACTCACTTCTGAGCTTTGTGGCTGCCTCCTAAACGCATGTATGTGATATGACCACCCCCACCCAGCCCAGATCCATTGGGTGGAGCGGCCAGAACTGACAGGTCAGAGACATGAGAGAGAGCATCAGCGTTGGCCTGTTAAGAACTTTTGCAATAAATGACCTTGAATCTGTATGGTTACACTTCTAAAATCCACCTTTTGACCCGAGGATTTGACTCTTAATGAACGGTCAACCACTGAATGGCGGCATGATCCATTACCAAGGTAAATTCTCAGCCCAGCAGATAATATCTCAACTGAGTCACTGCCCACTTAATTGCCAAGGCCTCACGTTCCACCGCCACATACCTTGTCTCCCGATTTACCCGTTTCTGGCTGAGGTATAACACGGGGTGTTAAGCACCGTCAATGCATTGGCTCACCATTCCCGCTAGTCCTGTGTCCGATGTATTGGTCTGGAGAATAAAAGGAAAATCAAAATTTGGAATTTTCAATACAAGTGCTGAAGTAAGGGCCATATTTAAGTCATGAAATGCAGCTTTAGTTTTTTCATTCCATACCACCCTCTTCTTTGTTAGATCAGTCAAGGGAGCAGCAATCTCTGAAAAATGAGGTACAAAGTTACAGTAGTAACCCGTTACACCCAGAAATGCTTGTATCTGCCTCTTAGTAATTGGATGGGGCCATATAAGAATGGCATCAACTTTGGTACAGTGTGGTTTAACCGAATCTCCTCCCACCAGAGAGCTAAAATAGTTAGCCTCCTTGAAGCCAAAAAAAAATTTTTTTGGATTAATCAGAAGCCCGACTTGTGCTAGTGTTAAGAGAATAGTTTTAATCTGCTTTACATGATCCTGCCATGTGCTGGAAAAAATGATTGCATCATTTAGGTTGGCGGCACTATAGAAATTGTGGGGCCTTAGCAGTCTGTCTACCAGATGGTGGAAGGTTGCTGGTGCCCCATGCAAACCAAATGGGAGGACGTTATATTGCCAGTGACCACTGGGAGTACTAAATGTGTTTTTTTCTTTAGCAGAATCCGTTAAGGGAATTTTCCAATTTCCTTTCGTCATGTCAAGAGTAGTTATGAATTGAGCTTTCCCTAGCCTTTCGAGTAGATCGTCCACCCAAGGCATCGGAAACGCATTAAATTTGAAGACCTGATTAAGTCGGTGGAAATCATTACAAAATCTCCACGTCCCATCAGGTTTTAAGCAGAACAATAGGACTGGACCAGGGGCTCTGGCTTTCTTCAGTTACACCCAAGTCCAGCAAACGTTTGATCTCCAGCTCCACTTCAGTTTTCTTTGCCTCCGGGAGTCGATAAGGGCGTTCATGGACAATCACTCCTGTGTCAGTGATGATGTCATGTTCAATCAGCGTAGTGAGGCCAGGTTGCTCACGTATTACTTCTGGAACTGACAGAATGGCTATATCTAGCTCCTGTCATTGTTTCCGAGACAAATCAGGTAGAAAGTTAGGTTTTGGGTGTTTAGCAAAAAGGGAGTGGGGCTGTCTGGAGTTGAGATCGTTATCTCTTTCCCTCCATGGTTTCAACAGATTCACATGATACACACGCTCACTTGGTCGACGATTTGGTTGTTTTACCAAATACTGAACCAATCCTTTCCCTTCCTTAACCTTTTATGGGCCTTGCCAATGTGCCAATAACTTTGAATGGGAAGTAGGAACAAGCACCATAACATGATCTCCCGGGAGAAACTCCAGGAGGGTGGTGTTTCTATTATAATACCACGCCAGCAATGCTTGAGCCTTTTCTAAATGTTCGTTTAAGATGGGCCAAATTTTTCCCAATCTATAGCGTAATTGTGCAATATATTATAGAATATTGGAGGAGGGAAGAGCCTCTTTTTCCCACCCTTCTTTTAACATTTCCAATAGACCCCGGGGTTGTCTCCCATGTAATAATTCAAATGGAGAAATCCCAGTAGAGGCCTGTGGGACTTCCCGATAGGCAAATAACATGAGGGGAAGTAACTGATCCTAGTTTCTCCCATCCTCGCTAACTACCTTGCACAACATCTGTTTTAAGGTCTGATTAAATTGTTCTACCAAGCCGCCAGTTTGAGGATGATAGACTGATGTTTTAAGATGTTTTATTTTCAGTAATTTAGCAACTTCCCTGAACCTTTCTGATGTGAAGGAAGTTCCTTCGTCGGTTAACACCACTTTGGGAATCCCCACACAAGCGAATATCTTTACCATTTTCCTGGGCGATTATTTTTGAAGTAGCCGATCACAAGGGAACGGCTTCAGGAGATCTAGTGCAATAATTAACCATAACTAATATATATTTATGGCCACGCAATGAGGGTTCTAATGGTCCTATGAGGTCGATACCAACTCATTCAAAAGGTACATCAATAAAGGGAAAAGGAACAAGTGGAGCATGGTCTCTCCTAGGAATATGTCGAAGCTGACATTTCGGACAGGAAATACAGAATCAATGGACCTCCTCATTTATTCCCGGCTAATAAAATCATAGCTTAATCCGCTCAAGAGTTTTTTCGGTTCCCAAATGGGCACCCAAGAGGGTGTTAACTGAAACCACTGCATTTCTTGCCATTTTTAAGGAATCATTGTTCCACTGCTCCCTTTTAAAGAAGGACAGTGTTAACTTAAACTGAGTGCTTAACTCTTGTAAAGGATCTGTAGGGACCTCAATGGGTGGAGTTTCAAACCTAGTCACCGTCGAACACAGCTTGGAAGCAGCCGGATTATCACTATCCATTACCAAGCCCATTTTTTGTATAGGAGCAGTAATGTTTCTACCGCTTTTATTATTTGACCAGTCCCACCCCAGTATTATGGGATAAGGTGGATTATGGAGGACCGCCACCACTAAGTTCTTTACAGAACTACCATTCGATATAATACAGGAGGCAGAATTATAATAGTGGGTTTTGCCATGAATATAAGTAAGACTGGTCTTGAACTTAAGCCACTGTTGCAATAAAACATAACAGCAAGCAACAATATAAATGTTGCTCCCAAAATTGAACATCGCTCTCACATTATATCCATTAACTATTACTACTCCAGTAAAAGGATGAGACGATGGGTTAATCGTGGCACAGTACCTCTCTCCTCTTCCCAGGGAACAATCCATAGGTTCAACAGTGCAGTTTGGAGAAAAGTGTCCCAGCTCCACACACTTGAAACAGCAGGGGAGGTTGATTTGCTTTGGTTGGACCGAAAGGTCAGTGCTATGTTGGGGTGAGTCAGGAACAGCAACACATATCAGTTTGGGTTGGAGTGTGGACCCAAACCAGCCAGTGGCACTCCACAACATCTATTAGGGTCTCCATATCCTTATATGACCTGCTGGGCGATTTGTTCCGGGAGGGCCCCTACTAGGGTTTTACAAGCCACCATTTCTACAACCTGATGGCCATTATTGACGCCTGGCCTCAGCCAGCATCCGAGTTTGCCCCAGATCTCGAAGGCTTGGATTGTAACTAGCCTCTCAGGGTTGATTCGCCACTCCCTCCATTCTCTCACCTGCTTGGCCTCTGATATGCTGCAGCGTTTTAGGATTTCACCCTTGAGAATGTCATAGTCGCTGGCCTGCTCCTCAGTCAGATCATAGCAGGTCTGCTGCACTTCGCCTCACAGGTACGGCACTAGAATGTGGGCCCACACTGACCTTGGCCATACGTTCCGCGTAGTGGTGCAGTACACCCCCAAAATTCGCGGGAGTTACGTTCCTAGAGCACACGCAAATTGTGAAAAACTGCAAATTTTGGATGTGGTTAAAAAAATGCCTATTTTCATAGTTTAAACCTTAAATATGCCCCAAAACATTTTGATTTAATTTCAAACTCAGCTTAATACATTACCTAAAAATAGTGTAAAGCTAAACCTGTATACTGTACTGCTATGTCTCCCGCAGTGCTAGAATGTAAAATACCAATGTTACCGCTATATGTACTGTTAATTCATGCAAGCGCATTTTCATTGACAGAAGCCTTAGGCGGTGCAGCTCATTTCAGTGGCATCTTGGGGCTTTAACCGTTAAACTGCCACATACTTGGGGGTTAATGCATCCCTGGACACCAAATAGTTTTTTGCTGCATTTTAAGTAAATGTCACAATTAACAAAGAAAAAGTGAAATTTTAATGGAACACATTTTTTTTTCATGCAAAGAGCACCACAATTACTACAACACTGATCATTTTACACACTGCTCATGAACTGTAAAAACTATTTAAAAAACTACTGGAACAATATGTACCAAGTGCAACTGACACCATAGATGTAAGTCACTGACCCAACTGCGCTTAAACGGACTGCACACAAGCACACAGAGGTAAGCACTGATGCTTGCAGGCTAGTCTTAGTGCAGCTTGGGTCACAGAATTGCACACAATTACAGGAGATTGTAGAGACAGGAACTTTATTCAAACACTTCAAACAAACATTTCAGAAGTAAAAGGTTTTCAGCATGCAGTTAGTTAATGATTAAGCAATAGACAAACATCATAGGGGAGCACAACCCCCAACAGTAGCAGAGAATGTCTGGGGGAGGAGAGAGAAACAAAGCAATCTGCCAAAAAGGACAGGTATGGTTCAGGCTTTTAAGTAAGCGTAGTGTCGCGCGAGAAGCCGCAATCAAGAAGATGGTGATTTATTTATTTTTATGGTGGAGATTCCACCCTTGACCCAACGTGCGCACTCATAAACAGAGACAAAAACAAAGCAAACCGGTAATCAAACAGCAAATAAAGAATGTAAACAAATGAAATTAGAAAACAACGATACCACCCCTGTTCCCCTTATGGAGATTACACATTAAATACAACAAAGCACAAACAAAACACCCACAGTAAATCATGAAAATGTTAATGAAATACGGCAATGAATGAAATGTAATGATGAAAATAGATAGTCCAGAGATCTGCACGTTGAATGGGAATTTACAAATAGTCCTACCGGTAGTTCCTGAAATAGTGAAGACAGGTGGACGGGTTCAGGAGCGCTTCGTTCTTTGCAGGATGGCCATGAATCCACTTACAGTCCTCATGTACACAGGCAGACGGCAGACAATCCAGACACACAAAATAATCCAGGACAAAATTAATAAGTACAGGTAACCCAAGAGAAGGCAGACAGACAGGAACTTGAAACACAAATTACATAAACTTTTTTTTTTTTGCTTTTGGTCACCGGCCCCCTTTTTAAAAGCTGCACTGACATCCTTTGACCTCAACAGCCCCAGCACCCTCAGCAGAAGACCAATCAGAGCCACTGTAGGGACTGCTGGGAGTTGCAGTTTCAAATTCTGTTGGCTACTTTCACCATCCCAAGTCGCGGTTTTCTCGACAGCTGCTTCCTGTTCTCTGTACAGTACAGTATTGCCACGAAAAAAGCCATAAAAACTGCGGAGGATATTTGTGGTTTCCGCTAACAATTATTAGTTAGGTTCTAAGGAAAAATCCGCGAATGACTGAGGCCGCAAACTCTGAACCATAACTTCATGGGGGTCTACTGTATGTTCAAAAATTAAAAATTAAGAGGCAACTTTTTGCCCCTGTGCTAGAAGTGTTAATGGTGAGGGGGAAGGCTGAGCGACCTCTGATCTTACTGTAGCTGCTGCTCTTGCCTCTGACTCTGCAAGTTGGGTCCGGATTTCCTCCAGTTGAATTTTTACCGTCTGGAGCTCCACCATAATAGTTGACAGAACGGTGATCAGGTCTTGTTCTTCTGTCATCTTTCTCGAACAAAGTATCCTGCCGACTACGCCAATGTAAGATAATAATTCTCACTCAACACAAAAATAGGAGTTGAGGAGTTCAATGAAAAAGTTGCAAAAAAGCATGATCAAAAGCATAACATTTGATCATACATGACAATGGATGGTGGAATTTATACAAAATGGCAACCAGAAGGAAGTATTAGTGGAAATGGCATCATAACTGTTATACCGGAAGTGACGTTGTCAAGAGGAGACTGGAAGTGATGTCATCAGGGTGTGACCAGAAGTAAAATATGTGGAAGTGACGTCATCAGATAAGACCAGAAGTGATGTCATCAATGAGCGTCCGGAAAGTGACGTTGTCTTTGGGACTTGGAGGCGGAAATGATAAATCAGAAGAGGAGCCATTTTGGGAATCCAGAAGATTCGGTGAGTGAGTTTGTTTATAATTTTTCTTCATGAATTCTGATCAAAAAAGTAGAGAGGCGTTAATACCCGATAGAACCCCCTTTTCTTGTGAACTTTCACTCACCTCTGGGCTTGTTGGCTGCCTACTAAGTGCACATGTGTGACAAAGGCTTAAACAAACATATACAAAAATGCCAGAATCATAACAGAATGTTACACTTTGTGCCAAGTAAGAAGATGATTAATTAAAAGAAATCCTGGGGACACTTTAGATTAGGTATTACCATTAGTGCATCTATTTGTCAAATACTGTTATGTAACATTAATAATAGCTTCTTTTGGTGCAGGAAAAAAGAGAGATTTAGCAGAATAACTGGATGTGTCATCATGATCACTTGTCTAACGGCCATTTTCTGGGTTTAAATGGGTTGGCTGGTTGACACCAAATCTCTTTCATCCACTCTTTGCAGTCCCAGGCATTCTTTAGGATGAGACCCATACTTTTCTTATGTCATCTGCTACGACCTTCAGCCATATGCTCTTTGGCCTTCCTGTTGGCCTTACATTTCCCTACACCTCCAATATACAGTAGTGTACCTGTTTTGAACCAATATTCCTGACATTTTGCTCCACATGCCTGAACTATCTTTTTCTTTTTCTCCTCAGCCCAACACCTGCTGTATCTGGAACATATTAACACACATTTTTGTTTATTATTTTATATATAACTTGGTGTTTGCATTCTGTTTTTAGGATCAGTCTTTGAACTATTGAAGGTTGTAACAGTTCCATCCTTAGAAGTCTATTCTGATGGAGACATCAATCTGCCTTGTAATGCCAGTCTTAACAGGAAGAACATTAGGCTGATGTGGATAGCATGGATTCAGAATGCTAAGAAAGTTTACGAATATGATGGATTCACTAAAACCCGTATTGTAGAATTACCAGGATACAATGTTGATCTTAAGCAATTAGAGCAAGGAGATGTAGCCTTGACAATAGCAAGGAATACTTTAACACCTGGAGTATATACATTCAAATGTGAAGTAATAGAAGGCTCATTTGAAGCCAGAGGAGAAACTACACTAACAGTAAGAGGTAAGTTAGTTTTAATTGTTCTTAATCAAGGCAAGCTTTGATTGACAAGCTTTCAGGACTTTGGAAATGTGAAAATGTGCTGAAAAGTTTACTCAAAGTAATTTTGTGATTCCTAGTCATGTAATCCAACATCCTCAAGGTGATGCAATCAGCAACTGTAGTCATTAACTTTAACACCACTCTGTCATGTAATGTCTAACTGTTTTAGTCAGAACATTAGAAAATGCAATTTCATGAAAACAGGCCAATTTACCCAACAAACATTCCTGTGCTTTCCACCTAATTTCTCCAAAAGCACACTGAGTTGCCCTACTCTCAGCCACACTACTTGATTATTTCATGTGTCTATGGCTCTCTGTGTAAAGAAAAACTTTGTAATATTTGTGTGAAATTTCCTACTGAAAAAATGATCACTGAAGGTACCAGTTTCAACAACACTTAACTCTTATTATATTCTTTGCAGTATAAACATTTGCTTCTTGTATTTGAGCCACATTTGACCACCTAAATATAATAAGCTGAATTCTCACTGCTTTTTAGTTTGATCACAAACTCCTCCTATGGAATCTAACTAAAAGCTTTCTGAAAATCAAGATAAATAATATCATATGCAATTCTATCATAGACAACTCTGATAATTCTGAGGTAGTAGGAAGGGAAGAGGAGCCCCTGCTGATCACCTTAAAACCAATATCTAGAAAAACAAAGTAGTGATAGTGAGAGACACAATCATTCAATTTAAATTTGCTTAGTAATATAATAATTCTTTACATTTACACAGTGCTTTTTTCACTTCTCAAAGCACTATATAAATGTAGCTCCATTTGCTTAAACTGAAAAAGATTCCGCTCCTTCAATCTCTCCTCATAAATCATAGTCCCAGAATCAGCCGAGTCACTCTTCCCTGGACTTTCACCAGTGCTATTGCTGCTTTTTTGTAATATAGAGACCAAATCTGAACCCATACTCCAAGTGAGATCTTAGTACAGTGTTAAATAACTCACTAATAACAACTCATGACTTGTATTCCACACATCACAATATATAACCTAACATGCTATTATGATTACTTTGTACACTGTCTGGATGGAGATACTGATGAGTCCACTGTGACTCCTAGGTTCTTCTCATTTGGTATACTTTCAAATGTCAGAGCGCCTTTTGTGTGTTCAAATCTAACATTTTAGTTTCTACATGTAACACTTTATACATATTAAATTTGATCTTCCACAAATCTGCCAACGCTTGTATGCTGGCCAATTCCTCTGTAACAATTTAGCTGATTATACATTATCTGCCACCTAGTTTGGTATTATCTTTAAACTTCACCAGCTTATTTATTATATTCTTGTTTGGATCATTTATGTATATTGAAAGGAGAAGCGGCCCCAGCACTGATCCACTTTTAACATCATCTAAATCTGAAAATGGTCTCCTCACCATTATCCTGTCCTCTATGCGTTTGAACCAAATTGTGTACCCTCCTACAGACATCCATGCTCTGAATTCTCATTTCTTTTACTTTAATCACTGACCTTTCATGTGGCATCTAATTCAAAGCCTTCTGAAAATCACGATAAACAATATCAAATACACTTCTCTGGTTGTATTCTCTTATTGGTTCCTCATGGAATTGCAGAATATTAGAGAAACATGACTGTCCCCATCAACCCATGTTGAGTATTTTCCAATATTCTATTTCTAAACCTGTTATACAATTAAGCTTACTGGTCAATAGTTAATTAGATCAGACAGATGATGCTTTCTGTACAACTGGATACTACCGTATTTACTCATTTACCATGCGCCCTTGTGTAAGACACGCACCCTAATTTTTACAAAGAAAATTGTGAAAAAAGTTTTGCCCCGTGTACTCACTAGTAATGAAGCTGTTAAGCTTGTGTGATTTGTAGACTGATATTTTCTTTCTTTTTGTGAAAACAGAAAACATTTTAAGAAATATAATACAAGATTGACCCCAGTATCTCCTTAAGGCATTTTTGAAAGGTCTCCAATTTTGCTATATCACTTGCTAATTTGCTATTGATTCTTAACTTAGGTCTTCATTACGCTTCCCTTTAATTTACTCTGGTGTTTTCAGATACTTACAGTAATTCAATACTTTTAGAAATACACTGGGCAACCTTATTAATGGCTTCATGAGTTTGAATATATCCTCACATAGCCTTCTTTTGATCAAAAATACAAATGAATTTTCATTAGTTTGTCAGGGAAGTCATAGTCTTTTAGGTGGATGATGTACTTTACGTAGTGACGAGGAATAAAGAACACAAGTGTTTTGAACCTCACAAACAAAAGAGAAGCTCGTACTGCTGATGTCTCATGTTTTACATACTAAAACAGAAAGTAAAAAAGAAGCGCGGAGACTGAACTTTCTGTACCTGTTCACCCTTCGTACAGCGTCAACTCCATCAGGCACAGCATGCTTTTGGCTGTCAAAAAAAGGGTCAAGCACAACTGTGCTAGAAGGTCCATATGCAGTTGGTAAAGCAGACATGGGCAATTGTTTAAACTGATGTGCCCCAGCGACAAGATCAGCAACTATGGTCAGCAAATCTGACTTACCCTATGACTGAAAGTCACATAATGTGACATCAGCTTTACCTACTAGATGGGCAAGACAACCCAGCTTTGCATATTTCTATAAAAACATTTAAACAACTTTAATGGCTCATGATACTTAAAAAAGATTCTCATTTATTTTTCATTTACGAATCAACTTAGTTACAGATGTTTCATCTAAAATTCCTTAGGAGAAGTAGCTTTAGACAAAAATGAGAATTTAGTTTAAAAAGCATACTATGTTTTGTGAGATCTCTTTGTAGTCTTGTTTGAATCTCCTTCAAGACATCATATTTCTTACTTACTATTAGATTGATTTCTTTATCCAAGGTGGCTTACAACATTTCAGATACAATTGGTTATATTTCTTTTTCCAATTGGAGCACAGACAGCTGAAATGACTTGCTTGAGGTCACACAGTGTCAGTAGCAGGACTTCAACCCACAATCTCAGGGTTTGAAGCCCAAGTCTTAACTACTACAACACAGTGTCTGCTTTGTTTTCCACAATAGGTTCAGTCCAATTGGAGCACAGCAATATAAATTAGAGCAACTACTTGTATTGTCCACAAGCAAGGACTACAGTTTTGTAATCATATTAAAGTGGTTTATTACCACAAACAACTGTCCATAAATTTCACCATATATTACTGAGCACACAAAGCACATACTTACAAACTGTAAAAAAACGTTGCATTCCTGATTTGCTATTGGAGCTTGTAAAACACTCCGCTGCACCGTCCCTACAGTAAACATACCTTTTTTCCCTTCCTGTCCTGTTTCATTCCAACTGACTGCTAAAACGGTATGTTTTTCTTTCAACTTGTTCTCTCTTGCTTTACCATTTTCATAACTTTCATGATTAAGCACCTTAGTTGCTCCATTATTTAACTTCCACACTGCAGTTAACAACAGCTGTCCAAGTTTACCAGCTGCTCTGCCTCTTATTTGATTTCTTCCTTCTAAATCCAATTCAAACATGGCTGTTCCTATCTTAACAGCAGTTACTTCTCCTAACAGTTGTGAATAAGCAATCATAGCATATTTTTGAAATACCGGACGGACGTCAGAAATGCATAGAGAATGCTGTGCAGTGGAGAGCAATGAAAGAATGCATCCTGGCTGTTTTTCCTTCATTTCAGTCCTCTCATTTTGCTCATACTCACATTTCCCATCCTTATCTGAGCTCTTATCAGTCTCAGGTAACTCACCAATCCATTTTTTAAAGTTCCATGCATTAACTTTTATTATGTGCTGCTTAAACTCTTTCATTCCATTGCTTTCTCTTCTGCTTTCTGCTTTAGTAGTGGCTATTTTACATGCTAGCACCTCACATTTTTCAAGCCAGTTACTCCAATCCTCAGACATTAAACATTCACACGCCACTCCATTTTCACTTTCCACCGCTTTCCTATTTTTGGCCTCATACTGTCCCTCCTTATTGCCGATAATACAAGCAGTAACCCTCTTATAACAGCAGCTGTCTTCTCCACGTCTGGTTTACAATGCTACCTTTATAATTCTTCCGTATTTGTTATGGATTGGCCTACATTTGCACCTTAAACTAATACACACTGTTCCCATCCATGCAATTGCACTAATTAAAGTGTTCCCTACAATGCCTGTCACTCCTTAGTACTATGCATTGGACTCACTAAAATTCCATGCACTGAGCACAATTCTCCTTCCTCCTCCAAGAGCGTAGCCCACTGCCTTCTGACTCTGCCTCGACTAAAATGATGCAGCAGGCTCTTTTTTTAAGCATGGCCCGGTAATTTCTACATGTCTCTTGTCCCAGTCTTCCAGAGCACTTCTGGGACATGAGGAAACCAGAGCAGTCTTCCCATTTGTAGTGCCCTCTGGTAGTCTCCAAGGACCCCAAAAGGAATGCATTTCCCGACTCCATTTTCCATGTAACCCTATGGGTGTCCTAATTGGGTTTAGCATTGATGAACATTACCACCTGTTGTGTGGGGGAAATGACCTGTTTCTGGTAAGACCATTCTTCCCATCCTTCGATTATGGCCTTCTGGCCAGATGCAAAGCATTTGTTATCCCAGCCACGATGCCTGTCCTTCCTTCTGGGAACCCACATGTTCCTTAAAAATGTATATTTAATTTATATTTATCTTAGCCATTCCTCATTATCTTATTCTAATCTTTTCCTGAAAAGCAGATTGGAAAACAAATTGAATATATAAAAACAATTTCCTATTATTTTTAATAGAACAAAGAAATGTGTTCCCAGTACACCAGAAATCCCCAAACAATTTCCCCAGATATCACCAAAACACCCTTAACCATGTATATAACAACCAACCCTTGATTTCACTATAATATAAAACAGTTCCTTCATCAATTAAATAAGAAACTGTTAATGAAGTCAGTAGTGGGAATGTTCCTGCACATTAACCTACTATACTAGAAAGAAACCAGGTCTTAACCTCTTGTACGGTGGATTCATCACAGAGTATGTACTGTAGCTATGAAAATTATATATATAATCACAATCTGACCTTTGCTTCCCCTCAACTAAATGAGCCAGCTGCCATAGCGCAATGTCTAAGGCTTTGCCTCGGGCGCTAACATCCAAGGTTCGATCCCTGCGAGGAGGAGAGAAAGTGCGTACACCCAATGAGCCCCAATTAGGGTGAAACACATGTTGTGTACTCTTTGTTTTATTTGGCAGGTACTATATAACATGTCTCTGATCTGCTACTCACAACTAAGAGGGTGTTGTGGACGTCTGCCGACTGGCTAACCAATCACAAGCGTTACCTGATAGGTAACCACCCAAATATCAGATTGTGATCAGATCTATGCATGTAATACTCTGATCTTCATCCTGTCAAGTAAGTAAATCAGCCGTCATGGTGCAACGCCTCAGGTGCTGACATCTGAGGTTTGATCCCCTTAAAGGGGGAAACACGTGTCGTGTACTCTTCGTATTATTTGGCAGGTATATATATATATATATATATATATATATATATATATATGTATGTGTATATATATATATGTGTATATATGTATATGTATATACATATATATGTGTATATGTATATATGTATATATGATATATATATATATACATATATACATATATACATATACATATATACATATATACATATACACATATATACATATATATACATATATATATATATATATATA
>JANRMT010062834.1:10892623-10912809 GCA_026402145.1 Polypterus bichir lapradei
ATATATACAAGTAAAAGGATAAAGGTCCAAGTCTTTAGAGTCCTGGTACTTCCTGTTTTACTATATGGTTGCAAGAGATGGACAATCTCCAGTGACCTGAGATGAAGTCTGGACTCCTTTGGTATTGTCTCTCTTTGGAGAATCCTTGAATAAAGCTGGTTTGACTTTGTGTTGAATGAGCAGTTGCTCACGTAGTCCGGAATGAGGCACATTACATGCAATGTGAAAGAGCGTCAGTTATGGCACTACAGCCATGTGTTGCGATTCTTCCTAATACTTTTCATCTCCTCCTTGACTTTTCTTTTACTACTAAAATATTAAAAGGATCTCTTGGGGTCATATTTTTCTCCAGTTGTCTTTTAGCTTTCCTGATATTCTTTTTAAGCAATGCACTCAAGCTCTCACGTGCTATACAGTTTATGCCGGAGTTCCTATTCTTTGTATAAAAAATATGTTTAGCTTAGTGCTAGATATGCAATGAAGTATTGCTCTGGCAAATAAAGATGTTTTTCTTTTGTTGTTTTCACAGCACCACCTCGGATTTTGACTGTTAATGCAGCAAGAAGTCTCACTGTCAAAGAATTCCCATATGACCTGACATGCAGTGTACCTAACCTGAGATGGAACAAGGTGGAAAGAATGACCCTTACTTGGAAAGAGAATGGAAAGGATCTGTGTTTCTTTGATGGATCCGATAGTGATGCACAACAATCCAAGAAATGTCATTGTGTCAAGAGTTACCCATCTCTTTGCTTACTTTCATTAACTGATGCCCACATATCAGACGTTAATTATATATGCATTGTAACTGAAGGAAATACAGAAGGAAACGCTACAATAGCAGTGAAATTTAAAGGTATTTTAATGTTCTGTTTTAATATGTATTGTTTGCCTGTATCTCAGCATACAGGTATCACAGTCCATGAGTAAATGAGGAATGATGATGATTTTCACAGTTATGTCAACATGGCTGTCAAAGCAATTGACTCTCACCACAACATCAATGAGTGTTTATCATTGAAATACCCATCCAACACACCCCAAAATTTTAAATCAAGCATTTATCAAACTTACTGCATATAGACTGAAATCGGTATTCAGAGTAAAGGCTTTGCCTTTATTCTTGCAAGGTAAAATAATTTATTTGAAAAATTAAGCTTGCTATTGGGGTTGTGTTTTTATGTTTAACAAAATTTCTTGGAAGGGAGAGAGTTTTATTTAAAATAAATAGGAAAATTTATAAAATTGTATTCTATCAAGCTTGTGTAAATTTCTAAGATGACACTAATGTGTGACGGATGGCAGCCACTGAGGAGTCAGAAAAACAGATTCTGAAAGAACAAGCTTCAGGACTGGGCGAATACCTGAAAAATGAAGTGTAGGAACGCGCAAAGTGCTACATGTGCACAAAAGGAATGTCAATCATAAATGCCAGTCACTGTATGTCAGAAAGCAACCTCTGAGGAGGATTTAGTAGTTTATGTTGACACAACATTTTCATCATCTAAGCAATGCACAGAAGTGATTAGAAAGGCAAATAACATGAACATAAATTGTTTGATGTTATTCTTGGACTATATAATGCAGTACTGAGACCACATCTGGACTACTGTGTGCAATTCTGGTCACTGTGTTACAAGAAAGACATATCAGCACTTGAACATGTGCAGAGGAGGGCACCCAAATGCATCCCAGGACTTAAAGTCAGGCCATACTCTGACAGACTCAAGGAATTTAATGTGTTTAGTGTATGTGGGGACCTAATCCAGGTCTTCAAAAATCCTCAAAGGCACTGATAGAGTAGATCAGCAGAATTTTTTTATCTTAAATGTGAATCACGTACTTGAGGAAACCAGTCGAAATTAAGGGGAAATGCATTTAGGGCATAAAGGACTTCATGGCCTACCATATCTTCCAGAGTAATAGTTGGAAGTTCATGAGACATAATTTTCATTTTGCTGTCCTATAATTTATTAATTACACACCATTTTAGAGTGATATTTTTTATAGTCTGCCCAGCCAGGAAGAATGCCAAATTTAAAAGCTTGGAGGTTTTCACTATTTTCGGTGTGTTGCCTTGTTTGAATAAGTTGCTGATATGTGACATTGAGATAATCGGCTTGATTAATGTGTTCAAGATTGAACTGCTCCTGCTTTAATGCACAGACAAGCGCCTACTTGCTTTGAACTTGTGCCTGTGACTATTGTGGTAGCTCTGCTTAGGGTGTCATTCACGTACATCTCTGGACCTGGTGTTTATATCACTTTAAGGTTCTAATGCTGTAGAAAGCACATATAATAATAAAAGAGTTTATGAAGTTAGCATGGCAGACACACATATAATTTATGTGAAAGGCAGCAGCATTTTGAACCTTGATATCAAAAAGAGGGGTTGAATGTTAAAGCAGCCTGTCATTAAACAGTGTTACCTAGAAAGCTTAGGAACAGATGGAATGCTTATACAGAGTTTCTATCAGTCAGAAAGCTGGCCTCATCCATCCATAGTTGTTTCTGTCTGCTGGTTGCTCCAGTGTTCTTTATTATAGATTTTATACAGCATTTTCTTTTTACAAAAAATAAAAATTGTGACAAGCATCAGTAATTATTAGAAATGAGAATAATTTCTCATTGGATCATCACATCTAGATTTCTTTTAAATGTCTTCACTAACAAGTGAAGTGAAAAATATATATGTGGATATGTTACACATCCACTTAATGATTAATAAGAAACTCAAGTAATGAATAGTGATGCACTACACTGAATCTGCAGCTAAACTTTGAATTTTGCTTTTTAAAAGATTTGCTTCTCTGCTGCTAAAATCCACTAATCATATCACCTCCAGTGAGCATCTGGAAAGATTCACCTGACTTGAATCAGCTTATAGATTTGGGAAAAATTAAGTGCAGATGGTGCTACCTCCAACCCCAAATGAATAGTGTGAGATGGACCGGTGGCACTGATGTGTAGACAGACAGTACACGAGGCAGATGAGAGGGTATGGAATTACACAGAAGGAGCCAAGACAAATCAGGGAGGTATTTGAGGGTGACTAAGGAAACTACAAAAATCCCCAAAACTCATTTTTGTGTTTCACAATTGCAAAATCGTATGTGAAGAAAAATATGAAAAATATTAGGGGCAGTTTTTGTAAAACAAAACTCTGCTGTTTTGTTCATCACTAGTAATGTGATGAACTAGTCACTAGTCCTCACTAGTAATGAAGATGTTAAGTTTATGTAATTTGTAGATTGATATTTTCTTTCTTTTTATGAAAACGGGAAACATTTTAAGAAATGTAACACAAGATTGACCCCAGTATCTCCTTAAGACATTTTTGAAAACAGATCAGGGTGTCCAATTTTGCTATATCACTTGCTGATTTGCTATTGACTATTAACTAAGGTCTTCAATACGCTTCCCCTTAATATGGTGTTTTCATGTACTTACAATAATTCATTACTTTAAGAAATACACTGGATTAAACTTATTAATGGCTTCATGAGTTTGATTATATCACCACATAGCCTTCTTTTGTTCAAAAATACAATTTAGATGGATGATGTACTTTATGTAGTGACAAGGAATAAAGAACGCAGGTGTTTTGAACCTCACAAATAAAAGAGAGGCTCGTACTGCTGATGTCTCATGTTTTACATACTAAAACAGAAAGAAAAAAAGAAGCACGGAGACTAAACTTTCTGCACCTGTTAACCTGTTAACTCTTTCTACAGTGTTGACTCCATTAAGCAGCATGCTGTTGGCTGTCAAAAAAGGGTCAAGCACAGAAGGTCCACACGCAGCTGGTAAAGCAGACATGGGCAGTGATTTTCAATTGTTTAAACTGATATGCCCCAGCGACAAGATCAGCAACTATAGTCAGCAAATCTGACATACCCTATAACTGAAAGTCATGTAATGTGACATCAGCTTTACTTGCTACATGGACAAGACAGGCCGGCCTTGCATATTTCTATAAAAAACATTTAAACAACAACTTTCTCTCATCTGAACAATAAAAAGTAATCTTTCTAACCTTCTAAATAAAAATTTCTTAGTCAGCAGTTATGGTCTGAGGTGGAGTCATCACTGGTCATACCAGTTGAAGTGGAAGGACTAAAATACATACAGGGAGCTCTTGATGCAGTAGACAGTGTGGCCATTGGAAGAAAGTGGTGATGCGAGAGAATATCTATTAAAAAATGGTTCAGGGCATTAACTTTTTCCATTCCAGCTCATTAAATTATACTTATAAGTTTAAAGATGCACTATATATTCCTAATGCATCCCAAATCCACTGCAAAGGAACATTCTGAAGCTTCCGTGACAGTGGATACTATAAAGATGGTCACATAGGCCTTATCTACTCTAGAGCTAATTCCACCTGGTCCTTTTCCTTCTCCCTCCTGAAATGTCTCATCATCTAGTCATCAGTTATCAGATGTTTTCTGTTTCCTTGCCTTCACTCAACCTTTTAAGGTCTTTGCACACCTCCCTGGATTTGAAATCTCTCCTGTTATTTTTCAGAAAACTTTTCAACACTCAAGTTGTTGTCAGAGAAGCCACACACTTTATATGAAGGTACAGTAGCATCAACAGAGAAGTTAATATTATTTGTAAGGCTGTGACTAAGTCCCTCTGTTGTCAACACATAACTCGCACATCATTTCCCAGTCTATCATAGGAAAACAAGGTCCACTTCTAGGCTTACTTTGAATAACTTTCTTATAGGTAAGAGTAAGATGAATAAATCGGTGGTCAGATCTACACAGTGGTTCCACAGGTTTACTTTTAAAGACATCTTTAATATTTGAATAAAGCAGGTCCATCTTGTTGTGTCCATGAGTAGAACATGACACATACTAATGGAGGTTTGTTGCTATTCTTTACAGACTGAAGTCACCACATGTTGGAGGAGCAGAACCTTTCTGGAAGGAGAAGAACCCTTTCTTGTAACGTTGCTCTTTACAAAGACGCTTTAATCCTTTCTATGCTAAAACAACCTGCTATGTCAACACAGCTTGTCATGTTACTTGGCTACCTATTGAAAATCTACCTTGTCTCTTAATGATGTGGTGTTTGCTTAAAAATTACCTGAATGTTTTGATAATTAGTTAAGTAGAAAGTCTAAAAGCTCAGTGGCATTGTAAGTCTAGATGTTAAGAATGCTACTGTGGGGTGATGTTTGGTTATAAGAGATAAGTAATGGCAGAAGCACATTAGCTCTGAAATCACTTTTCAAACGTATAAAATTAATTTTTTTAAATGCAAAGTTATCTTGGAGACAGGATGTCAACATCATTCCTTGATTAGTTTTAAAAGATCAGTAAAAGAGGTGATCAGAGAGAAAGGAGGAGGCTAAAGTCAAGGCAAGAATTCTCTTAATCACTGCTGACACTTCAAGCAACGCAAGAAATGGACCACCTGGAAAGACCAAATATCTAGCAGTACCAGGTTGTATTGGTGCTTATTGCAATCCTTAATTTGCTTTTGTTTATGGCACTATTTGAATAATGTTTAAAAATGTTTTTAAAGCCTGCTTTCATGTTTCATCTGAAGACAGTATAGATTCAGTACATTAAACAAAATGTTTTGGTGAAAGACAAATTAAAATCTCATAGTATTATGGTCACTAAAGGTGAAAATGATACAGGACTTTAGAATATCAATCTTTTAATTAAATTAGCAGTGCAAAAGTTCTTAGACTCTTAGGAAATTGTTCATATCTTGAAGGTGCTCAGTAGCCACAGTGGAGAGCTTGTCATGTCAGAATAGAGGAGTACATGTCCTAATTTTTTTGAAAAATAAAACATTGTAAAAACAAAAAAAAAATGATAAATAGGTCATAATCAGGCACCATTTAATACTTTTAACTTCACCATAACTAACTTTGCCTTTAAAATAAAATAGATAAATCTTTTTCAAGAGTCCCTTCTCCATGTGGGCTGTTAGTCTCAGTTATTTTTTAACTGTGTTGATGGCTTGATTTTTTCCCTCAAATTTAACTATGATGTAGGAAAGATCCAACGAAAACGCCTGCCTCTTCATAAATAAATGTTATTGAGCTGGTCTTTACCGTACAATTTTTTCACTGCATGGAAACTTTATATGGAATAATAAAGATATAAAAAGTAAAAGTAAAATATTTTTTAATAGTTGGTTAGACAAAGGTATATTATTAGTCAGCTTTTTGACTGCCAAGGAGGTACTTTGTGATTTTGAAACTGTAGCTGCTCGGATTTAAAAGGCTGAAATCTAACAAATCACCAGGACCAGATAACATTTAACCTCAAGTGCTTAAGGAGGGAAGTGAGTGTATATGTATAACCTTGACAAATATTTTAGGAAGCCACTGCGTACTGGGGAAATTTCCAAGTACTGGAAAATGGCATCTATATAGAAATATAAAAAACATGGTGGTTAAATTTGCAAATTATACCAAATTATGTGGGAAGTCATTAAAAAGGACAGCGTACAGTTTTGGACATATTTGTGGCAGAAGTGTTCAAAATTATGAAAGGAATTAGTACAGTGGATCAAGACTGGTCGAGAAGTTGTTAAATTTCGCTCTCACATTTGAAAGTTTTTCTTCACACAGAGAACCATAGACACCTGAAATAAATTAGCAAGTAGTGTGGTAAACAGTAGGACTTTAAAGACTTTCAAAACTTGACAATGTCATTTTAAAGAATTAGGAGGATAGGATTGGCAAGTTTTGTTTGTCTAAATGGCCTGGTTTTGTTGTCATTTTTCTAATGTTCTATTTGTTCACATATACAGAATCACTTAATCATTATATGTGTTACAGTTTGGGTGAGTGTTTTATAAAGAAATGTGTATTTCCTGCTATTACAAAATATTAATAATTAAATTACAATTTCATTCTATTTTTGATTCCCCAACTTCTTCTATGGGTTATTTTTGTCACTTGCATTGGTGCCCATGCTGCAACTGTGTTTTATTATAAAATACTTTAGTAAACTGGTATTCACTGCTACAGGTGAAGTGTTATAAAAATCTAATTTTGAGTGAACAGTGTTGTTTTGTGGCTAAGGGACCACCCCCAGCCATATAAAGTAAAGCTGGACAAGTAAGTTCCTCAACAATTTCTATGAATTTACCTCAGAGTCTATTTGTAAGTGTTATGTAGTGTTATGTACAATATTAAGCTGGATTAAGTAAAGGAGAAGGTTACGTGCATAAGTGTAAGAAAAAAAAGTTGGAGTTAAGTGAAAAGTGTATGGTCCAAGCAATAAGGAGACAAGTGTGTAAGAATGACAAACGTTTATGGCTATTTCAGATTTATTAAATAAAATTATACTGTTGTTCATCACCTTCTGGGCCTGGTTGTATCTAGAAGTATAACCAAAGATCCTTATATATAATTTGCTACTATTCGTATGTATGGTGTTCGTGTCAATACCTCAACTCAATACAAGTCAGAACCATGCAATGGGACTCTGCCTCTGTAGTTAGAACATAACGTGGCAAACACGGACACAGTATTGCATGATTGGCTAAGAATGTTCGAATGCTTCAGTGACGCCGCTGGACGGCCGAGTATAGTAAGTCGGTGTTGGTTCGAGCAGATAACAGTAAGTTCGGTTGGTTTTGGAACGTTGGTTTAGTGGGGCGTACTTTCCAGGACTAACATTTTCGACTGACTTAAACCCTTCGACAGCTCCGGAACCGTAAGTAATTTAGAATGTATCGCCATTTGCTTGGTACAGTACATTGAAATCTATCTTTGGGCAGTTCGGTTTTGGCATCCGTCCTTCTGACATCTATTGGCAAACTGAGTAATGATGACGGGGTATTAACAACGGTCATTGTTTAAATTTTAGCCGATCTCAGATCTAAAATGACAACAGCAACATAATTATTACTCCGACTCTGATTAGAATTGTAAAATACGGTTTGTTTTGAAAATTTGTTTGCTGAAAAAAATCAAATGAGGTGCGCCGAAGAGCTGAGTTCACGTCTCATAGCCCCGTTTAAACAGAAAGCTCTTAATTACATCGGCTGAAAAGGTTTATTTTAAGCCCAAATCAGTGCCATGATAACATTTTAAAAAACAAACAATTCTTTGCAAAGAAAGTATGGATTTCACAAACGTAGAATTTGTAGCCTGATTCCATCGGGCTCCCACTCGCTAGTAGCAAGATATTACAGTAGGTATTGCTGTTTTTTGTTGGATTCTCCAGTTTTTGATTCTTTCTGCTCTTGTTCTTGGATTTTGCTTTCGGATTGTGTTTCTGGGACTTATTCACTTAGGATTTAGGAAACCCCTTTTTTGCTTTTTTGAGACATTTTACTGTGTTTTACTTTTTGTTGCTAAAATCTTAATTTTATAAAGATTTCTTGTGTGACTTGTTTCTGCTCCAGCTGGACTTACATGGTTCTCTGCCAGTGAGACATTTTCAAGAGTGCGAGACTATTTGCTGTTTTGAGGACTTTAAGACTTGTTTCCTTTTGGAGACCTAGTTCGGTCTTAAGACTCCTAAAGAGCCCTTTGCTATTTCGTGGAGCCTAAGATACAGAACACTTGTCAGATTAAAAAGTATAAATTATCCATTACTCAAACTCATAAAAATGTGTCCCACTGATTGTTGGGTCAGGAACCATTGAAACAGTGAACTTGCCTCTTTGAATTGTGTAACTAGTGTTGCATAAGAAAAAAAAAAACTGTTTTCGTTATTAAATACAACATTTCAAAGATATTCTTTTAAAAGAAACACACACACACAACAAACAGTTAAGGAGATCGTGGGTTCACATCCTGGGTCCTTTCTGCGTGGAGAGTGCTTTGAGTAGTGAGAAAAGTGGTATATAAATGAAAAGAAGTATTATTTATTATTAAATAACCATTAAGAATAATTGCCACCTCAGTTGTTAAAACGGTTGAATATAAAGAGAAGGGACGTGTTCCTCAGACTATAAAATGCACTAGTGAGACCATTTCTGGAGTATTGTGTGCAATTTTGGTCACTATGCTATAAAAATACTTGAAGATGTGCAGAGGAGAGCAACCAAGTGTATCCCAGGACTTAAAGACATATACACTGACAAACTCAAAGATTTAAACCTGTTTATTCTGTGTGTGGACCTAATCGAGGTCTTCAAAATTCCTCAAAGGCATTGATAAGTAGATCCAGCAGAATTCTCACAACTTAACAGTGAATCGGTTACTGAAGGACCCCAGTGGAAATAGAGGGGAAGTGGATTTAGGGCTCAAAGCAGGACGCACTTCCCTTGACAATCTTTAACTTGCACCTGGATGAGATATTGGGACAGCTTAGATATTATTTAAACAAACAAACTTGATGGACTGAATGGTCTGCCCTCGTTTGTCAAATTTCTTATGTTCAGTTAATTTCTTCGTAAGTTCTTAATTAGATTCAAAATGTTGGTTTTGCCAAATATTATCCATGCTTTATTAAAAACTTGAATTCAATTGTTAGTGTCATTATTAATTAAAGAAATTAAAAAGGTTGTGTTAAACATATTCAATCACCATTTAATATAGCAAAGAAATTTTTGCTGCAGCTTTGCTTAGACATTACTGGTGTTACCCCCTTCAATCTGCAACCACAGTGAATGCTTCTTCTCTCAAAGTTTAGGACATTTTGTCACAATGTTTTCCTAGTATAAAGAAGTTGCATTCTTGAGTCTTATTTATTAAGAAAATTGCATTTGGCTGAAAAAACTTGCAATACTGGTGGACTTAAAGCCAAATGGCTCTCGAACAATAATGTGTTGTGAAGTACAGACCCAAGAAACTCAAAAAAGGCTTCCAGTCCAAAAAAAACTAAGCATTAAAAGTCAAATAAAAATTAGAAACACAGAATAGGCTGGGCCCTAGTACTTTGAAGCAGGTTTCTGGCCTGCAACTCAAAAAGGTTAAGACTTTAACTTAATAGGGTAGGAATGAACCATGAAAATCCTGGCTCATGTAACAAAACAGTCAGTCAGTCAGTCAGTGTCCAACCTGCTATATCCTAACACAGGGTCACGGGGGTCTGCTGAATCCAATCCCAGCCAACAAAGGGCGCAAGACAGGAACAATCCCCTGGCAGGGCACCAGCCTAACGCAGGACACACACACACACACACACACACACACACACACAAACACACCGGACAATTTAGGATTGCCAATGCACCTAACCTGCATGTCTTTGGACTGTGGGAGGAAACCAGAGTACCCAGAGGAAACCCACGCAGACACGGGGAGAACATGAAAACTCCACGCAGGGAGGACCCTGGAAATGAACACATGTCTCCTTACTGCGAGGCAGTGCTACCAATGTGCCACCGTGCTGCCCTAACAAAATAGTGTTTTTCAGAAATAATAATAAAGTTGAATATTAAAAAAAGGCTATTCAAAATTTTAAATATGAAGTATTGAAAGTTTATTCCAAACTTAAAAACTAAAGACAATAGATAAAAAAAATCCAAAAACCAGAAATCAAAAAATAAGAACTCACAATATCGACAAGGAATCCAAGAAATGCAAGCCAAACAACATGAACAGGAGCTAATGTCTCAACAGAAGGTGGAGGTGTCTCAGGCCTTATGTATATCAGATGTTGGATGGCCCAGAGTTGCAATGAAATAAGCTCAATATACTGTATACAAGAGAAGACAGAAAACCAATTAAATAGGCATTACTAAAGAATAAAAAGAAAACCAGAAAGTAATTGTGAAACAAAAAAATACTTAACAAAAAAAAAAACACAAAAATAAAGAGAATAATAAAAGCACTTTTATTAACAAATATATCAAAATAATGCACAAAAATAGGAAAATGAACAATTACTGAACAAACTAAAACCTGGGAGATCAGTGGGTGGAGTTTTCTTTCTAGCTACATTTTTTCCCAGACTTGATTATTTATTTAAAACTGCACTTAGCCATGGACCTCTTATCACACTTCTCTCCCTCTCAAGGCCTCTCCCATGCAAGGCTCCACCCTCCTCCCAACCCAGTGCAACTGGTGGAGAAGGTCCATGGCATTTGCCCTCACACTGCACTAAAGCCATAAAAGCATCAAGGAGAAAAAAAAAACCTCAAAACTGCGACAACAAAAATATCAGTAACAAATAAATAGTCCATTAAAAGTTCAAAATTCTAAATGTCATCTTCAGACTTTTAGCACCAGTTCCACTTGTTGTTTCTCCTCCTGCTCTTTGTTCCTCACTGCCACTGGCTCATCCCACTGTTGCCACCATTTGTGATGGTCCAGGTTGGCTCCATGCTCCCTGGTTCCTTCTGGGAGACTCTTGAAATTCAGAACCATTGACAGTCATGAACTGAGATGAGCCAGGCAAATGAGGACATGGACATTTAGTAAAGGATTGGTCCAAAAGTGTTCAATGCTTTTATTTAAAATCCAAACAAGTGTTCAAAAAGTGCAGTGTAAACATCTTCACAATAAATAAACAAATAATTCAATAAAGACAGTGATGTCCATGAGTTGAAATCCAGAGATAAAATCAGTGTAAATCTAACAGTTACCAGGTCCTTAATGTTCCTTTTCTATTCAGCGACAAGCCCTGTACAACTCCCTCTCTGTCTCACCCATAGCCCAGGTCTTGCACCTGGCAGAAACTCTAGCAGCCGCGGTCCTCTTCACCGACACACATCTTAGCTGAATCCATCACCGTCTGCCAGACCGCTCAGAGCAGGCTGTTCTCCCATTTTTCTTCTTGCTCCATGGCATCCCTCCCTGAAAAGGATTCCGCCACCAGTAGGGATGATCTTCCCCTAGAGCGCTGATTTTTCACTCTTCTGCAGTGCTGATGACTGCTCTGTCTCCTGCTGGCTGGCTCTGCTCAGGCACCTGATGCTGCTCACTCACAGTTTTCCATTGTTCTCAGCTGAGCTTGCACAAATATATACACACACACTATACTGGGATATACTGGGAAGTTTAAAAATTCTTTTCCGATTATTAGAGAATATTAAATCCAGATGAGCTTCTTCCCTAGTTGGTGTTTAAACAAAATGTGTTAAACAACAGTCAGCATAGAAAATTGCATACTTGTGCTCTGTTATTTGCAAACACATCCTAGTTAATATTTGCTAATATTCCTATCTAAATTTGCATTTGTAGGTGATTTGTAAAAATGCATCCACTGTCATCATCTCATCTGTCTGCGTGAAACAACTTTGTTTCCAGCGCACCATTTCTTTCATTTCTTTGGTACACTTATTATTCAAGTCAAATTGTTATGAAAGTTGAATTTTAATTGAAATATCTTGTACTAAACACCTTGTAAATATTTTTAAAGTAGTGGCAATTTTTTAATGCTTTATAAATAAAAAAAGAGAAATGTTCTATGCAACATAAAATTGCTCATTAATTTACCTTTAGAAAGGTAATTTCATCTCATGGATTTTGTATATCTTCCTTTTTTAAATATTCAGTAATGACTCCTGACCGCGAAACAGATCCTTAGTACAAGTTATTTGAACATCAGCTACCTGTACAAACCTCTGCAACACCAAATACCTTGTCCTGCTGTTGGAACATATACCAGGAAAGTCAAATTTTTGTAACTGTAAAAGTAAAACAAGAAATCACTTAACTTATCTAGAACTGAATGAAAGATGAAAGGGCTTCCTAAACTAAGGATTCCTGCCTGCCTGCCATGGGAGTTTGCCTTCCTAAAGGGGCACCAAAGAAAATCTTCTTTTGAACACAGTTGGGAGAGGCCTATGCAAATAAAATTTGCCAATCCTACTGCTGTGAAATGCCAGGGACAGTTCTCTGCACCTCTCACTGTTGTCTGGCACCTCATTCAGATGTTTCTGTATGTTGGCTATTTTCCTAACCCTCCGCATCCTTAGCACCTTCAAGGGAGCATGTTGCAATGACCAGCAGTGGCCCAGAAGAAGACCACATCATCACAAAAGAATTGGAATCATTATATACAGTTATTTGAGCATCATGAACATCACCAAGGCACGTATGTCACTAAAACATTTTAAAAATTGGTCACTGTTGGGCTACTACCACTACTAATGTCTCTATCCAAATGTAATGTTCCCCTTCATCCCACAACTCAGACAACTCACAACCCACCTCTCTGTTTGAACAGCTCCTCTTAAAAACACTGAAAATATTTACCCAATACAAACTGCACCTGAGTCTGGAAGGGTAGACGGAATTTCTGACAATGGGGGCCCAGAGGATGATGCAAGCTGTATTATATTACATATGGTTTTACCACAGATGATTATCCACTCTCACTTTCTGCAGGCAGTCATTTCAGATGTGGAATCATGAATAGAGATTTTTCTTTCTCATGTTCTGTCCATACTGTGCAGAAATACACATGATGCCAGTTAAATCAAGGAATTGTAATCAGGAATATGAGAGAGAGAGAGAGCTAAGGAGGTCAGGATAAACAAGCCATGGCAGTGACTGGGAGTTATGGAATCTAACAGATTGTCCAAAACATGAAACGATGATGGTGGCCAAGAAATCAGCCACTGAAAGGTCATGTAACCAGACCTAAGACATAAAATAAAAATTCTTAAGAATAGAAAAACAAATTCAGAAACAGAGAAATTTAACAACTAATATCGTAAATGTTTTAGGTTGAATCCACAAACCTGAACAAACCAGAAGTCAATGGGGGTGACTTTCATACCCCTATACTTATGATGTCACACCATCTGTGATCCCTGATGTCACTCCTAATAACAGCATAGCAACTGGTGGAGCACATAGAGGAAACAACATGGCATAGTGGGATAACAAAAAATGATAAGCATAGAAAACAATATATTGAATCAAATCAAAAATAGATATGCTGGATACCCAGGAACCTTCTAGAAAAAACAAACAAAGGACAAATCATGACATATACAGCATTCATGTGGGCCTCAACTTTAGAAACTTTTGCAAATTCCATTGAGAAGTAGTATCTTCTGAATCCATGGTTCCATGGACCACTATTCTTCAAAACCACACGGCCTGGGATATACTTCTAGCCTACCGAGCAAGTACCTGTGTGGTATTAGTAGTGTGGCGATAATGCATCTATATTATACAGATTCCTCACACAATGTCTACAGTCTAACATATTTGATTTGAGAAGCAGTAGTAGGACTGAACACTGATGCAGCAACAGCTGACCTTTTCTATTGGTTATTCTCCTGGATTCCTCACTTTCCTCATCTACTCTGTGAAAGACATCTATCTACAGTTCTTATATCCAGCCATTCTCTCACTTCCACATATCTTTACTGTTCTCTCAAATTGAACTGGACTAAAATAAATTTCTCCACTAGGACCAAATCTGAGCTAAAATAAAAAAAAGTGAAACTTCAGCAAACTTTACTCAAGTATTCATATATCTATGCATTGAAGATCTTTGTGAAAAAATATACATCACATCATGTAACCTTCTTTGATCTAAACTTCCCTGGTCAAACTTAATGTTATCAAATAGCTCCCTGCCTACTTTTATCACTGACTCATTTGTTCACTGCCTGTAATTCTTCAAGTGGCTACCAGAGATGTCCCTTAAATAACTGACATCTCAAAAACAAAATTTAAAAAAATAAAAAAAATTTTAAAAAGTGACAACAAAGAAAATACTAGAGTAAACACTGCTCGTGCATATTTTCCCCACACACCTATCCAGCTGGATGATCAGTCTTCACCAGAGTCCGACATCCACACATCATGACATTAAAATGCAAATAAAATGGAATGAAAGGCACCATGGGTGAACGAGACATGAGACAGCCATCTTGAACTAAGTAGTGTAAGGTCTACATTTTACTGGTCATAGTGGTTTTATTTAATTGTACAAGTTACAACTCACTAAAACAAAATACTATGTCTTAGTCAAATGAGATCAGGTACCAGTTCTTCTACAGCATAAAAGCATAGAATTTAAAATACTTACTATGAGGTTATCACTCAAAGATCTTAGGATATTTAAAATGTAGTGAATTGTTAAGGGTGGCACGGTGGCGCAGTGGGTAGTGCTGCTGCCTTGTAGTTAGGAGATCCGGGTTCGCTTCCCGGGTCCTCCCTGTGTGGAGTTTGCATGTTCTCCCTGTGTCTGCATGGGTTTCCTGCCACAGTCCAAAGATATGCAGGATAGGTGCATTGGCGATCCTAAATTGTCCCTAGTGTGTGCGCCCTGCGGTGGGCTGGCATCCTGCCCAGGGTTTGTTTCCTGCCTTGCGCCCTGGGATTGGCTACAGCTGACCCTGTAGTTAGGATTTAGCAGGTTGGATAATGGATGAATTGTTAAGAATGCTCAACTAATGTAAGTGGTCCTCATAAAGTTTTTTTTTTTCTAATTTCAATTTAAACTTATATTTTTCAAATCTTGTTATGATTTGTGGGTTACATATTGTAAGAACATAAATCTGACAAACAAGAGAAGCCATTTGGCCCATCAAGCTTTTTGTTTAGCTAATAGCTATGCTGTCCCAATATCTCATCCAGGCACAATGTGAAGGTTGTGAAGGCAACTTTAACTTCATGACTCGGTATTTTGTTTCAGATTCCCACAGCTCTTTGTAAGAAGAAATGCTTTCTGGCTTTAGCCTTAAATATGCTTCATCAATGCATTTTAGAATTCTGAAGACTTGAATTAACTAATTAACTTCCCACACAACCTCCTCTGCTTGAAACTACAGAAGTTTAACTCCCAAGACTCATGTGGTTGCTCACCTCTGTGCAGCTTCAGGTTCTGCAGTTACAGGATATCAAATTATAAACTCAGATTTCCAACATGAAGCACAAGGGAGATTGCAACAAGTTCATCTAGACAAAATAGCTATGTCTGGTATCTAGCAAAACACTAGAATGAAAGATGTAAATCATAAGATAATGAGATAACAGACAAAAATGAAAAAAAGAAATTCTCAATAATGTATTTTACAGACTGAGCATAACATCTCTTGATTTAAATTCAACAGCACAAAAGAAACAAATAATGTAGGGCATGAGAGGTGTCACAAGTCAGGCAAGCTGCAGAAGTGTGGTTAGCATTGACACCTGTGCAGCTTTGAACAGTGAGGGCAGCAGCATGTGAAGTTGACCTTCCATCTCCTTCATGAGACTGTTGCTGTCATATTAAATACTAAAGGTGTTTGTAGAATTGTGGTATCTCACATTCTTTTCACATTTTTTTTGTTGGGGCATTACAAGCAGCCCATTGCTATACTAACTATAGGTTAGTAGCTGCAATGTGATGTGATGTGTTCCACAGATACATAAATGCCAGCAACCACTAAACTGTGAACAGCTCTGTGTATGGGGGGAGTCCATCCAATTTCTATATGGACATGATGAGGACACTGAAGTCGCATTTTAATGCCACATGAGAATGCAATTCGGCCAACTTGTATACAAATACAATCTATATATGAAACACACTATAAAAGAAGTCTTTTGAGAAAACTAACAGTCATTTCATGCTGTGTGTAACAAGTTATGAATATATTTTACCTTATGTTTGACACACCTACTAGTTTGATTTTTAGTAAATTAGATTTTTGTTTTGGTGCATATAGAATTACTAGCTATACTCTGTGACTTCGCCTATATAGTAATGAAACAGGACAAACTTTAAAAATCAATAGACATTGGCACTATATCTGATCGTGTTCAGCTGTGATGGGAAAGAGTTCCCAACCTGGGGAGAAAAGCACATGGCCATGATATCTCAGGCAATCAGCAGCTACCCTCCATAACAGATGGAGCTCTGATCTCTCTCTGAAAAACGTCAAACGTTACTCCTTAACAATCTGCAGATGATAATGTCTGTTGAACAAACACGTATTGCTAGCTAAGCAGAGGCAAGGTGCACTCCAACACGTGGCGAGTTGTAGACTAACTCGAACAGAGGCGGGCGAGTAAATGAGGAAGGCCCCGCCCCCTGCTCTCGGTACACAGCCACTCTGTTGGATTTGCAATAAATACATCGGTACCGCAAGTGAACTATGGTACTTAGCACGATGAGAGAAGTCGCAAAATCAACCTTAAAGTTCTAGGAAAGTATAGAAAACAACCAAATCTAAATCCGTTAAGTAATTCTCTCATGAAAAGCGGACAGACATACAGTCAGAACGCGCTTGGACCACGAAATTTTTAAAACTGTTTCTTAGCGAGCACCTATTGGCCAAGGGTTACCTACATTCCAAATTTCAAGTCCCAAGTCCTCATGGTGATAGATAGATAAAAAACAATATTAAATTAAAGAGTGATAACAATGAAGGTATAACAGACAGACAATAACTTTGTATAATGTTAACGTTGACCCCCCCGGGTGGAATTGAAGAGTCGCATAGTGTCGGGGAGGAACAATCTCCTCAGTCTGTCAGTGGAGCAGGACTGTGACAGCAGTCTGTTGCTGAAGCTGCTCCTCTGTCTGGAGATGATACTGTTCAGTGGATGCAGTGGATTCTCCATGATTGACAGGAGCCTGCTCAGTGCCCCATCGCTCTGCCACGGATGTCAAACTGTCCAGCTCCATGCCTACAATAGAGCCTGCCTTTCTCACCAGTTTGTCCAGGCGTGAGGCGTCCTTCTTCTTTATGCTGCCTCCACAGCACACCACCGCATGGAAGGGGGCACTCGCCACAACCGTCTGATAGAATATCTGCAGCATCTTATTGCAGATGTTGAAGGACGCCAGTCTTCTAAGGAAGTATAGTCGCCTCTGTCCTCTCTTGCACAGAGCATCAGTATTGGCAGTCCAGTCCAGTTCATCATCCAGCTGCACTCCCAGGTATTTATATGTCTGCACCCTCTGCACACAGTCACCTGTAAAATCCAGCACCAGCTCCTTGGTTTTGCTGGTGTTCAGGTGTAAGTGGTTTGAGTCGCACCTTTTAACAAACTCCTTGATTAGGTTCCTATACTCCTCCTCCTGCCCTCTCCTGATGCAGCCCACACTAGCAGTGTCGTCAGCGAACTTTTGCACGTGGCATTACTCCAAGTTGTATTGGAAGTCCGATGTACATAGGCTGATCAGGACCGGAGAAAGTACAGTCCCCTGCGGCGCTCCTGTTTTGCTGACCTCAATGTCAGACCTGAAGTTCCCGAGACGCACATACTGAGGTCTGTCTGTAAGATAGTCCACGATCCATGCCAGGCTCAGGTTGAAGATGTGCTGTAGAGGACTCCCCAGCTCCAACGCACAGGCCTTCAGCAGTCATGGCGATGCTCCATCTGGACCCGCTGCTTTGCTGGCACAAAGTCTCCTCAGCTCTCTGCTTACCTGGGCTGCTGTAATTGTGGGTGGGGATGTCTCTCATATGCTGGTATCAGCAGAAGGATGGGTGGAGGGTGCAGTACTCTGAGGTGAGAGTGGGTTAGGGTGGTCAAACCTGTTAAAGAAGTTGTTCATCTGGTTTGCTCTCTCCACGTGTCTCTGGATGGTGGCAACCCGCTTCGAGCTGCAGCCAGTGCTGATCTTCATCCCATCCCACACTTTATTCATGCTGTTATTCTGCAACTTCTGCTCCAGCTTTTTCTTGTACTTCTCCTTCGTTGCCCTGAGCTGGACTCGGAGTTCCTTCTGCACGCGCTTGAGCTCATGCTGATCACTGCCTTTAAAAGCCCTTTTGTTTTCTTTTTGAACCCTCTTAAAGAATGGCGCTTACCGTGTTGTGTTGAAGGCGCGGCGGGTCCGAACACACGCGCCAGTGTCCCCAAAGCCAACCCATCACAGACGGTTTAAGGTGCGTGGTGCCTGGAAAAGAAAGCTGGCATCTGTATTTGTAATTGAGTTACAGATGGTGAATCCCGTATTCTTAGTAAATAAGGTTTACTTATTTACACTTGATCACATTATATCCCTTGGCCGTCTGTGAGGCTTACGAGCGTGCGACCGGTAGGGGTTCGAGTTGAAATCGAAAAGTTGCCCAGGGCATGGTGCGAGGCCTGAACGATCTGAATAATCTTGCCGGTTATATTTAACGAGTTGCCGACCAACAGGTGTTCCCAGTGGACCTAAAGGTTGAGGTAGGGTTAAGCACAGCTGAGTTTTAGAAGGAGCAGTTGGTTTACTTGACGCCTTTGTAAATATATTCTTTTTTTTTCTTTTTGTACATATGTATCTCCGAGTGATGGTTTTGGTGGAGGTACATGTACATATTTGGTTTTGGGATAGTTTCTCTTTTGGGATTGGTGCAATTATTTTACCTTTTTGTATTTACACACAATTTTTGTATTTTTTTTCTCAGTTTTTTCCCCTTTTGAGGAACTTCCTAAGCCAGGGATAAAGAAGGAAGATTGACCTCGTTTGTGTGTGTGTGGTTTTTTGTGTATAGAACTGTTGGATTGCAATATACTTACTGTAAATACATGATTTTTTCTTTCTCTTCTTTTTGTCTCTGTTTGCTTTTTGATACGGTGTCAGTGCTGAAAGACTGTGCAACAAAGACCACCTGTCACTGCCGTGTTTTTGTTGTACAGCACTCTCGTAAATAAAATTGCACCCTTCACCCTTCAGTTTTTGCTCAGTCTCTTCTCTCCTATGATCCCGTTCGGGTAATGAGCAATCAGATAACCATAGTGTAGGTTTATGTCACTTTCCCACTACCCGGGAAATCACAAGCTCCCCCAGGTCAACCCCCGCCCCCTTCTCCCCCCAACCCAACAGGGCTGTGGCGAACTCCAACGCCCAGCGTGCACCATGCAAGATTCCGTGGTGCCACAGAAAACCTCTAATATCGCGAGAGAAGATAATGCCCTCTCCTGGTGGTCTTTCCATCCAATTGGCATCCCAGCCGGGCAGAGCCCCTGGCTGTACGTGACAATATGTATTTGCTGTATATCTATACTAATAAACGGCAAAGCCCTCACTCACTCACTCACTGACTCACTCACTGACTGACTGACTGACTGACTCATCACTAATTCTCCAACTTCCCGTGTAGGTAGAAGGCTGAAATTTGGCAGGCTTATTCCTTACAGCTTCCTTACAAAAGTTGGGCAGGTTTCATTTCGAAATTCTACACGTAATGGTCATAACTGGAAGCTGTTTTTCTCCATTTACTGTAATGGAGATGAGCGTGAAACCCGTGGGGGCGGAGTTTCGTATGACATCATCACGCCTCCCACGTAATCATGCAGTAGGTAGAAAACCAGGAAGAGGCCCAAAAAGCGCTGAAGAAAACATGCATTATATAATTGAGAAGGCAGC
>JANRMT010062834.1:10950439-10967222 GCA_026402145.1 Polypterus bichir lapradei
TATATATATATATATATATATATAGCAAAATACATATCTATATACATATCTACATATACATATATATATATATATATATGCATACCTATCTACATCATATATACACACACATATACATACATACATACACAGACACACACATATATATAATTTGTGTGTGTGTGTATGTATGTATGTGTGTGTGTGTGTGTGTATACACATACATACAAACATACACACAGGTATATATAAATATATGTGTATATATATATATATGTATGTGTCTATATGTGTGTGTATAGCTTTGATCACTGAGTGCAAGGGAAAAATAATAAAATGTAGTCTATAAGTTATTAAACAGTAAAACATTAACGTTTTAAGAAGTAAAGTTACATTGAGCACTACTGGAGTGGTTGCGGGTAAACTACATTTTAAAGACGGTATAACAGAAGAGGTAAGTAGTACTAACAGCAGCTAAAATGTATATGGATCATCTCTCGGTAGTAGATCCCTTTTGAAAGGCGCTACACGACGGCTGTGGTATAGAAATTACATTTTCTATGTGAAAGTCCAAATTTCTGCCTCTAATAATGTGCCTTACCAGCAATTAAAGAAAATTAGTTTTGTGTCCTCTGCAGTGTTAAGAGACAAAGGCTTTGGTTTGGGATAAAAGGAAAAAAGGTGTAAAGAAAGGAAAGTTGCGTTTTTCTTTTATATAGTATAGAGAGATGTGTTCGCTGACGATATGAGCGCCTTTTGGGGACAGTCGCGGTGGGTCTTGTGCAGACTGGTGAGACGTCTCAGCTATTAATCGGCTGTGATGGCACTGTCAGTCCTTCACTCTTGTGCGTGTCTTCATAAGAGCTGACGACCTCATAATCGTATACGTGCAAAATAAAGTGCGAAGCGCCTTAATATTATTTTGCCGCAGAAGCGCAGTCAGCGTGTGAAAGGCTGGCACAGCTATGCGCGCGCGCCGGCTGCTCGACTTTTGCTGGGCAGGAGACGCCAGTTTTTGCAGACACGTTCACATGATCAAAAGTCTCCGCGCTCTTTGGAGGTCATTCATATACAAAATACCCGCGCCTCGCAGCGGAGAAGTAATGGGTTAAAGAAGTAATAAAAAAGAAAAGGAAACATTTTAATAATAACATAACATGATTGTCATGAGTGTTGCTGTCATATATATGCCTGCCTAAATAAGTCACCCTCGCTTCGCTCTTACTTTTTTACCGTTCATTTAATCATGGCTAGTGGCGGAAAAATTATAAAATGGAAGGAGGATTACACTGAGTATGGCTTTACCAAAACAATTATTGATGGCGAATCGATTATTCATAAAGCTTGAATTGGTGATCTGTTTTTGTGTGTTAACCTCATATCTTTTCATACTTCTTCTCAAACCAAGGTGGTGCGAGGCTAAAATGAATTGGGATGCGCTGATCAATGTTATCGGTGTACCAGGAAATCATGCATTGACAAAAGTTCCCCTTTGATTGTAATGCAAAGTGTGATTAAATGCATTATTTTTTAACGCGTTATGGAGCACATGCATCGAAGCTTTTCAGCTGTGCTTGTGCTAAGAAAATTAAACATTTTAAAAATAACGTAACACGATTGTCAATTTTACCTTTTGTAAGTAGTGCCTGGAGGATTCAGTGTGGAGAAAGTCTAGAGACAGAGTGTGTATTAACTTGTGGATTTCTCTGTATTTGGTGGCAGTGTGACGAAGTTGCTTCGGAAGACGGCGTTAGCCGCGGAGCTCAGCTCAGAGCGAAATGAGGTAAATGGGAGGGGAGATGATGACGTGACTCCCCCACCCGCCTTAACTGTCAATCCCCCACAAACACAGTCTCTCGGAATTTGCATAAGCACACCCCTTCACCTGCAATTTTAACTTAGTTACAAAGTGATCAAAACTCTCGTTTATATCCTGCGTCCTCTCATTAAACTTGTATCCCGCATTACCCGTGGGCACGAAAAGCACCAGCGGCAGCCTGTCTATTAAGTTAATTTAAAGTTTAGGTTTATACCTCGCTTTGTTTCCGAAGTAGCTGTACTGATGAATATGGTAGTATGTCACTCGCTCGCTTCTTAATGTTTCGCTGCCTTCTCAATTATATAATGCATGTTTTGTTCAGCGTATTTTGGAGCTCTTCCTGGTTTTCTACATAGTGCGTTGACAGTCAGTTCACGTGATTACGTGGGCGGCGTAATGATGTCACACGAAACTCCGCCCCCACGGCGGTCAAGCTCAACTCCATTACAGTAAATGGAGAAAAATACCTTCCAGTTATGACCATTACGCGTAGAATTTCGAAATGAAACCTGCCCAACTTTTGTAAGGAAGCTGTAAGGAATAAGCCTGCCAAATTTCAGCCTTCTACCTACACGGGAAGTTGGAGAATTAGTGATGAGTCAGTCAGTCAGTCAGTCAGTCAGTCAATCAGTCAGTCAGTCAGTCAGTCAGTCAGTGAGTGAGTGAGGGCTTTGCCTTTTATTAGTATAGATATATTAAAACCTCTTCATGATATCTCTAAATGTTAATTTGGCTTAGCATATTTTCATTCCAATTTGTTATTGAAAGGTGCATTACCACCTTTAATAATTTATTTATAATAACTAAACTCTTCTCCTTCATATTATAATCAAGTGTAATGTTGCTGATATCATATTATACATTTACACATAAAGTCGGACATGGATGATAAAAGCTCACAGTCTCTATTAGCTTTTGTCTGTTTTTATCTTTGACAGACTGAATTGAACTTCTCCACAGTAAGCTGCATAACTTGGAGTTCATTTGATTCTAGTGCTGCTTATGTGATGATCTTCAGGTTTAAAGTTTCTCTTAAGGTCTTGATAACATAGTTAATGTAAATACTTAATGTTATTTGTATAACTAGATCCATTTGTTAACTGGCCCAGTATGCATACAGAATTAAAAGCTCAAGAAGATCCCAGGTTGCTTTGGCACAGTGGATCTGTTTAGATGTGTCAGTATAAAGTTGCAAATTATATCCGTCACTTTCATAGGATTTTTTAATGTAGTCAGTGTTTATTTAGAGTACTTTAATTTTAATTCTGTATCCTTGTAGCCGAAAGGATTCTGTTCTTCTCTGAGTTTTATTTAAAGGATGTAATTGTTGTCGTTTCACTAGCAACTACTACACTGTTTCTATTATTCTTGAGCTAAATACAAAACCATGTAGAGTATCTGCAGAATGGAAACTGAAACATTGCAATTCATTTTTGTTTACTGATTCCAGGAATTCTACTTCACCTTTCTTGGTTTCATATTCTGACATCTCATGTTAAAAGAGGAAACACAATTCTTAAATTAAGCAATACATCCTTAATATATCTGTTAAGGGAACCTCAAGTAGAAAAGCACAGTTTCAGTAGAAGGATCCTTATGATTGTTTTTAAAGTAATCATAACCAAAGTTTAGTTAGCATAACCTGAATACAGTGGTGGAGCACAGAGTAGGATATCTTTTTATGTTGTCTACTTTTCACCTTAAATAGTTACAATACTACAACTATGATGCTTCTCACACACTACTGATATAAACAGCCTCAAGCAGAGGCACTCTTTCTACTTATTCCTGTTACTTTTGTTGAGAGACTTATGACAAAAGATTTTCCTTTATACAGAGCCCTTTGCTCTGTTGGCTCTTTTTCATTCAGTCACAACCAGCTAATGACACAGGAGACGAAAATTGTTTTTAACCCATTGATGGTTTGACACCACATAACAACCTGCATCCACACCACAGGTCGCAGTCACCAATGACTGTAGGAATTGTGTATCTTCTTATATAATATGTTACCGTGGTTGTCCGTTTGTCTGTCCAGGATTTTACATCACCTGTAGCTTGCAAACTGTTTGAACAATTGACCTGAAATTTGGTACACATATACTATGTGATGTCTACTATCTGCTTTCGGCGTGATGATTGCCCTCCAAGGTTATTCCTCTTTTTATTTTTATTTTATTTTATTGTAGAATCAACTCTTGGCAGCGGGCAGCAGGGCGGCCATGCAGTGCATGCGTACGGGTGTCGTTCTTATCCCTACCACCTTCGCTGTCACTTCTCCTACCTCTTCATATCTTAAATCATTCTTGAACTGATTCAGATTGAAGACTTAAGTGCCAGCTTAAGTGAAAAATTAAGGAAAACGTACTAAGTAATTGCAGCACAAACACTGACTTAATCAGTTTTAACGCAAAATGATGCCGACCGAAGAACAGAAAAAGCGGGCTGCTAGGGTGGAGAAAAGAAGAGCAGCTCAGGAATCAGCAAGTGCATCAACCTCTGAGCAAATGAAGATTATGACAACTATAAATGCTCAAGTCAAGTGTATTCACTGCATGTTATCGTGCAGTACACCCTTAGTGGTCTCAGTTATAGTATGCCAAAATGTATAGAGTACCTCATTATAACACTAATGTAGACTTCATTTGAAAATCATTTCAGTGTAAGTTATGCCAATCAGATTAAAGGAAAAACAGTAGAAGTCCTACCCTCCCAAGTGCTACCAGTGCGTCATCTGTGTGCCAATAATGTGCCTTTGTTGCAGTGGCACCACCCTTCATGTTGTACTTAACATGTACATTTTAGAGATTGTTGCCTAAGAGGGGTCATATTGTGAATTATTTTGTTACTTTGGATATGTTTGTGATGTTTTAGTGACATTATCAAAGCACCATTTTTTGGGGTTCTTTGCTAGTGGTTGTCTCAAACTATTAGTGTGGTTTATCATCATTTCATCCATATTGCCTGCTGCAGTTGACATGATTCAGACATGCATCACACATGACATAGTAAAATGATTTCACTTAGTTACAGACATCTGAATTCTAAGCCTATTAAAGTAAAGATTCTGAAAAAAATAGTAAATGTTTAGTAGTGAAATTTCAAAGACGTTAACTTTCATTTTGAATTTAAATTTTGGCTTTTGGATTGGCATTGAAAAATTCATGAAAATTTCTTTGCACCTTAACAACCATCTTGATTGCAATGTTTCTTGTATGCTGTGAGACAGCCATCTTAGGGTGAGTTCCGCTAAAAGATTAAATCTTAGAGATAAGCAAATTAACATTACAATTTGCAAAATTTTCAAGTGTGTATAAAAATCCTCTTAATTGGTCACTTTATGTGTATTAAAGTAGTTCTTTGTTAACTCCATCCTTGTCACTTGGTAAAAAGTTTTGCCATGTTTTACCTTTATTTTATGTTCTGTTTTTCATCCTTTGGTGTGGTAAAATATAGCGGTGAATTGTGATCGAAACTAAACATAATTTCATAACCAATTTTTTGTATTACAGCCAGGATTTATACATATTTTCTGTTTGTTGTTTTGTGTTAATTATGAATTATTATTTTTATATTATGTTATTTCTGGTAGTTTTTTTATTATTTGCTAATGGCATGTTATCCCTTTAAATGCATAGCCACTCTGTGCACTTGTGGGTGAAGCTCCAGGAGGCAGGGCCATTCTGACATCAGATTTGTATTTGTGCTACAAAAGTTTTCTTGTATTTGCATTTTTCTATTTTTATTCTGGCTTATTGATGCTTCTATTTAAATGTTTTGTACATTCTATATTAATCTTAATTTAGAATTTATTCAGATATTATTTGTATTCAATATTGTATATGCCAGGTTGTTCTTTCTGAATTCAGTGAAGCACTCTGAGCATGGGACAGGTGCAATATAAATAAAATGCATTATTATTATTTTATTAATATTGCTGCTACTGAATTCTCCCTTTAGCTTTATAAGCAGCCCCAGAGGAAAGGATTCAGAGTGGTGCATAGAGTTTGCACTGCAGTTAAAGTGAGTATTGTTATTTGTTTGATTTATAACTGTTTTCTGAATTTTCTTGGTTGTTTCTAAGATTTGCCTTTGGATTTGTGTAGTTGGACTTGTTTACCTTCGAATCGCCTTGTAGGCATATCCTTTTTCTGCTGTTTTGAACTTTCTAGTTACTTTTTATAAGTTTAGTTAATAAATGCATATTTATAAAGATTTATTATAGTACATGTCCCTACAAGCCAGGTTTTTCAAAGTTTCTCCCTCTGGTGTGGTATCTGTGATATTTTAAGACTTTAAAATATATTTTGAACCTTAAAAAAAAGTTTCCCTGTTTTGGGGCCTTCTTGAGCTGAAGTCTGCAGCTAATAGCTGTTTGATGTCTGGTAAATTTTGTGGTAATTTTAAACAGACCTACTTCTGTGACACATTTTTAAGCCTCATCCCCTTTTTAACCATGTTCATCACTTCAATTCACAATACGATTAAGCAAAAGCATATATTGTATATGAGCATAAAATCAGAAACATATAGCCCAACAAAGGATGTAAAAGAAAACTACACTTTTCTAAAGAACAGCTTGTTCTTCTTTTATATTAGGTTTACTAAAACAAATAGGATAGCAAAGAGAATACATGCTTGCACTCAAAACTCATGTCAGGCCCTGAAAAAGGGCATTTTTCAAGATTTGTTAAAAGAAGAATAACGTGTTAATTAAAGAGATAGAATAGACCAAGACTTGAGGCCTGTAGATCACAAAATTGCCCCTTTCCACAAAGGAGAAAAACAAGGAATAACTCCAGTAAAATGAAATACAAACGAAGTCTTTCAATGAGAAAATGATGAATCAAACAAAATATAAAACAGTACTAATGGTGGCCTGTCTTGCCTCCACACCAGCTTGGTATATACCCTTTGATTAGGAGTTTTAACATTTTTCCTCACCTTCATTTTCTTCATTAGGCAGTGATCTGCTTATGCTAATGGCAATATTGTGCAGAACTGTACACACAGCTATCACAGAACAGAAAAGGTCAAATATGATGCCACCCAAAGACTTATGAAGATTGTAGAAACATATTTTCCATCCACTTCTATTACATTCCACCACAGTGTGGAGTCACTAATGTGCTGCTTTGTATTGTTCTTTGACCACTGCCTGGGGGTTAGTTAGAGGTACGCAGCAAAGTTATATCACTTAGTCAAGTGTCTGTTGCCTTTATTTGAACAACAGTTGATCAGCATAAAAACCACTTAGTAATTAATAAATGGGTTGGAGAGAATGTAGTCTATGAAAGATTTAATGGGCTAATTTAGTTACAATGGATTTGGGGCTCTTATTATAAATTAAAGATTATTAACAGAGTAATGATTATGAAGCTGGAAATTGGAGGTGTGATGATAAATATTGTTAGTGCATATGCCCCATAAGTTGGGTGTGCGGTGGATAAGAAAGAAGATTTCTGGAGTGAGCTGGATGAATTGAAGGGACAGAAAATGGTGATTGGAGCGGATATCAATGGACATATTGGTGAAGGGAACAGAGGAGATGAGGAGGTGCTGGGTAGGTATGGTGTCAAGGAGAGGAATGAAGAAGGTCACATGATTTTGCAAAAAGGATGGGCATGCTGTCGTGAATAAATATTTTAAGAAGAGGGAAGAACATAAGGTGATGTACAAGAGTGGAGGAAGATACAGAGGAAGAGGATGGCAAAAAAAGTGGGAGAGTGAGAGGAATGCAGAAAGTAGACAAGAGTACAAGAAGATAAGGTGCAAAGTGAAAAGAGAGGTGGTGAAGGCTAAATAAAAGGCGTATGATGAGTTGTATGAGAGGTTGAACACTAAGGAGGGAGAAAGGACCTGTACTGATTGGCTAGACAGAGGGACCGAGCTGGGAAAGATGTACAGCAAATTAGGGTGATAAAGGATAAAGATGGAAACGTACTCACAAGTGAGGAGGGTGTGTTGAGCAGATGGAAACAGTACTTCGAGAGGCTGATGAATGAAGAGAATGAGAGAGAGAGAAGTTTGGATGATGTGGAGATAGTGAATCAGGAAGTGCAACGGATTAGCAAGGAGGAAGTAAGGACAGCTATGAAGAGGGATGAAGAATGGAAAAGCCATTGGTCCAGATGACATACTTGTGGAAGCATTGAGGTGTTTAGGAGAGACGGCAGTGGAGTGTTTAACCAGATTGTTTAATGGAATCTTGGAAACTGAGAGGGTGCCTGAGGAGTGGAGAAGAAGTGTGCTGGTGCAGATTTTTAAGAATAAGAGGGATGTGTAGAGCTACAGGGGGATATAATTGATGAGCCACAACATGAAGTTATGGGAAAGAAAAGTGGAAGCTCGGTTAAGAAGGGAGGTGATAAGTAGTGAGCAGCAGTATGGTTTCATGCCAAGAAAGAGCACAACAGATGTGATGTTTGGTCTGAGGGTGTTGATGGAAAAGTATAGAGAAGGCCAGAAGGAGCTGCATTGTTTCTTCGTGGAAATGGAGAAAGCATATGACAGGGTGCCTCGAGAGGATTTGTGGTATTATATGAGGAAGTCAGGAGTGGCAGAGATGTGTGTAAGAGTGGTACAGGATATGTATGAGGGAAGTGTAACAGTGGTGAAGTCTCGGTAGGAGTGATGGATGCATTCAACGTGGAGGTTGGATTACATCAGGGATTAGCTCTGAGCCCTTTCTTATTTGCAATGGTGATGAACAGGTTAACAGATGAGATTAGACACGAGTCCCCATGGACTATGATGTTTGCTGATGACATTGTGATCTGTAGTGAGAGTAGGGAAGAGGTGGAGATATGCTCTAGAGAGGAGAGGAATGAAGGTTATTTGGAACAAGACAGAATACATGTGTGTGAATGAGAGGAAAGTTAGTGGAATTGTGAGGACGCAGGGAATAGAGTTGGCGAAGGCGGATGAGTTTAAATACTTGGGATCAACAGTACAGAGTAATGGGGATTGTGGAAGAGAGGTGAAAAAGAGAGTGCAGGCAGGGTGGAATGGGTGGAGAAGAGTGTCAGGAGTAATTTGTGACAGATGTGTAATCAGCAAGAGTGAAAGGGAAGATCTACAGGACAGTAGTGAGACCCGCTATGTTATATGGGTTGGAGACAGTGGCACTGACCAAAAAATCAGGAGACAAAGCTGGAGGCGACACAATTAAATATACTAAGATTTGCATTGGGTGTGACGAGGATGGACAGGATTAGAAATGAGTACATTAGAGGGTCAGCTCAGGTTGGATAGTTTGGAGACAAAGTCAGAGAGGCGAGATTACGTTGGTTTGGACATGTACAGGGAGAGATGCTGGGTATATTGGGAGAAGGATGTTAGGGATAAAGCTGCCAGGTAAGAGAAAAAGAGGAAAGGCCTAAGAGAATGTTTATGGATGTGGTGAAAGAGGACATGAAGGTGGTGGGTGTAACGGAGCAAGATGCAGAGGACAGAAAGATCAGGAACAAGATGATCCACTGTAGGAACCCCTAATGGGAGCAGCTGAAAGAAGAAGAAGAACATTATAAATTAATGATTGATTTTAAGCTCCATAATGCTTTCATGGTGCACATCTTTGGCTATAAGCCATGGGATGCCCATATTACATGTAGGTCACGTGGTGGCCATCTTTTGATGGCCATCTCATAATTCAAAACAAGGAACAGCAAGGTCAATTTGCAAAAATCTTTTATCATACTTCAGAAGTTACAGATTGACAGTTATTTAATACCCTATTTTAAAAACACTTTTAAAAATTAGTACAAAGATGTACATATACTAAAGATCATTTAAACATAGCAAGATAAGGTTATTTGTCCTTAGCTTCATGGTGTTATATATAAGAAAGTCCAGAACAAGTAAATCCACTGTATCTATAAGAGAAGTGGAAATCCTTGAACTTTCTCCTGTTGTCTATTAACATTGTTTCCTCTATATCAAAGCTTGGCATAAACTGTGACCTAATCATATTAATAGAATACTTACACCTCATTAATGCTTTTATATTATATATAAACATCAATAATAATGTGTATGTAGCCCTTGATTATTTGAGGCAGGCCACATGGTCAGAGTACTTGGCCTCTATCCCGCACTCCTTATCACACACATACATTACATAAAGGGAAACTTACAAACATCCAGCCATGTCCCCTGTATATATTATTATTACAAAAAAAATAAAAAAGATACCAGTGAGCTTGGAACACATAATTTTGTTGAAAAGACTCAATCATACCGCCCACCAACATTAACAATACCCACATATATTAATAGTTCAAAGAATTAAAAACATGTCAGTGTCAGAGTTTGTCTAAAAATGCAAGCATTAACATTAATTAATCTTTCTACCTGTCAGTTTTACACTTCATACTGTGTCATAAAAATTTAAAAATATCTGCGTCTTCAAAAATATTTTAAGTATGAGTAAAGTAGAAGTGGTAGTGAGTGCAAGTCCCTGAAATAAAAAAATAATTAAAGTTACCAGAAACAGTAAGATTAAAGTTCTGAAACCAATGATTTTTTGCTGAAGGACTGGACACTCTTAAACATGCACTAAAAAATACCCTTGATGTGAAAACCATAAAGCTTTCCCCAAAGGTCACACATACAAAGCATATTGTAGTGTCAGGCAGAGTGCCAGAATGGATGGATGGATTGCTCTTACCAATGGCTCTTTAAGGTGGCTCGCTATCCTTAAAATGACTGCTTGCCGTTTGTACAGGTGCCCCTGCCACTGGCAAGGTAATGCCTTCTCATACTTGGTTGACTCATCCCTGGCTGATACAACTTGTTGGCACTATTACATAGCCATCCTGCTGAAGTCACTGGCCCCAGTATCACTTCCAACTCTTTGAAACAGCGCACAAACTCATTGAAACGTTAGCAGTCTTCTCTCTCGCTTCAGACATGCAGCTGGTGATGAGGACACATCAGCAGGGACCTTGACCGCGGTGTTGTCAAATGACATAGCTGGAATGTTGAGTGCTGCGCTGTCATGCGGTGCAGCAGAAGCTTTCAACACTGGTCAGTTGTAAGCAAACAAGCAAACCTCCTTTTGTGGAAATGCAGATGTTCTGGTCTCTAGGCTGTTTTCCTTCACTGAACTGGTGCTGCAACCCTCGTTCCAGGCCTTATTCTCAGCTTTATGACTCTCCCTCCACCACCGCTTCAGAATGCCTACAAAATCTGCCTTGTCATTTTTAGCACCGCCCTGGTTCTCAAAGCTCACTTGGGGTCAGTTGCAACTCGATCTGCCACACAATTCCCCAGCTCCATGAGCCATGAGCCTCCATGTTCGTGCACCCATGCAGGATAATTGACCTTAGCAGATGGAGGAGTGATGATGGAGCTGCAAAGGTGGCAATCTCTCTGAATCGCCCCTAATACTGCAGCTGCTGCAAACAGCAACTCCTCATTACCGATCTGAGCCACAAGACTCTTCAGCAACTCCTCAGAAGAACCAAACAGGGCTGTTTTAGGTCTCCAAGGCTTCTCTTCCCACTTCTGAGAGATGCTTGCCCTTTATATAGGCACCCAACCAGCTCATTCCTCGGTGACTAATCACTGGCTGATATAACCTGTCGGCGCTGTTACAGTATTTTTAGTGGCAGCAACGACAGAATAACAATATGTTTATTTTAAAAAGAAATAAGCATATGTTATTTTTAGCTAAAAACTCCAAAATTTTAACAAGTAAGTCCATTAAAGACTGTTTAAGAGTGAATCATCAATTGTGTATGCATTAACTGATTCCAGGCATTTTTGCGTAAATGAAAAATGACAAAGAGCAGTAAAAATTTAAAGCTATTCATAATAGTAAATAGCACTTTTACACAACTTCCGTGTCATCAGTTGCTGCCTTAAGTGACATTACTTTTTACAAGTGTATTTTTAGTGCGCTACAAGTTTATTCCGCAGTGCAGCAGACATCCAGAGAGGGTTTGCACCCATCAGGCCGTCACAACGCACCAGCTTTGTGATTTACGGAGAAGTCATCTGCACATTAAAACTGATCTGCTCGTATTTACTCCACTCAAGGTACAGTATACCATGTACTGTAAGAGGTGTTGTTCTCAATCGCTTTCCAAGAATTGACTAATAAAAAAAAAACAACGTATCCTCTGTCAAACGGAATGAATGGCATTTTATACCTAAACTCTTGATAAATTAAAAAGGCGTTATACAGCTTGTACAAATAGGTGATCTTGGCTATAGTTACTGCATTTTTGAGAAACGCTTACTGTTCAGTTTTCTTGCAAATGCAAAATTAATTCCTATTGCAAGACAGAAGCTTTGTCTTTGACATTGGGTAACTATTTCTTAGAATATCTTAGTAAAACTGACTAATACCATATGGAAGTGAAAATCCTTGCCACAACATTTTGAGGAACTGTACTGTTTTCTTTTAAATATAAACTGTATTCGTGAAGCTGTTAAATGACTTTAGTATAGTGATATTAGTGTTGTCACATACATGGCCCAGTGCCTTTTAGAACAGCGAAGCTTCAGTTAACACAGAGCTGTTAGTCGTTGTCTATATGCTTTCATTCTTGGAATGTGTAGATATGTTTTGTTTGATTTTTTTAATCAAATATTAAATTGTCCTTTTTGATGTATTTATAGTGTATTTTCTGCATGTAGTGTTTGCAAGATTTTCATGGTATGTTTTGCAAGAGTTTCATATTCTGTCGCAATTATTAAAATTCATCACATTTGTAGCGTTTTCATCTTGTTTTGCAAACATCTTTTTTTTTTTTTTTTGCATTTCAGTTGTTTTCAAGAATTGAGATACGTTGGACTATACATAAATTAACGCTATCAGCACATGCTCCCAACCTCTCTCTGGGATTCTTTTCCTCGATTTATAACATTTTATCGGTGTGATTTACTTATTTAACCTGTTTTATTTTAATGATAACTGAATAATATAAGCAGAAGAAATATTACATGACCAAATTGTTCGACACTACTTGTCTAATATTTGCTTAGTTTGCACGCTTCGGTTTAAGTTAATTACAAAATATTATCACTATTTAACGATATGTTCAGTGATTAGCTCATTATCTGTGAAATTTGCATAGTTATTTAATTTTAGCTCGTATTTGGTCAGTCAAAATTGCACCATTTGTGTTGAAATTATTAAGGACTTTTGAGCAATGGTTTAATTTGATATAATAATATAAGTTGCCATCGCGCATAAAGTTGTATACTATAATTTTATGTTTCATTTTTCAATGCAGTGTGATAACAACTGTCAGTTCCGCGGCGTGTTAAGAGCTTTGCAGTTGCATGTAAACAACACGAATACAATTTAGTTTGGGATTTAAAAAATGCTAAAATCAATTAACAATGTGTTCTATTAAAATTACTTTTATTTCTCTGTCACTATGGGAATTGTGCCCAGGTGTTGATTTTAATATAGCCGTCTAGTAGCGTAGTGTATCGAAATCTCATTGTATGTGTTATGCAATGACAATAAAGCAATCTTATCTTATCTTAGCTGGCCTTCGAAATGGAAGGATTTTAGTTATTATCATCAAAGGCTTTTGAAGTGCAAAAAGTTCATTACTTTAAGTACACATTTAAACAATCACATTGTAAATGTGCAACGCTGTTTGAACCTATCCAGTGGATAAAGTGTTATATAAAAATGGAATAAATTATTTAAATGTTTATGTAATGTTAATACAGTGTGGAACAGATTTAAAAAATGCAAAACTTTCAATCTGTTGCTGCATGAAGGGAGGAAAAATGCAAATTTCTGTGCGCACCGGGGCTACTTAATTAAAAATACCAGGTATGCAATGGAATAAGTATTAACAAAACTTTATATATAACCATGTTTGCATCGCACAATTGTATTTTGAAATAAAAAAACCCAACATTCCCATTTTTGTTAAAAACAAACTTAACTCTTATTTACATTGATAAAAAAAAATATGTAAATAAATAAACCTAGAACAATACCAATACCAATTTCATATGATTCTCACACTGGGCCGTTGATTGTCCTTGGCAGTCAGAATTCTCATCTGCAAGAACAAAGAAAATACTCACTGACAATTTATTTTACTGTATTGGAAAAACGCAACAACATTTTTTTAGCATTCAAAGGCTACTTCCCAATGTATAGAACGGATGCGTTTATATTTATGTGAAATGCATATCTATCACTTTTATACACTTGGCTTTAAATCGTCTCTACAATGTAATGTTAGGAGATGAGTTCAGCTCATAAATATGAGCCTTTTCAAACGTCAGATGTAACTGTAATAGCACAGAGTAAATATGCCATTATAATTTCATTACGTATTTGTCGTGTTACTACATTAATATTTTCTGTTTTATTGTTGTTTGTGTTAATTATGAATTATTATTTTTCATGTTATGCTGACTGTTAACGAGATATACACTCAAATTAAATGTCGGCATGTAACAAACCTAACACAATTTAAATAAAACTGGTTAATATTAAAATATGACCGGGATATTTCTTTTGCCTTAATTCGGTCCAATAAAACGTACAATTGCACCAAATAAAAATACTGCAGAACTACAAAATGATGCAGATCTCTCAGCAGAATTCTGTGCAAGCTTTGACTCGTCACAGCACCAGAAGGTACATGGCATTAATATTAGTATTGAAACATACTGAATACAAGTTAAAGAAAGCATCAGCAAAACAGAAGTTGAAATGTATAGAAATAAGATATTTAGTAAATGGAAGCAACGACAAAAATTAACAAAGCACAATTACTGTATAACAATCATAAAATTAAAAATAGAAAAGAATAAAAGTGCCAAAATAGCAGGTGTTTATAAAAAAATAATGAGGTAGTAAACAAGAATATTTGTGTCCAGTATTTGAAATATTAAAATGATAGATAGATAGATAGATAGATAGATAGATAGATAGATAGATAGATAGATAAATTCACATACTCCAGCAGCAGCATACTGATAAAAACAATATTAAATTAAAGAGTGATAAAAATGCAGTGCAAGTTAAATAAAGCAAGGTGGAGTGTGCGAGGCAGGTATAACAGTATATAATCTTGTATAATGTTAACATTTACCCCCCCCCCCCCCCCCGGGGGGAGGGGAGGGGTCAGATAGTGGGGGGGAGGAACGATCTCCTCAGTCCGTCAGTGAAGCAGGACGGTGACAGCAGTCTTTCGCTGAAGCTGCTCCTCTGTCTGGAGATGATACTGTTCAGTGGATGCAGTGGATTCTCCATGATTGACAGGAGCCTGCCCGGCACCCGTCGCTCTGCCACAGATGTCAAACTGTCCAGCTCCATGCCTACAATAGAGCCTGCCTTCCTCACCAGTTTGTCCAAGTGTGAGGCGTCCCTCTTCTTTATGCTGCCTCCCCAGCACACCACCGCGTAGAAGAGGGTGCTCGCCACAACCGTCTGGTAGAACATCTGCAGCATCTTATTGCAGATGTTGAAGGACTTCTAAGAAGGTATAGTCGGCTCTGTCCTCTCTTATACAGAGCATCAGTATTGGCAGTCCAGTCCACTGTGCGCAAATGTGCGCTGCCAGTTTAAATGTTTAAAGTCTACATTTATTTAGTTGTGATAGAAATGTATTATTTTCATCCTCTTATAGAGGTCCATAGAGGGTTAGATTCCTAGCAAAGGATCAAAAATCAAAAACAACATCATTATAATTATAATTGCACTGACCATGAGTAAACAATACTCCATAAGCTTATGTTTGAAAGGTGTCATTTTCAGCCTTCTAGGAGTATCTCTTAGAGGTCTAGGACCAGAGGTAAAGAATCACATTTCAAAAATATGTTTATGTTATCTGTTCCGAGGAATTTTCTAACACAAATAGGCCTCAGTTATAGTGCCATCAGTTAATCGGATGTATCAGAAGTGCTAAGTGTAACTTTTCTGTATACATGTGATGCCTGACATGCCTGCAGCTGGCATACTCCTCCTTGAATAAGGACACACAGCATCAAGAGGATGGTGCAGACAGTGCATTGTGCAGTTTATTCAAACAATGTGCCAAAACAATAAGCAAAGTGTAGTGCAGAACCGTCTTAAATAAATAATCTAATAAAACAGTTGTCATTTATGGAGGTTAAATTCCCAATAAATAAATAGGCTAAAATCAAGAATAAAATTACTGTCAGCATCCTTTTGTTAAAACAATCAGCCACACATGCCACAATCTGTTGCTCAGCAGGAGTGACCTTACCCCTGAAGCACCACTGCTTCACCCTGGGCTTCCTTCAAGACAGCCATGCCTCCCCTCTGCTGCTTTTTCCATGATGCATATAAATTATGTATATATTGTTTACAGGCTCACCTCATAACGTGTCTAGCCTGATGGTTTATGTGGGGAACATTTAAAGCCAGCCGCTGGCCTGACCTCATGCTCACTTTTAGTCCTCTGTCTGAGGAAGGCCATCTGTTCTTTTACTCTGAAGAAGGTAACTAATGCAGGATGATGTCAGCATCACCGCTTACTTACTTGCTGTGTGCTTTGAGGGCTGAACTGACAGCTCCCATTTGAAAATGCTTGCGATTGTTCCTGACTTCACAACAATAAAGCCAATTTTTTTTTTTTTTTTGGAAACCTGGACTCACCTTCTTCTCTCCCATGCAAGTCTGTGACCCACACATCACAAAATATTATAAAATCGGACACAAACTACAATGAGATGTTGGGGTACCACATTCATGACCATGTATTAAATAAAATATTAGGCTGTATTTTTGCACAACGGTGTCATGTTTCGCACTTCTGCCTCACAGCTTCAGAGTCCTGGATTGTAATTCTGTCCTGCGCACTGAGAGTGAAGTGTGCATATTCACACTTGTCTTACTGTATTTGACTGGGAACTCTGGTTTTCATTCATCATTCCAAACATATACAGGTAAAGATTTGGTTTAGATAGATAGATAGATAGATAGATAGATAGATAGATAGATAGATAGATAGATAGATAGATAGATAGATAGAT
>JANRMT010062834.1:10977110-11034078 GCA_026402145.1 Polypterus bichir lapradei
TTAAGACATATTGTGACTCTAGTGCAGTCTGTGAGGTAGTCATATTATGTCATTTTCTAACCTGATTAATCCAAATAAGTGTCGCGGAACGGGGATGCTGGAACCTGTCCTAGCTAGCGTAGGGCACAAGGCAGGATCAAACCCATCACAGGGCGAACACACAAACACACACCCACACGCACACACTCACACACCAAACACACACTACAGCCAATTAACGTCACCAGTTTTCATATCCTGCATGTCTTTGGGCAGTGGAAAGAAACTGGAGCACCCAAAGGAAACCAGCATTGACATGGGGACATTCAAACTCCATACGGGGAGGACCCGAGACCCAAGCACTGGTCTCCTTACTGTGAGGCAGCAGCCCTACCACTGCACTGCCCTTGGGAAGTAGATAAAGGGCTTATTTGCTCTTTCAAAATCACATTCTCTTCACAACAAGAATGTACATATACATACCTTTTGTGGAAATTCTCTGATGACATGGCGTACTTTGGCGTGCCGTCTCCAGTTGGGGGGCAGTCCTCCAAAAAGAGTTCAGAAACCTCACATCCCCCCCTTAGATTTGCGACTAGGCCAGGGGGGAAAAAACCTCAGCATTGGTATGTGCAGCCACGGGATGGTGGCGAACATCAAAAGCAAAAGCTGAGTGAGCTGGGTGTTCAAATCCTTCTGTTTATATAGTAATTGAAGTGGGGTGTGATCATTCACCAGCGTAAACCACCATCCCGAAAGACAGTAATGGAGTGGCCTCCACCGCCCACTTAATCGTCAAGCACTCCTTTTCAATAGTCGAATAATTATGCTCCCTGGGCAGCAGCCTTCTGCTGAGAAATGTGATGAAGTGTTCGTCCCCTTCAAAAAATTGTGAGAACATCTTTCCTAAACCGTAAGCGCTCGCATCTGTTTGCAGAATAAGTTTCTTTGAAAAGTCTGGATTGAGCAGAACCAGGAAGGATGATAAAGCAGCTTTTAGGTCTGAAAGGCCCTCTCACAGGCGTTGTTCCAGACAACACTACGATTCTTTCTGCCCTTTGTCAAGCAAGTGAGGGGGGCGGCCCGATGTGCGAAGTTTGGAATGAACCATCTGTAGTAGCCCACGAGCCCGAGAAAGGCACGAACCTGCCCCTGTGCAAGAACCTCACCCACATTGTCCATTTGAGGCTTGAGCAAACCCTTCCCCACGGAATATCTCTGATAATGTGTTTCCGACATACCAAGCCTGTACTTCTTAGGGTTAGCTATCAACCCCGCCAGCCGTAAATTGCGTGGAAAAGTCTACCAGCTGTCCTGGGTCTTCACTTGAGGATTTGTCCCCCACCTCACTGGACAACTTCAGTTCAATTTCAAATGCGGTTCCTTGACTGACATTGTCTGTGGCAAGCCCCTCTCTATCCACTATGGGGGAAGGCGCTCTACAGGTTGCCAAGGCCTGTGGGAAGAGGGCCTTCCTTTTTCCTATTAGGAGTGGCCAGGGTGAGGTGTCTAATATGGCAGTCTAAACCTTATAGTTCTTCCCTTCAAATTTCAGAGAGAGTAATATAGTCTCATATGTTTTGATGTCCCCATGGGCGCAGCAGATGTTCACTTTGTCTGTAGTCTTATAAGTGGTCTGCCAGAGCAGATCACAGCAGACTACACAGAGGTCACAACCAGAGTCCAACAGTGCCAAGAACGTCCGTTTTTTTTAATCACATATAAATATGAAAAATAACAAAATGGATACGCTCACAACTCTGGGTTTTTCGGTATTCAGTGTTATACTGTTAAATGTGCAATATCCAAGATTCACAGTCTGAGGGCTACCAGTCAGGATAACCTTGATCCAGTTGCAAAGGTTGGTACTCAGTCCACAATGTTTGATTTTGTTGCAATCAACAAAATACTGAAATCAAGTTAACAAACCTAATTCTTTTGTAAGTGCTCCTTTTGTTAAGCTGGGTTAGAGCTGCATAAATGGCGATGTAAACTATGTAACAATGTATTTTGTTTACATTGTAGGAAAACTGGTGTAAGTATAGTGTGTTTGGTAAACTGGATTTCAAATGGGCCATGGCCAACCACTCATTGAGTTCCAAAGACTGGTGGTCATTCAAACATGTCTTGACTGGTTTCCTTGGAAGAGAGGTGTCAGGAAGGAGGTGGGGTCTGCCCTTAATCCTTGCTTATATCTATCTTTATTCTCTGGCCTCTCCTATTAATATCTGTTGCAATGCTATGATTAGAGCAGTTATGTGATGGCTTTGTTTTTGTGATTTTTTGAGTATTGCCTATGGATTTTCTATGTTATTTTTCTTCTGAAGAAACAAGGTACTCCACTTGACTTCTATACACTGTCTCATTCCCTTTGTCAATAAACCCTATCAGTGCAGAACTATCTGAGAATTTCTGCAAGTGACATGACCTTATGTTATATTTATCGTGTGAGGAGTACAGAGTGAAGAGAAAAAGTAATAGGACTGTTCCTTGTGGTGCTCCAGTGTTGCTCACGTCCGTATCAGAGATACAGTCCTTGAGTCTCACAAACAGTGGTCTGCCTAACAGATAGTCCATTATCCAGGACAACATAGGTTCATGCATCTACATACCTCTGAGCTTAACCGTTAACTGGGAGGCCTGAATGGTATTGAAGGCACATCGATAAACAACCTCACAGTGCCACCAGCTTTGTCCAGGTGAGAATAAGCCTTGTGTGGCAGATAGATGGTTTCATTCTCCACTCCAGTCTTTATCCAATAGGCAAACTGCAGAGGATCCAGGTGGTCTACCACAAGAGGACTCATATAGTCCAGGACCAGTCTCTCAAAGGTCTTCATGATGTGAGACATAAGTGCCAATGGTTTGTAGTCATCAGGTGAAGAGATGCCTGTCTTCTTTGGACTGGGTGCAATGTCATTTGATTATATAATCATTTCTGCAGCAATGACACTAAAGTGCTGCAAAAATCTCTTTACTGTTTGTTCTGGTGAGGTAACAGTTTAATCACTGATTTTAGAGTTTATAAAACTGATGTTTTAAGTTTTTGAAAAAAAAAAAATATATATGGGAGGTTATTATTAGACTTGTATTTAGCCATTATGTGTAGTTGCTTGGGGAAAGCGTGTAAGGAGTTCGTAATGAGAGTAAACTGCACTAAATGTGTTGTATTATTTAGAACCTCCTTGAAGGACAGAAGATGCCTGATCTTGGGATTTTGGGAAATTTGTACCAGACTGTGTCAACAGTACGTAAACAATCAAGAAAGACTGTAATAATCATAAAAAGAAAATGTTTCACTTGCATTTTTTTTCTTCAATTGTAATGATTACACAGCTTGTGAAGCTGATTTTCCTTCTTCCTTTAGCACTGCATTAAAATTAGAAATGTAAAGGAAATATAAGCCAAAGTCACAAATAGAGCTGAACTCAAAACTGAACAATCTGAAAAGAAAAGCTTACTGTTACAATAAAGGCAGCAGTCTGTGGTGGCTGTCACAAGTTTTATTTTACCAAAGTTTCATTTCTTTAATCAAAGCACAAAATGTTAGGTTTATTATTATTTTGATCTGAATCATCTATATAACATTTGCGGACAGTATAGCGCCTTGAATTTGGCATACATATTTTCTGTAAAAAACATCAGAGATCAGAGTCTGTTTTCTTTTTCTCTTTCTAATGTACATATTGTATATAAATAGAAGTGTAGTGAGAAGTCAAGCAAAATGACACCCTTTATTGGCTAACTAAACAGATTACAATATGCAAGCTTTTGAGGCAACTCAGGCCCCTTCTTCAGGCAGTTGTAGTGATGTTTAATGATTACTTCTTGGCTGAAGAAGAGATCTGAGTTGCCTCGAAAGCTTGCATATAGTAATATTTTTAGTTAGCCAATAAAGGGTGTCATTTTGCTTGACTTCTCACTACATCCGTAATGGCTAACATAGAATAGCTCCCTAGTAAATAGAAGTGCAAAGACTGAAGAGTTGTGCATAGCCTTCACATCTTTTAAGCTAAGTGATAGATATATGGCACAGTTTATCTCTGGTAAGTAAAGATTTTTTTTCATTTTTGCAGGACCTCTAGATTTGCTTGTTAATGCAGCAAGAAATGTCAATGTCACAAAACTCCCATATGACCTGACTTGCAGTATATCTAACCTGAGAAGGAACAAGGTGGAAACAATGACACTTACTTGGAAAGAAAATGGAAAGGATCTGTGTTTCTTTGATGGATCCAAAAGTAATAGTCAGTCGGAGAGATGTCGCTGTGACAAGGCTAATCCATCGCATTGCTTACTTAGATTGAATGAGAAGAAATCAAATGGTGATTATACCTGCATTGTAACTGAAGGAAAGGCCCAAGGAAGTGCAACTATGAAAGTGAAATTTGAAGGTATTTTTGAAGGTGTGTTTTGTTATAATTTATTATGTATTACTAATGTCAGATATGTTATGATATATGCACCCTCACCACTACCTGTGCCTCTTTATGGTTTCACCTACGGTATTTCAGGAATGATGATGATTTCCAGCCTGACTGCCCCTCATATATCATCAATAAGTGTCAATCACTAACCAACATGCCTCAAAATCATAAATCAAACATACAGTATAAGTTGATCAAATGTACTGCATGTATTAGGAGTTCTGATATCAGAGTAAAGCGTTGCCTTTATTTTTACAAAGTAATATAGTTAATTTGAAAATGTGAGTTTGCCATGGGGTTTATGTTTTCATGTTTAACAAAATGTTTTCGAAGGGAGGGAGTTTTCATTTAAAATGAACAGGAAAAAAACATTAAATTGATCACCATCAAGCTTGTGTAAATTACTCAGAAAAAAGTGACTCATAGGTTTCTGAAAAGTAAATATATTCATTGTATTTGTTTAGAACAAAAAGAGCCACTGTACTCAGTTTAAAAAAATCAAATGTGCTTTGCATTTGAGAAGCATATTGATGAGGCCATTTATTCTACATGAAAGCAATAAGACCAAAGTGAATTGTATCGCATGGTTTTGGACAAGAGAATAGTGCAATCAATACCAAGCAGGAAGAACACAGAGACACAATGCAAGATAAGCAAGTCATACCCTTAGACAAATGGGCTAATGTGTTATTTTACTTGAAAGAACGAATCATTGAACATTTGCACTTCTTTGTAAACTTCTTCACCACACCAGACACCCACAACAAGATTGACTCACTTTGCCTTGCCGCTTTCCATGTGCACTTGTGCTAATCTCAGATTACATTGCATCACGCACCTGCAGACCTGTGGCCAGTGTTGCACATGGTAAGAGTGAGAATAGCCATTTATTCGGCACAAAGTGAGTCATGCTAAGTGGCAATAGCTGAACTCCCAGACAAATGTGCAGGTCAGCCAATGTTCTACAATGACATCATACATACACTACCAGCACACCAACTAACATCTCCAAAATTTTTCCTTTCTGATCTAAATTAACAATTGCTATCAAATGTTTTGTTGAAATCAGTACTGCCAGCAACTTAAATCTGATTTTGCTCTTTATACTGGACCAAAAGGCTGCACAAAGCAGACTATGTTGTTAGAAAATGCTCTGGTGATTAATTCTTAAATACATGTACTTATGTATATTTTTTTCAACATTCATATGTAACATGGATAATAACATAGAAATAAATAGAAAAATATAATAGTTAAGTAGCAACTCTGATAAGACACTTTGTCACAGATTGAGTATGTTTTGGGGTTCTACATACTGTCCCTAACTACCCTAACCCCGACACAAACAGGCAGGACACAAGTGTAAGCACACACACTTTTGTTTTTCTTTCTTTCCCATGGGAAGCGCCTTCGCCTGTTTCCCACCAGTACAGCACAGTCCCAAGCACAAAGTGCAGGTCAGCACACAGCCTTCTCTTCTTCCTCTTTTCTCTCAACTCCACTCCTCCTGGTAAGCTTTGTCTTTTCCCACCCATCTCTGGCTCCTCCTCCAGAGCTTTGTCCACTTCCTCCCGACTCGGGCCGTTGGATGCTGGCGACTGGCCCCTGTTTATATGGCACCTGGAAGGACTCCAGGTGCCCAACGAGCTACTTCCAGAAGCACTTCCAAGTGTGGCGAAAGTGCTGCAAAACAGGGACCTGCAAATGTCCAGGCATGCTCTGGCATTGGCCACGGCCCCCAGCAGGGTTGAACTTCCATGCTCATAACTCGAGGCCCCACTGGAAGCCAAGGGAGATGCCCTCTGTCGGTCTGGGGGAAGATCTTGAAAATACTCTCTCCCCCAGTCCTTCCATGGTCAGGGCATTCGAGCCAGTTAAGGGCCCTGGCGGTCCACCACAATACATGGCCAGAAAGTGAAATGACTGTTGTCAGTACAAAACTCCCATGGATGTCATGTTACTGCTGCAGGAGATGACTGCTCCTCCCTCTGTACTTTTGGCTCGATGCTGCCTTCCATCTGGCTATACGTTGCTGAGCTTTATAGCTTTAAATCTGAGTTTTGTAGAGAGGGTGACTCAGCTATTCTCAGAGCTACTTGATTCTGACTATAGAGGAAGCCATCCATCTTTATCAAATAGGATTCTGAAGCCACCTTCTGCACACAGGATCCAAGTGTTCAGATCACCATTTGATCCCCTAGCAGTGGTAATATAAAAACACATTCTCCCACTGAAAGCTCTGGTAGATCTTTTACACTATGATCATAAAAGAGTTTTGATTAGGTTGTGACAGTGCATTGGCAAAGAGCAGAGCATTCTTCAAGCACCTGGACATTATTTTGCCAGCTGCTTCAGCCATTCTATTAGTCATCGGGAGCAATGAGGAGGATGTGCGTGCAATGCTCAAATGCACACTGTTGCAAAATATTCAGAAGGGCAAAATGTCAAAATGTTTTTGACATGCAAATTAGGGTCAATCAATGATTACTGTATTGGACTGACCATACTTGGCAAACTGTGCTTTACAACACTTGATTTTTGTTTCTACTTTTTCTTCTTCTGCTTCATTTTTTCCAACTTCTATATACAGTAGGGTCGATGTGCCTGAACAACCCTCTCCAAACAATTTGGTCCTGCACCTCCTCCCTGGTCAGACCCTTTTCCTTCACATCTTCTTTTACTTTATCCATCTACCTCCACTTCAGCCTCCCCTTGCTTTTCTCTTCCCCTGTACTTCCATTTCCATCACTCTTTTGCCCACATATTCATTACCTCTATATTCATTGTCATCACATTCCCATACCACTTCCACCTACTATTCCTGTTCTTTTTTAGATATCTCTGTTTCTCTAATTGTTGTACCTTTGATTGTCTCATTTCTTGTTCTGTATTTCTTTTTGTAACTCCACACATCCATTTCAACATTCTCATTTCTGCTACATCTAACTTCTTCTCCTGTGCTGCTCTCTTTACTGCCCATGTCTCAGCTCATTACATCATTGCTGGTCCTACCACTGTCTTAAAAACCTCACCTTAAACTTTAGCCTTAACCACACAATATTCCTGATACCTTCTTCCAGTTCTTCCATCCAAACTGCACTTGGTGGGTTTGTCTGCATCTAATTCTCCATTTTGTGTTACCACTGATCCAAGAGATTTAAACTTATCCATTCATTTTAATAGGCCCCCATGCAGTCTATCCTCTGAATCCTGGTCATCGTTAAACCTAAAATATTCTGTCTTTTTCCTATTTATCTTTAATCCTCTATCTTACTTATTTTTTTCAAATATATAAAATTAAATATTAACAAGTAAGTGTTACATGTCTTAAGTCATTAGGTCATGAGGTACTTACCCTTATTGTAAATGGAACAGTATGGGATGTTGTTTTCTACAGCAGCAGCACTTTCTGGAGACTTAATGACAGACTGAGCAGGTGACAGAGGATACCACAAAGTTGGTCAGCGCGTACCTGAGGTACTCAAGCACTGACTCCACCTGGTCCAGTGGCTTTTCCTGTGGGCAGCTTCCTCATATGGTCAACAGTTACAGTATGTCACTATTTCTGAGGATACAGTAGCATCAACAGAGAAGTTAATATAATCTCTGATGCAGTGAGTAATTTCCTTAAGTGTCATCACCACACACATGATTTCCCAGTCTCTCATGCAGAAGCAGTCATTCAGGACCATTTTGACCTCAAAGGTCCACTTTCTCACCATTCCGGTGGTTGTGGTCTGATCTACCCAGAGGTGCTGCAGGTTTACATTTAAAGACATATTTAAAATTTCAATAAAGCGGGTCTAGTTTGTTCTGTCTGTGAGTAGAATGTGACACAACTAATGGAGTCTATTGCTATTCCTTCCAGATTGAAGTCGCCACATATTATATGTAACTGTGTACTTACAGCCATTTAACAGTAGGACTTTGGTAAATTAATCAAAACTGTGAGTGTGCATTCACAGAAGTTGAAACAAAAATATTATGGTGAAAAACAAATTAAAATATCTTGATAATATAGTGTGACAGATAGGGGACGCTGTCTTCCCCTTGACCCCTCAAATCAGAGGCCAGACCCCAGGTAAAAGTCCAATTATTTGTTTTATTAGGACACACTAGTGCACAAAGCACCCTCCTCTCCACAATACTCATACAATTACAATTCACAATACAATACTCAATAACAATAATCCTCCACTTACCCAGATGCATTGCCACCCTGCCACCCAGCTCAGCTCAACGTCTGGGATCTCCCACAGTCCTTTTATATTCCCTGACCCGGAAGTGTTTACGATCCTTCAGTCTACGTGACTTCCTATCACTTCCGGGTCAGATCAAAAGTCCTCTTCTTCATCCCAGAAGTACGTCATTTCCCCTGTCGCTGTGACTAAGACGTACTTCCGGGTTATAGGGCACGTAAGAGTTTCTGGGCCTCCCTGCAGCGTCCTCTGTTGGCCCCCAAGGTATCCAGCAGGGCTGTAAAGGAAAATTCCACTGTCCATGATTCCCTGCTGGTATTCGGGGCTCCACTTGGCGGCCTGGGGTTATTGGCCGGGATGACTGGCCAGCCATATTCCACAATAGTTACCAAAGGATAAAATGGTAGAGGACTTGGAATTTCAATCCTTTAAGTAAATCAGCAGAGCAAAGCTGCTTACACTTTTACAAAATTTGTCAGTATCTGGAGGGTGCTCAGGAGCCAAGGAGGAGGGCATGTTGTATCTAAACAGATGAGTTCTTGATTTCCTTTTTTTTGAAAGATAAATACAGGTACAGCCTATTAAAATTGCTTTGATCACTAGGTCATGGTTGGACGGCCTAAGTGCTTTCAACCTCACCACACCCAAAATATTTTCCAAGAATCCCTCTGCCTTGTGAAACTTTTTACTCTTTATTTTGTTGGTGGATGGCATTTTTTTCCTCAGGTGTTAAATATGACATTTGTATGATCTCACACAAGTGTTTGCTTTTTCTTAAACAAATATTGAGCTGGCAAAAATAATTTACTGAATAACAAAATAGAAGAATAAAACATAAAAATAAAATGCTGTTTTAAAAGGGTTGGTCAGACATGAAGTGTGTTATTATTTAGCTCTTTGAAAATGACAATAATTTGTTCCCATACAGTATACACTCTTTCTGAATTGATATACAGTCATTTCTCAGTCACTCCTAAAGATTATGCAACTATATTTGGTACAGTCCCAGTAGTGTGAGAGTGTTATTATCTTTACCTTTTGAAAACATTTCCATTAATTTAGAATGCTCTTTATTAAATAATTTTGCATAAATGTATAAGGGATGATCTTTTGAAAGAATCTGTTAGGTTTTTTTTTTGGATGATATGTATTTGTGTATTCATGCATAATCATTTCATGTGTTACAGTATGGGTAAGTGTTTCGCAAATAAAATGTGTATTGCATGACAGTAATTATTATTTTATAATTTTTTTTATATTTTCAGATCCCCATGTTCCTCTATGTGTTATTATTTGTGTCATTTGCTTGGCTGCCTATGCTGTTGCTGCTGGGACTACTGTGTTTTATTATAAAAGATGTAAGTATATTGGTTTTCATTGCTAAAATTCCAATGCTAACAAAATGTAATTTTAAGCAAGAATTGCTGGTTAGTGGCTAAGAAGGTAAATTAGTGCCAGGTTCAGTTCTCACCATAAACTCACTTAGTGACTCTGTACAAGATTAAATAACTTTGCACCAGTTGAAGAAATATCTAGAAACAAACCCAATGTATTGTACTTGTATGTAAAAGGGTTTTTGTGTTCTCTTTGTACTATGAAAGGGTGCAATATCAAATAAGATTTGCTAGTTGTTACAGTGAGTAATATTATTAAATGACTTACAAAGCAAAGAAGAATAAGATCAATAATATACATTGACCATCATTTCCCATCCAAACATGGAAATAAGTGACATGAGACTGTTAAACCATCCATCAATATATTTTCTGATACAGCTCCATTGTAGGAGTGCTGATACAATAAAATCTGACATGTCAGTTAACTGAAAATGGTTAACATTGTCCATCTATATAGATATAAGGCGAGTTCTGTTGGTCTGGCAGTAATACTCTGTTGGGCATATTCAGCGTTAACATTAGTGATGGTAGACTTTGTTATCCCAGAAGATTTTTTTTCTTTTAAAGAACGCACCATTAGAATGTATTTTGTATTGCTTGTTGTAATAAAATGCATTGCATTTTTATTCCAGCAGATGGCGCATCAGAAACAGCACTGATGTTGAGAATCCTATAGCAGATGCTGTATAATTGAGGCAACAGATAAACTGACACTGTAACTTAATAAAAGAAAATTCAAATCGAAAAAAATATTAACCTATATAAGTCAATTTCTGTCCTGACAACATTTACAATTAAAGGAATTTCTTGTAGATAAAACCACTTTTGAAATTCAAACAAAATCTTTCAAATTATCACTTCAACCAAGTGGTCAAGTATGTTTAATCAATCAATGATGTAAAACATGACAAAAAATACATGAAAAATGCACTGAATCAAGATCAACAAAATGAATTGTCAAAACAGTGTAGGACAGAGAGTGATTTAAATTATAAGAATCAATGAGACGTCACTCAAAGGATATCAAGTTAAATGAAGTTTGATTAAGGGGTCTCTGTTTCATTCTCTGGTCAGGATGCCAGATATGTGAGAAGATCTGTACAATTTATGAACAAAGCTCGTAAATCAGCGAAAGTTTACATTAATCACTTTCTCTGTTGGTGTGCTGACATAGTAAAAGACTTACTTACTTTCACAAATAACCCAGACCAGCTTGTTAAAATAAACAAAATAAATCAATTTATAGTATAAGGATAATAGAAGATGGACATATGCAAACATATATGTATATGAATGGAAGACAATAATCAACAACAAAAAACATAAAATTATGATGGCTTAATTGAACATTTTCTCTCCTATAGAAAACATCCATCCATCCATTATCCAACCTGCTATATCCTAACCACAAGGTCACGGGGGTCTGCTGGAGCCAATTCCAGCCAACATAGGGTGCAAGGCAGGAAACAAACCCCAGGCAGTTCGCCAGCCCACCGCAGCCTATAGAAAACAGTATATATTAATCCTATCGCTTGGCTTAGATAGATCTTATCTCTCTTATAGAAAAAGGCACATAACTTATTAATTCAAATATTTCAATTCTTGTTTTCAAGATAGATAAGTTCTTTAACTGGTTATTAAACCTCTCTCATACTGTACAGTTTGTTTGCTTACAGCAGCCTCTGCACTGGAATACCACCAACTCCCCACACAGAGCGAGCTCTCTGTCTGTGTGTGCGTAAGATAAAGAGAGTATGTGTGTGCGCGCATCTGAAATTCTCCTCTGAACTTTCTGACTGGGTTTAAGAAAAAATCTTGTGATAACCAGCACTTAACTTGTGCAAGGTTATTGTCATATTTGGAAAAAGAATATACAAAAATCTGACACTGTGATTCAAGCAGTTAACCTTCTTTATTCAGCTTACAAACTCCTTCCGGTAGCCTTCTCCACCTCCCACATACATTACCCATGAACCCATGCTCATATACAGTGCTCTTCACTGTTATTGGCACCCCTTGTAAAAATTAATAAGAAGGGTTAGAAAAAGCTCACTGTTTGCTGAAGAACCGTCATCTACCACTGAAAAAATGAGAAACATCTGACTTTTAATTGAAACAAGTTCATTCAAAGAAAAACAAAACCCTCATCAAGAAATAAATATTTTTAACAAAAACACATGTTCTTTATTTCGCCTTTTACAATTTCTCGTTTTAGGAATTTGTTAGTTTTCACATACCCCTTGGGGTCAGAGTGCAGGGTGAGCCATTGTACAACGCCCCTGGAGCAATTGCAGGTTAAGGGCCCTGCTCAAGGGCCAAACAGAGTATGATCTCTTTTGGCAGTGATGGGGATTCGAACTTCGGGATGCCAGTGCAGATCCTTAGCTTCACTTCGCTTTATTTTACCACAATGATTGTTGGCACCACTCCATTTAATACTTTGTACAACCTCCCATTGCTAATATAACAGCACGGAGTCTTCTCTTGTAACCTTTTATAAGGGTTATTATTAGCTAAGCCAGGACTTGCATTCCAGCATGTTAAAATAAAGTATACTGCTAGTCTGTCATACAACAATGAAAGGCAAGGTTAGAAAGATGATAAATCATGGACTATATTGGTCTATCATTTAAATGTAAATGCAGAAGCAATAGTGGTGTTAAGGCAGCATTCACAACAGAGATTCATGGCACCCCAGTAATACTAACAAGCCATTTAATTTACTAATGCAAATTAACTTTAGATTTCTGGGGAATGAGAAAATGTTTGCAAGTGTTAATAAGGTGGAGTGGTGGCTCTGAGGCAGGGATCCGCACTGGCAACTGGAAGGTTGCCAGTTCAAATCCTGCAAATGCCAATAGGGACTCTGCTCTGTTGGGCCCTTGAGCAAGGCCCTTAACCTGCAATCGCTGAGCACTTTGAGTAGTGAGAAAAGCGCGATATAAATGCAAAGAATTATTATTATTATAACTGACATGCTGTTGTCATTTTCAGTGCTGATAAAGTTTCTCTGGTTTTTAGTTTTGTTTTCTTGAGTCATCCGCCACAAGTCTGGGAATTTTTGTCTCTTCAGATTTATTTGCACAGTATAATTACATTTCACTTTATATTAAGAATTTTTACCATATTGCTTTGCAGGAATATGTAGTTCTTAATCAGTAAATTACAGCCTGGTGTTATAGAGAGTCAGGTCAAAATCTAGGAGTGAACACCTTTGTTCTGGCACCAGTAAACATGCTGAATCATGATAAGTTAATTACTGTTTTTATTTCCTTTGTTATTTTTTTATGTGAAAGTACAATATTATTTTCATACTGTCAAGTGGCAAGAAAATAGTTTTTACTTCTGCAGGGTAAACTGTTGACTTTAAAGAACACAGTCACATTCTCTTTCACTATTTGTAGATCGAAATACAAGGGCATGAAGTAAGCGCCATGATGTATGCATGCTCACAAAGACGAGACATAGAAAGCCAAACACAATTTCACACCAGTCCACAAGGCTGAAGTGCTGCATCAAATGGTTCCCATTAAAGCTATCAGACGCTATCAGACGTGCAGGCTATTTAATGGTAAAAGGAAAGATCACAGTCCTGTTGAAAGCCTTCATGTACTGTAGTACTGCATGAGGTCAGGCTCCTCAGAAGATGTGACTGATAGATAAATTTTAGGAATTCACTGACTAAAATCTGCAACAGGCATTATAAAGAAACTGTTCAGATGTTTAAGCAGTTTAGATGGCATTATATTAAAAATCTAGGGTTGTCCACACATATGTATGTAACATTTGAAGCAATTAGGGTGTTGCATGCGTGAACAGTAACAGATTATGTAAAGACTGTTAGGCATATTGGTGTTTATACATTATATTTGTACAAACTGTGTTGAGGTAGAATATTACTTGGCAGGACAAACTATGTATTTTTGAAGGAAAAACGTCCGCACAAGAGTAAACTTAGTTACTCATTCACAGGGCTTGCAGCAGTGCACTTTAAACATGATGGTTCTGCTCATTCTTTTATTCTGAATGAAGTATACATTTACAAAGGGCTATTCTGACACTCAGTCACTTACTGCTGTTCCTGAACAGTGAAAGTGTGTGGGTGCTTCTCAAGTCACATTTTTTAAATCAGCAAGTAGGCAGAATTAATTGACATTTATGTGTGGCCAGCGGGTTGGGCGAGTTTTTTTGGCAGTAGTACCCACATAGACATTTACTTTGAGCTACTTGTTTTACAATTAACAATGCAAACTTACCATGCTAAGATCTGTTCAGACTCATTTTTCTGTGTCTTAATGAACTGACATAGCTGTATATGGAGTTTCCTCCCATAGTCCAAAGACATGCAGGTTAGGTGCATTGGCGATCCCAAATTGTCCTTAGTGTGTGTTTGGTGTGTGTGTGTGCGTGTGTACCCTGCAGTGGGCTGTCGCCCTGCCTGGGATTTGTTTCCTGCCTTGCGCCCTGTGTTGGCTGGGATTGGCTCCAGCAGACCCCCATGATCCTGTAGTTAGGATATAGCGGGTTGGATGATGGATAGATGGATACTATTAACTACTTACACAAATAATTGTGCTTAAATTATGTGCATAGGCATTGCGAAAGCAAAATTGCAAATAAAATGCATCACCTTCCATAGAATCACAACAGTGGGGTTACAAAACATTTCATGACCAGCAAGTCAGGATTAGGCCACAGTTTCTGAAACAACTCACAACTGGATGAGCGCTGAGTCAACATGGCTTATTATCTGAGTGAGAAACACAATACTCCGTCTGTCGTGTTTGTTAAGCAGGATTTGACCTCTTTCACTACTAGGAAGTGGCTAATATGCCTTTCTGCCACTGCTGTAATGTATCATAGTGGTTAATTAATTTCAAAGAAGAGGGCAAAATAAAATAAATTAATAAATATAAAAATAATTAAAAAATGCTGCAGTTGTGGAATGTGAGCATTTCACACTTAAAGATGACTTCAATTTAGGGATATTACACAATCTGATGTTGTAATTCAAGTTTATACTTCATTTTTTGGGGATTTCCTGAGGCCTTAAAATTGCATTATACATCTTTTATGGGGTTTTCTGACCTAAAGAATCCTTTTCTGATATCTGTTTTCCATTTGGAGATAGTATTTTTGAAGCCATTTTGTTTTTCCAATTAGTACCACCATTTTCAGGGTTTTGTGACAGTCATTACCATAGTAATACATCCCACAATGCTTTGGGATGATATGATGCCATCATTAGTGCAACTTTGTAAAGGTTATCACTTGCAGCGAGAAGCATCAAGTTGCAGTTACTCATTTTTGCAGCTCCACTTAATCTGAGATTGAATTTATTTGTGAAGTATTGGTTGTGTGTGAGTGTGAGTGTGAGAGAGTGAGTGAGTAAGTGAGTGAGTAAGTGAAACTTTGGGATACGATTTTGCTCTGTATTTTGATTTTGGGTTAGAGTTTCTGGTTTTGTTGTTTCTCTCTTTGATCTCTGGTTTTAACCTTGGCTACTTTTTTGACCTTGCCTTTTCTCTTGGTCCTTTCTCACAAATTTCTCATCATCTTTCTTCCAGTTGATCATTGCATAAAAAAAATTGATACGTTTATGGTACCTTCATGATTGTGCACTCAATTAAATCAAAACCTTCATAAGCTGTTGCATGAAGTATTCTACTGTGTCCCCAGAACAGCACAGAGCAATTTGGCAAAAACCCCTATATATACCTTAGTGTTTTTTTTTTAAATTAAAAACAATGTGTCTTTATTTTGTTCTGTTGCGTGTCTAGTAATTGTATGAGAAGAACTATAATTATTATCAGTTATTTATATTTTGGTAAGCAGCATGGCCTTCAGTGAAAGCAACATTATAGTTCTCTAGGTTTTTTTTCTAACATCAAAGCTGGCTTGTAATTAATACAATTATTAAATAGAATCCTAACAAATTGAAAGGTTATTTTAAATTAATATGTTCAGATTTGCAGCTGCCAGGGATTTTGAAAATAGCATTTCCAGTTCGGTCACATCTGGAAGTGTGTAATCCAGGGGTGGCGAATGCCAGGCCTCATGTGCTGCAGTGGCTGCAGGTTTTCATTCTTACCATCTTCTTAATTAGTGACCAGTTTTTGCTGCTGATTACTTCTTTTAATTAACTTGACTCAGGCCCCATAGTTGTTTCTTTTTTTTAAAATTAGCAGCCAAACAATAATGAGACACAAAACAAGCCACCACATGACCAGCTCCCCTGTGTCCATTACACAATATCTGAAATTAAAGAGAGGTGATGGTCTTGGTAAGGTTGATCTCTCAGGTCACCAAAACATTTTGACGGTGCTCTTAGAAAGAACAGAAAAACAACAGTTTTTGAAATGTGTGCTCTGGCAGAATGAGAGCAGCAACAAGCCATGGAATTAAATAACGGGTTTAATTAACAGCAAGAATTGTCTTCTCATTAAGAAAGTGATTGGAGTGAAATTGGTTGGAGTTTGAAGCCCCAGTTTAGCTGGTCATCTGTTAGCTCGTTTCACATCTCATTTCTGCTTGGCTGTCATTTAATGAAGAAAGGAATCGATTCAGAGGGCTAAACTCTTCTAACAGGGCTATTAAAGTGATGGGGAAAAAGTTAATTAGCAGTGAAAACTTGTCACTGTATGGAAAAGGGTTAGAATGAAAACCTGTAGCCACTGCGGCACTCCAGGCCTGGAGTTCGCCACCCCGGTGTAATCAATGTAATAAGGTCCATTGTGGCTTGATGTTCATGTTCTGGTCAAAAATGTCATGAAAAGATTAATAAAATATTTATAGAATTTATATAGCTTTAACATTAGTACTGAATACTCCTCACCAGTTTTTACCCCAAATACTCAGCAGTCGCTCAACATTACTTGTTTACTTTGCAGTTCTTTATTTTTCCATTTCAGAAGTTGCAATTTTTTTTCTACAGTAGAATCCAGTTTTTACCAATTTTGTAAAGTTTTAAGGAAATTTAAGCCATTTTATATGTTCAAGTAAAGCAAAAAGATAGTTTATTTAACATTATTGTCTGAAGTTATTAACTGAGAATGTATTTGCCATATTTATTATTATTTTAAATTAAGACTGTTCATTAATATTTTTCTTTATTTTCCTCATTTTAAAGGTTATGCTGAAGCTACAAAGGTATGTGACATCTTATCAAAAATCATTACTTTAGAACACAATGTGAACAAATATACTGTACTTCAGTATGTTTATCAGGGCTAAGCATTCATGTATACTTTTCTCAGCACTGTGTTCATAGAACAGAAAGTCCCATTTTTTCAGGGATTTGAATCAATTGCTGTTTTTCCTTTAAAATTTTTTTCTTTCTATTAATTAATGTTACCTGCAGTGGGCTGCCGCCATGCCCGGGGTTTGTTGTCTGCCTTGCGCCCTGTGTTGGCTGGGATTGGCTCCAGCAGACCCCCGTGACCCAGTAGTTAGGATATAGCAGGTTGGATAATGGATAGATAATTAATGTTACTCATGACTCTGTGATAGAACTCTGATTTTATTCCATCTTTACACTTTCTGATAAGATAATGATTGTAGACCTCTTCATGAACAAAGAAGATGGTTTAGAGAAGTGAAAGAGTATCTGGAAGTGTTTTGCCATGACAATAACTTCTCTCTTAGCTTAAACTAAGAAATTGGTCATTGCCTTCAGTAAGTAAAGACAAGATAAGATTCTTATTGAAATTTCTCGGAACACTATATATATATATAAAGACAGCAAGATGAGAACATAAGTAGATAAAATGTATGTGTCTATTAATTTGATGTTTTCTATATTTGTGAATATACTTGTGGCAATGCTTAGCAACTGTTATATTTTACTTTACTATTAGTATTTAAGTTTATCTTCTCTCCTTGCTATCTTCATATTTTCTTGAGAGATGATTTTTTTTTAATTGCCGCCTATTATGACCACTGTGGCTTTAGGTTTTGGGGCTGTCATCAATAACTAGCATTATAAATGCAATCAGAAAACTATGCTGATTCCCTAGGTACACTAGTGACACTATGTGTTCACAATACTCAAGCTGACCTTTCTTCACAAATGATTATTTTCATGTGATTTGCAGTAAATCTTTCCTTACTGGTTACATCATGTTCTGGCAGTTATTCTAATTGCAGTGTCAAACCATTACAAGGGGCTGGTGGTGAAGAAGGCACAGGCAGTTATTAGAAGCGAATGTCTTTCTCGTAAGCACAATTTCACAGTAAGCTGCACTTGAAAGCCGTGCAACAAAATCAAGAGCCATAATCACCCAGGATGCACATTTTGTGTTCTGTCCTGCATGCTTGATGTTATGGATGAGCAGCAGTTGGCAGAAGGCAGAGAGAAAAGACTATGAAATGGATAAAGATATTTGGTGAATCATAGTGTAACAACAGGCAGGCAGTCTGATACTGCAAGACATAGAATCAGTCAATTTCAGAAAGGTTTCATCAACAAATCTAGTCTGAAAAAACAGGCGTCTGTCCTAACAGTATGATTTTCATAGTAGTTATTTTTATCTACCTCTAAAACTAGCAAAAGTGTTAGCAAAAAAGGACTTTTTCAAATGTTTTTTCATTACATGAATGTTGAAAATGGCATCCCACCATCTAAACCCACAGACAGCTACCTCACTGACTGCCAATTGTGTAAATGAATATTCACCCACTTATCGTAACATATTCTGCATCCAAGTCAGTCCACTTGGCTTACAGTACACTATCCAGAGATATGACTCCTACAGAATAAAAATATCTCAGGGGCTGGCACGCTGACAGATAATGGCCTGCTTGCTGATCAGATGAAAATGAATATGGCATTGGAAGGACTGGACATGCAAGAAAAAACTGCAGAGCATTTAGTTAAGGCCAAATGCAATAACTTTTTGATTGAGTTAATAGTACAAGCAGATCTCAAGGACAAGCTAACATGGAGTAAAGAAGATTAAAGAGTATGAGGAAGCATATTAGGTGAGCAGGACATTTCCCATCAGTATTGCTAGGTATGTACAGAGTACATACTTATATTTTTGTTGACCTTCACAATTGTATTTGAAAAAATAATTCAAATACTCAAAATTCAGTGGCAGAGAAGTGAGTCTCTTTCCCATTAGCATTCCATTTCAGTTAGTTACAGGTTGATCAAGCAGTAACAGAGGATTAAAAAAACAACGTTAAGTGATGGATTTGTAGTGCTGTTGATGAGTAAAATTTGGGTTTAGTTATGATTTTTTCATAAATTAATGAATTGGTCCTTCCCACTATAATAGTGAACTACTAGCCTGGAAATGGTGCCCTTTTATGACCATTAACCTTCCCTCTTTATATTACTTAAATGATCACCCAGACATTAGCATTATTTAAACAGAGGGCTTCTTTCATTCTTATTTAAAAAAAAAAAAAAGAATGATATTAAGATATAAACCATTAAATGTCTTTACTGTCTCTTTATGGACCGCAGATGGAGTGATACTCTTGGAACTGAATAGAACATGGCTGCCATATGCTGGATGATAGTAACAGGCAGTGCTTTTTATAGCAGTTAGGGGCCTTGATAATCCGCTCCTCACAGCTGACTCACTATATGTCACCTGCTGGTATTTTAGCTACATAAATATATAGTAAATATAAACATTTTAAATATATCCTAATCCATGATTAGTGCCTGCCAAATACACAGTGCCAATATAATGTATTCATCCTTTTCACATTTTATTATTATACAACTTTAAATAACAGTGGATGTAATTCAGCATTTCTTACTCAGATCAACAGAAAAATAAAAAATGTATTTAATATGAAAGTGAAAACAGATCCCTGCAAAGTGGCCTAAATTAATTACAAATATAAAACACAAAATGACTAATCACATGAGTACACACCCTCTTTAATATGACACATCTAAATTATCCCTGATGAGGCCAACTGGTTTTAGAAGTCCTATAATTAGTTCAATGGAGGTCACCTGACTGTAGTCCACAGGTTTCACTTGATTGTAGCCTAAATTCACCTGATCAGGAAGGTCCAGAACACAATCAGTCAGTATGGTGACTTAACCTACACAATGAAGACACTTCAAGCAACTCTGAAATGGCAATTAAAAAGCACAAGTCAGGGGATGGAGACAAGAAAATATCCAAGTCACTGAGTATCCCTTGGGGTCCTGTTAAATCAATCATTAAAAAAACCAAAACAGAGTATGGCAAAGCTGTAAGTGTTCCTAGAGAAAGCTACCCCAAAAAACTAAGGGAATGTGCACGAAACCTAGGGTGTGGGGAAAGATTTGTTTTCCAAAAAGACATCAACCCTAAGCATACAGTCAAAGCTACACAGAGATGTCTTAAAAACAACAATGGTGATGTCATGGAGCGGACGAGTCTGAGTCCAGATCTCAATCCATTTGAGAAATTATGTCTTGATTTGAAAAAGCTTGTTGACTCACGATCTGCATGCAGTCTGACTGAGCTTGAGTAGTTTTACAAAGGAGAATGGGGAAAAATGTCCAGATGTGCAAAACTAAGGGAGATCTGTGCACAGACTCAAGATTGTCATGGCTGCCAAAGGTGCATTTAGTAAATACTGACTTGAAAGGGTCATGTTTATACAATCAACTATTCTGTGCTTTATATTTGTAAGTAATGTACTTCACTGTGCAGAGATCAGTTTTTACTTTGACATTAGTGAGTCTTTTTTTGTTGACCAGTACCAAAAAAGCCACATTAAATTCTCTGATTCAATGTTGAATAAAAAAAAAAATTGTGAAAACATCTAAGGGGTGAATATTTTAAAAGGCACTGTATAATATCAACACATGAATGATTAAAATGTGTCTCCATAATTTAAAATAACATAATGAATTTAGAAATGAATTTCACAGGCAGATTTATAGATCTTTCAGCCCTCATTTATTTCACCTCCAGCTGCAAGGAGTTTGAATGTACTGTATAGCCCTATTTGTGTCGGCCATAAAAGCTGTCAGTGAGATCTATGGTTGTATTAAGATGAACATTAAACTAAGATGAATTTTAATACTACAGGTTTGAACAATTTTTATGAATTTTACTTTAGAAGTTAAAATTAAAAAAATGAAGACAGTAAATAGCTACACATGTATGGTGAGTGACAATGCAATGCAACAAAATTATAAAATGATCAGTCACAAATACAAATACATTTAAAGGGGTCTTTTTATCAATTTCCGACATTGCCTTACAGGGGTGTCATTCACTCACTATGGTAATGCACAGCTTTTCTTTTATCATAGTGTGCCCCATCTGAGAGACTGGTGCATGAATGCACCCACCTAGTGATGCTTTTCGTATTTTGTAAGATGTGATGATGGGGTGATTTCAGAGGAGCTATTTGGAAATACACTGCAACATAAGCTGTCATCAAAGCAGAGGCCTTGAGCCAGGATTAAAATAAAAAAAAGATTACAGTAATGACCAGATGGCACACTGATTAGAGCTGCTGACTCACCCCTCCAGGAGACGGAGTTTCATTTCTGGATTCAGTGACTTTCTTTACAGTGTTAGTGCATCCCGCTTTGTCAACAAGAGATTCTTCTCCAGGTCCAGGTGTTTCCCTTTCTCATCCCAGAGACATGCAACTTAAGGATAACTGGTGACCCCCAATTGACCTGGGGTGAGTGTGTGTGAAAATGTGCCATATGATGGGCTGTGGCCCCTTAAAGGGTTCTTGTATGCCTTGTGTTTAGTTATAACAGAACAAACCCTGGACCCTATTGTGCTGAATTAGATAAACTGGGGGAAAATAAAAGAGGACTCTAATGTTTTTTATATGAAGGTAGAATCAGAAACATGCATAAATCAAAAAACACCCCCAGGCAGGTATTTCCACAAGCTCCCTATTTTACTACTGGAGCATGTTTAGTATTACTTAACAGGAGAACATGATGAGCAGTGTCAGAGGGAAGTAATATGGGAAAGATGAGCTGGAGCCCAGAGCAGTTACCATAGTCAGATTATGCAGATTGACACCAGCACTGTTGTTCTTGCGTTATCTAAGTAACACTACAGATGTTTACCTGTGATATCTCAAAAGTGCTGCTATAGGGATTGATTCTTGACTTGTGTTGTTAGTACCTCATTTCAGGGCATCTTCAACTTAGAACCACAGCATCTTATTGAGATTCAGCATTCATAACTTTAGTGCCCAAAAGGCATTTTATTGTTGTCTTTGAAGCATTTTTCTTTAACATCACAAATAAGTTATCAGTTTTATAAATTAACATCTGGCTCAATGAAGAATTTAAATCAGAAACTGCAAAAGGTTTCAAAATACTGTAGAAATATCTACTGTTGAAGCAGGCCCAAAAAGGGGTGGCCACTGACTTACAGCGATTAACCCTCACTTTAAATCGAGAGTAGGTTAGAGGAAGACAATCACTCACCAAAAGAAGCCTTTCTAATGTCTCTGTAGATTTTTCAATAATGTCACCATTTTCTCATTAAGCATATTGAGATTGAGTGGACTTCATACTATTTGTTATTTGAATCCACCCTAAAATAACTCTCATCATCTTACTTTCTATTGATTTGTATATCAGACCTTCAATGGTTTTCTATTGTGTTGAGTTTTTTATTTTGCAAATAATGTAACATTGTGTATTGAATTTTAAGAAAGTATATTGGGCCCTTTAGGCCATGGGCATTTTTTCTTTCCTCCTCTTCTTGTTTTTCCACAACATTGTGTAAGAAGAGTAAGTTACTACATTTAGGCAAAGTATGTCTTAAATTGTATTTCTTTCTTTCAGCCTTCAATGTAATTCTTCAAAAATACAAGGCACTGGAAACCAAAAAAACTGTTGAATGTTGTACTTTGACAAATGGCATTGGAAATAAACACGAACACACAAATAAAAAAACATTCTTCCACCCTGAACTGGATTAAGTGGGCTTGAAGATGAATATATGAATTTTTCAGCTCTACACTAGAAAATATGAAACGTTGTTTTGCTTTTTTTGTAAGAACACGTTCATTATTATAACTTATAAGGTATTCATGTCAATAGAAGATGTTGAGAGCTACTGAAGGTAAATTATACTTTAATCCTGCTGTATACAGTATATACAGTATCTAAACAATCAGTGCAGACTGGCTACATGGCATAATAAGCTAATAAATGAAACTAAAGTTTAAAATTAACTAGGCCACAGTAGCTATTAATCAGTAACCAGTGGGCAAATCCAGCTGGGGAATTCCTGCTGACTATAAGCTATATAAATGATTTTAAAAAGTGCATATCTATCTGCTCACTTAATACCCCACTCTGCATAGCAATACTGGATTGTGATTATTGTTACTGGCCATCTGAGCATTTGTTAATTACAATGAACATTTATTCTCTCCTTTTATAGTTTTAAAAACCTTAGTTTCTATTTAGTTTTTTATTTTCTTTTTTGTAAACTCTTCTGACTTTGCCACTATTATAATAAAGCACATTGAGCCACTTTCACATATGACAATGTGCTATATGCTGTATAAATAATTATTGTTGTTGTTACTAAATGAGACCAGTATAAAGTATCCCTGCCGTCCTCCTTCATTGTAAGGTTTGATCTTTAAATTGTATGTTAAATGCATGTGTATGTACATAAGCGTAGTCTTATATCATTCACATGCTGGGGTATGGTCTGGAAGAATAAGACAGCAAAAAAGATATTCTCACTGAGGGAATGCATCTCACATTTCCTCAGTCTTTCTTTTTAAATTTGGATTATTGTGAATTGGGAAATCTAAGCTGACTGGGGGCGAGTGAATGTACCCTGAGGTGATTTAGTGTCACATCGACTTCTGAGTCTTACCTTATGCCTCATGCTGCCTGCATTCTTTTTCAGGGGTTGTTTTCTGCATTGTACCTAACACTGCCAGGAGAGGCTTTGTCCCAGTATGGATTAGATGCCTAATTGTTTTACTTTTGTTACCTGAAACTTTCTAACTATTTTTAATAGACAAAGAATAAAAACATGATGACAAAAAACAACAATTCAGTTTTGATTATTTGCACAAGTATGTCTGTCTAAGTGATCTTGGCTCTCTGATTACATCTTAGTCTTCTTTGCCATTCTAAACATTAAATATCTTGTCTCATACAAATAGCATGATTTTAATTATACACAAAATGTCATAACTACAGACCATCACAGTGGGTGACCAATATGTTTAAAGTTTAAGGTCAAGGTTTTTCTGTAGTGCACTGTAAAATGAGTAATGTAGTGATACATGTTTCTGAGTTGACTACAGTTCAGTAGTGGTGGAGACCTGCAACACAGTGTTAATAACAGAGCTGCTGTGATTCCTGTCCTCATTGTTATGATTTGGTATTTTGTTTCATTTTTGTGGCACTTTTGATCCCTTTCTCACTATAAATGCAGCTGTTTGTGTGTTTTTCTACCCTAGAAATTATTTTTGCATTCATTTTTTTCCTGAATAAAGAAACTGTCTGAAAAAAAGTTTTGATTTTTTGCCATTAGTGAGTGACAGTATTTTATTTTGTTACAGGGCACTACCATTTTGGAGCAATTGTGTTGGCTGTTGCCATGGCAGTCTATCTCAGTACCACCCTGGAATGTGCTATTGTGATATGGAGACAGGAACATAATGAAAGTGGGGGGAGGCCTTCATAAAGACCATAAAGCATTCCAAGACATTTACTGTCCGTCCCAAATTATCCAGCCCTTCTACTACTACCTGCAGGCTTCAGCCTGAGCAGGCCCCAAAAAATCAAAGCTGGCTTTGAAAATACAAAAAGATGAAGTCCCAAAAAATGCAAAAATGCCTTACATGGGAGAGGGAAACCATGAACCATGATTTACCTAAAAAGCAGTCCAAAGCAAATAAGTCCCAAAACATGGTACAATATTCAAGATCTATAAAACACTGCAAAAATGTCACAATTAATCAGTAAATGCAAAGAAAAATGAATATTTACTAAAACATTTTCCAAACACAAACATAATCTACTGCTGGGATTCTCTCACTGGCTTAGTATAGCAAAAGGGAGACAAGGCAGCGGTGACATCAGGGTGGCCCCACCTCCTGAGGCTCTACCCACAAAGTACATGAAAATTCGTAACATTAAAAGACACACTACATAAATGTTAAATCATAAATAAGCAAAATAGAAATTACATAGAAATAGAAAAATTGTAATTAAAAATAACAAAAGCAACAATAAATTAGACAACAAACATAAGCTAGGGAATGAACTCTGGCTAAAAGATAACTTGTGTGACATGTGACATCATCAGAGTGACAATATAAACATCAGTGCATGCATTCCTGAAGTACTGGAGATTTAGATAAAAATTATGCTGGAGTGAAATTCTTGAATTAAGAATTTCTTCTGGTTAACAAACTTATTTTTGGTATTAAGGTCTTTGATTTTTGATTGGCATTTGAAATTTGCCAGCAGTTCAGTTAGAATTTTGATGACAACATCAGCTTGATTTTTCAACTCTGTTCTATTTCCTTAACCTTTTCAATAAAAAATAATTAAGTGAATACAGAAGGAGATTGAATGGTAGTTCATAGTTTTATGGTGAGACCTCTGAACATCTAGATACTTACTGTATTATCAAAGTAAACAATCAAAACTGCTAAAAGTCTGCCTATACTGAAGTCAATTAATAATTATGGGAATAAGCAGGATTTAACATAAACAGTAATGAATTAAAGTTATATATAGGAAAATAGTGCAAAAATACAGAAAACACAAAAGATATAATCAAACAGTACAAGTATATACACATACTGAGTATATAACATAAAAGTAATATGAAAACATACAAATATTCTTAATTATTGACAGAAATACCAAAATATAGGTGAAAGAACTGTGGGAAATATATATGAAAAAATGTTTAAAAATTAAAGATGTATGTATGTCCTTTCTAGATTAATCATATCGCGTCTTGTGAGATGGAAATATCACTTGACGTTGTTGACATTTTAACATTTAAACTTTTAAGATTTTTCAAGGGGGTGCAGAGGAAGTGCATCTCTTGAGAAGGCAAAGGATTTGTACAGAAAGCCTGAGGTGCAGTCCCTTCTGTCTCTAACAAACTTTTTTGTTTGTGTGTGCAAAACCTGTATTCCTGCATTTTTACACTATTGCTGCAATTTTTAATTTTCAAAAAATTATTTTCCCATCTACTATTATTTTTTTTATGTTTACTTTATTGTCAGTCATTCTCTAAACTGCTTAGTCCTGAACAAAATTTCGGGGGGCTACTGGTGCCTATCCCAGCTAGCACAGGGCACAAGGCAGGAACAAACCCTGGATAGGGTGCCAGTCCATCGTGGGGCTGTTTCCTTTATTGAATAATGAATATTACACTTGATTTATGTACATTACCTCAGATATATTGTGTTTTCTGTGTTTTATGATTTTGTTATCTACTTTAAATACATAACTTTAATTCATACATTTTTATAACTGTTTTTTAAGCCCAACTTATACCTATCTACTTACATACTTGACATCTTAAGCTACCGAGAAAAGTAGTAGTTGTTTTCAAGCCAAATCTTAGGTTAATTGCTCTGTTACACTGGAGGAATGGATGGCTTTGGAGGCATTGATTATTATGGAGCAGCAGAAAATGTTATCAGTTCTTGCCGATTAAAATATAAACTAGCTATATCTCATACTGACCCATTGATGATGATCCCATTGGAAAGGAGCCATTCATATTGCGACCTTACCTCTTTCAATGACAAAGTGAATATTACAAAAGGAATATATTTTATTATTAGCTATTGATTTCCCAAAATAGCCTAATAATACCCTGGGTCAACACAAGTTCTCAATAACTGGTTCTCAAGGGAATGAACATCCTGGGGACAGACTTGTTATGTAACTCTTCCTGGAGCACACTGGAATGCCAAGCGATAGAAAATTATGTTTGAAAGAGCCTCTCCAGTGGCTTTATCAGACCACCTAATAGTCTCACTGGCTCATTAAGGCTACAATGACTAAAATGAATTAAAGAAATAACAATGAACAATGATCATTTTTTTGCTCATCTCCAATTTATTCAATCAATTTAGTAAATCAACAATTACTACGTAGCCCTAAGTGAAAAAGCAAATGTCCTGTATTTTATTACAATAAAGAAGGGTGACAAACAGAAAGTTGTACGCATTGCTTCTATGATGATATAAAAGGCAAATGCAGAATCTTTATAAATGAAAAGATTTCATTTTTAGAAACATGTTCTGTGTCACAGGCAGGATTGAGGAGCACAAAAGGCAAAGAGCATTTTTGTAAAAAAAATATGTTTTTTAAGCTTAATTTTAACGCTCTCAATTTTTATGACTCAACACCCTTAATTGACTATTTTAGTTTTAAGCAGCTGCATTTTGGTTATAATTGTTTTGTATGGTCTTAACTAGCAACAGTTAACAACAAGGTGTACCAGTATATGATAAAGGGGATGCTAGTTCTTCAGCTAAATTGGTTCCATTTACAATGGTGAATGTGTATCATGAAGTATCTGTGTCAATAAAATGTTTAAGAAATACATGAGGGAAATGTAAATCTTTTTTAGTCCAAAAAATATATGGATAATATATCCATATATTTTCTTGGAAAAGGAAATTCTGCAATGTAATTAAATTTTGTCTCAATGAATGAAAGCTCTAACAAGCAGTACAGTTAAGTTCTAAGTCTCATTATCAGCAAGGACTGTCATCTAATCAGTAGTCAGATTGGAACGAAAACCTGCAACCACTGCGGACCACCAGTACCATGAGTGGCTTGAAATCTCTAAACTTGTGCTGACTGCACTTTGTTGATTATATAAGACATGACACAATATGGCATGATGTAACAAGTTCGACAATCACATGTTGCAATGGTCCTGGCAGTGTGACTGGACACGTGACATCATGGATCCCATCGATTACCCTTGTAAAAAGGCTTAGGAGCATCATGGATATTAGCATTCATGATCTTTATGAAATTACTTGCCTTTCTCTTTATCAGCTCTAAATGTTTTTTGGAGATATTGTTTTTCAGGTAGGCACTCATCTCTCACTTCTAGGATCAATCAAACAAAGTAAATGTTGATACAGCATGCATGTCAACCAAGAATTTGGGATTTATTTAGTGGTTCGTTTAATCTCCCTGTTTGTGTGTCACTTTTACCTTTTGTTTTGTGTCTTTATCACTGTATTTCACTACACAGTATGATATAATATTAACACACATAATAAACATAGTTTAAATTTAAAGAGAAATGAACAGATTAGTAAAGCATAGTTTAAAAAGAAACAAGATACAGCATTTCACCCAGACATTTCACAGGTATTCGATTACTTGGATGAGTTGCTTTTCATACAGGATCTGAATATCTGTGAGGATCTGATATGTAAGAGAATGCATGGAGAGAGTTCTGTCTATCTGAGGGTTATAAAAAAATTTACCTTGGCAGTAGATGGATTGGGAGAGCATGGGGGGTCATGAGGTCACTGGATAGGGGTGTGTGGCACTCCCGATATGTATGCAAAAGGACGAAGGTCCAAGCCTTTAGAGTCCTGGTGCTTTCTGTCTTGGTGTATAGTTGTGAGACATGTATGTTATCCAGTGACCTGAGACGAAGACTGGACTCCTTTGGTACTGTGTCTCTCCGGAAAATCCTTGGGTACTGTTGGTTTGACTTTGTATCGAATGAGCGGTTGCTCATGGAGTCCCAAATGAGGCACATTACTTGCATTGTGAGGGAGCATCAGTTACGGCACTACAGCCATGTGGCTCGTTTCCCCAGTGGTGATCCAGCTCGTAAGATCCTCATTGTTGGGGACCTGAGTGGCTGGACCAGGCCAAGAGGTCGCTCACGTAACACCTGGCTGCGGCAGATAGAGGGTCATTTCCGGAGGGTGGGCCTGGACCGTGTGTCTGCCTGGGGGGTTGCAAACCAGCATCCCGAGTTGTATTCGTCGTGTAGTGGGTGCGGCAACACACTGTACCAGTGCATGCTCCCCAACTTGACTTAACTTGGAAGATCTCACTCTTTGAATCACTTCAGACCTTTGAACAAGAGCATGAAATCTGTTGGCTGGGTCCACTCTATCGTGTGTTGGACCATTTTTTTGAAGGTGAATATGAATACAGTTACATTTTTTACTCCTTTCACTCCTGCATAACACCTCGATTATGCTAGAAGCCCTAGCAAGATTATTTTTAAATGTAACTCAAAGAAAGGATGTAGCCTACCTACCTCAGAATTACAAAAAGAGACAAAAACCAGATCTACCACACTGTTACCAGGGGCAAATCAAAAGATAAAAATCAAGGTCAAAATATCAAGTACAAGACAAAAAACAGAAAAAAAGCTATTAGGAAAAAGGTTAAAGAACAGAGAAACAATTGAATAAAAGGTGTTTTCAATCCCCAAACTCGGACAGGAAGTGCTTCTTTTGATGACCTTTTTAAACCCATGTATCGTAAAGCAAGTGTTATTACCGCTGAGGGCACAACTCTAGCAGCGTGAGACATACCCCTAATAAAAAGAAAACAAAAATGGTCACAATATAAATAAACAAAGTGACAGAGAAAATGGCCCAAATAAATTCATAACGCTAAAAATAAGTCTCTGGTCACAAAACTGATCACAGGGTTAAAAAAGTGCTCAGACTTGCAAAAATGTGAAGAGAACAACAGAACAAATATTCAAAAAAAGGCCCCATTCATAACAACCTCTACTAGGCAAGGTCCATCATCTGGGATGGTTTTCCAGATTGTGTTTCCTTTGCCGGTTACTGTTTTGGGTGGACTGGTTTGACCATAACGATGTCAGCCTGTTGTTCCACACTCTTTGTTCAAGTGTGGTGATTGCATTTTATTAAGGAAGCAACTGAAATTTATATATAAACCTTTCCCAACACAAACTGAATATTTCATTCACTTTTTAAAGTATGTGACTACAGTACTGATTGAATAAAAACTTTTCCTTGCCCCCATGGCAGCTGTCAGGGGTGTGTAGTGCATAAAGACACAGTTGTTAAAGTCTGAAACAAACTTAGAGGCTTTCTTTTGCTCACCTTTATTACAAACATTTCTTATCTGTTGGCAGTTTGGATAGACCATGGAAATCTTCATGACTACCCTAATATAACTGGCCGTTCTATAGTGGCTTCATTTCACATTTACTTATATGTCTGGCACCTTTTATGCAAGGCATCTTACAACATTTGAGATACAGTTGGCTACATCTAACCCTGAGCCTACCCCTAACTCTACCTCACAAAAAACCAACACTCAGTCTTATTAAAACAAGGAGAGGTCTTGGTGTCAGCCCAGAACAAATTAGTATTGATGGCCCCTGCATTCTGAGCACCCAAAAGACTGAACACACCCAGCTCACTGTTACAGCGGTGTGAACGGAGCTTATGGGAACTTTGTTTTTCCTTGCCCTAACCCTAACCCCAGTAGGAGCACAGTCAGGTGAAGCAACTTGATCACACAGTGGCAATAGCAGGATCTGAACCCAGAATTTTAGGATTTGAAGTCCAAAGCCTTAACCACTACTCAATATTTCCTTTAGAATTATATTTATATATCTGCCATTGCTATGTCCCAGACATTATGGTGCCCTGAAATGCGGAGACCATGTATAAAAAGGGTCATTTCTTCATGTGTGACCAAAATGTATGCAGTTACCCTTAAATGAAAGTCTGCAATGTGCACTTTAATCACATCATAATTGTTTGGTTTGTAATTTTAAACTGTAGAGAAGATGTAAATCAAGGAAAAATGTGTCTCTGCCCCAAACATTACAATGGGCGCTATAAATTATGAGTGTGCACTGAAACAGAATAGTTTGAGGTTTCCTGTTCAGGGCGGTTTCCTACCTTATGGGCACTCATGCCAGGATGGCCTCCAGCACTGCATGGTTCTCAACTGGATGGGCAACTTGTCCTGGGAAATAACTAAGAGCTCAATCTGAAGAAGAGAAATGATTGAATGAATTTCAAAGAGCAGTAGTAACACAAGGATCTGGAGTCTACATTACATGGCAGTTGCCAGTTTAGCGCCTGCCTCCAAATGTTATTCTTTCAGATGGGGTTTGCTATAAAAAAAAACACTATATAAATAAAAGTGTGCTTGAGGAATGACTCCTGTCTGTGACTGACAGTAATAATTTGACTTAGCAGTAGATGGCAGTATATTTCTAGTTCTCAATAAATTTATTGTTTTGTTAGTTTTACTGTAAGGATTTGAGCACAACCCACATTTGTTATTGTGACCTTAGACATACTCTTGGTATGCGATATAAGAATGTCAAAATATGAGGCAGATAATTCTGTTTATCAATTCACACAAGGTCAGTGCTTATATGGACTATACTGTACACCACCAGAACAATTCACTCTGAATCTTTCTTTAGGCCTGTCTTGTCATTTATTATTATTACTTATTTGGCTGACTCCTTTTTCCAAGGTGATTTACGAGGTGTGGCGGAAAAGTAATGAGACTGATTTTTTATTTACCAAAGTTTTTATTTTTTTCAAACATCAATGTTATCCCCTTCAAAGTAGTTCCCTTGGGCAGCTACACACCGATGGAGACGTTGTTCCGACTGTTGGTAGCAGCGCTGGAAGTCTTCAACCGGTATGGTTTTCAGCATGTCCGTTACACTCTTTTGGATGTTTTCTAAAGTCCCGAAATGACGTCCTTTGAGGACATTTTTCAGTTTAGGAAAAAGGAAAAAGTCACACGGACTGAGGTCAGGTGAATAAGGGGGCTGGGGAACCACAGGAATGCATTTTTTCGATTGTCCTTCTGCTCAATTGTGAGGTTTTTCGGCACCATTTTGGCACAGACCTTTCGCATGTGCAAATGTTCAGTCAAAATTTGATGAACGGTAAATCTGTTCAAATTTAATTGTTCACTCAACATTCTTAATGTTAAACGACGGTCTGATCTCACAAGAGTGTTCACACGTTCGATGTTTTCATTGGTTTTCGAAGTTGAAGGCCTCCCTGAACGGTGTTCATCTTCAACGTGTTTTCTGCCTTCCAAAAATGATTTGTGCCAGTGAAAAACTTGAGCTCGGGATAAAGAATGTTCCCCATAGGCCTGTTTTAACTTTTCAAACGTCACACTTGCCGATTCTCCAAGCTTAACACAAAATTTAATGGCACAACGTTGCTCCAAATTCCACTGTTCCATTTTGCGTGACGCACAACCAAAAACACAACTTCGCTAATAGCAGTCACAAAAATCATGTAGTTAACGGAAGGAGTTGAAACTCGCACTGAGCTATGGGAGGGTATTGATACAAGTGCTCTATCAAGGACAACAGTGCAGCGTTGCCAGTCTCATTACTTTTCTGCCACACCTCGTACAATTCTTCTTCCACCAACAGGAGCACAGGCAGGCAAGTGTCAGTAGTAGGGTCAGGGTTTAAGGCCCAGAGTCTTACCCACCCTGCTTCCTTTGCTGTATGATCTTTGAAGAGAAGGAGAATGTTTAGGCATGCGTTATATCGTTGCCCTCCAGTATTTTCTTATTTACATAGACGTTTCCTTGGACATGTCACATGTTTTTCATTAAAAACTGTACGCTGCATATTTTTACTGTAAGAGACATCTGCATTTTCTCTATTTTTCTGATTGTTTTTGGCGGTTAATACTGCAGCAAATCTGCTTGTGGTCTCTTGACAATTGTTCTTGGCGTACCTTTAAGCATTGGCACACCCAGGTTTATTATCTGGAGTTGTCATCAGTAAAGATTAATGTCATCACACAGTTTTTAGATCAGAAAATGAGTAATATTTTCTGAGTTGTTTTTTCTCATGCTTTTCTGTACTTCCAAGTGTGAGTATTTTAGGTATTTTAAAGGCCATGGGCGATATTCTGCATCTTTTGCCGTATGATTTCATTTTTCTACCTTTTGTTCAAGGAAAATTCTTTTCTATATTATTGTTTATTATAAATATTGCAAAAAATACGAGTAACCAGAAAGACATTTAAAATTTAAGACTCCTACACTATTGTACTGTAATGGGTTTTATTTAGCATGCTGTTAGGCAGCAGATAGCATTGTCACTTACAGCACTTTGATTTTGCTTATTGTTTGAAAGTTCTACTCACTTTTGAGCTGGTCCTGTTTTTATTTTGTATAGTTGCTAGACATGCTGCCAGGATGCTCAGCAAACCAAGACACAAGGCCATTAAATACATTTTTAAATCAAAATAAGTCTGCAGTATTTTTTATTGCTTTAATTCTGCCGTATATCAGAGTCGGCCCTTTTTTGTTTTTACCAGTTAGCAGAGCTCTTAAAAATGTGAAAGTTTAGCAGATGCAGTTAAGTTTTGTTTTAAAAATGTCAGTTCCCAGTTTACAGAGTTGAGTCCTAGCGTTCCAATATTTACACTGTCTGGAGCTGGCCCTATGATGGAGTTCCAGCCCTCCTGATGGTCTTATCTGATCTGCCCTCATTCTTTGTTTCCCCTTTGTACTTCGCAGCCGCTACATGACTGCAAGGGCATCTCCTCCAGCCCTTTTTCGGTCGGGCTATTTGCCAGAAACCTCCATGTTCTTTCCGAGATGCGTTCTGCCTGACTCATTTCCAGTTACTTCCTGAAAATAAAGCAGAACAGGCTCTGAGGTAACTGAAGTTCCTCTGTGCTCTCAGCTTCTTTTGCTGCTGATATATATATATTTTTTGCAGTAAATACACACAAACAAGCATAGGACGTTAATTAGGGCTGCACTGGAGGCAAATATTTTAATGAGACCCAGGACAGGATGAATCACTGACAGGAAGTCTTAGCAATGTTTATTTTTTTCCCATTTAAGAGATGAGCCACAAAAGAACATAAGAAATCTGACCAACGAGAGGAGATCATTCAGTCCATCAAGCTTGTTTGTTTAACAAACACTTGTAACTAAGCTGTCCCAATATCTCATCCGGATCCTTCTTAAATCATGTTCATGTTGTCCCCAGACCTACAACTGATGGTGTGAACTTTTAATTAAGGAAGAAAAAGAGAAGGGGAGAGAGACTAAGAATGAAGAGAAATATACAGCTTGTTTAACTAGCGTTGCTGTGTATCAAACAGAACTCTTCATGAGAATAGCACGTTTACTGATGAAACTCTAAACACGATGATCTATTTTCAAGCCTCTCTGCAGTACAAGGGGAGACCACCGTTCTCCCACAACTTCAGCTTTTCATCTATCTCCAAGTATATTTCTGTCATTCAAATCTGGTGACAAAGAGGCTCGAAATGGTGTACAACAAGTGCTGGAGAATAAACCGAGTGAAGGAAAAGAGGTTTGCAGAGCTAAAGTGAAAAACAAACTTACTCAGAATGTAAGAAAGACAGAGCCATTCAAATTTGCATGTAGCGGATGTGGATGCAGCAGGTGTATGGGTGTTTAAACAAACTAGCTGGTGTGCAATGGGCAGTGCGGTGCAGCACAGTAAAGAAGAGTTACTTGCGATTCCATTATGGCAGAGTTAAGTTCAGTTTTTGCAATTCAATGTAATATTTAACGAAGAAATATAAGTGTTATGTTTGTTCATGACTAAGTTACAACTGTTTGCGGGTTTATATGTATATCTGAAAGGATTTTCACAAAAATAAAAAAAAAAAGTCATTAAAAAGGTTTGGGGCAGCCAACCCCGTATATTGTGCCTTGGCTGCAAAATGGTTTTTTGATTGAGAGATGATGTTCACAGGTTTGAGTCCAAAAAACAACTGAACTAGGTAGTTAAGATGGCAGCGTTATAGGCCGAGAACCGTAAGTAATGTTATCAGTGGAGCCAGAACCGGAAGTGATGCCATCAGTGGCACCAGAACCGGAAGTGACATCATCGGTGGCCCCGGAAACGGAAGTGACATCGTTGGTGGCGTCGGAACCCTGCAAGACTTCACCGTGAATGGTCTGCAAGGGATTGAGGGAGACAGTCAGTGCACCTCGCCGGCATGGAATTACTATCATTCTGGCCCTTTAACTGTCTCCCAATCACATGTGTGTGACAGGATAAAACAGCCAGATGCAGATTCCTACACTGTTGAACTTGTTATTTGAATGCAGTATGATCTTTTAATAAACAATACTGCGGATTACGTGTCTGTTGGTCCTCGTTCCCTTTGTGAAGCTGCAAAGTAAGCTTTCCTGATACATCTTTGTGTTTAATCAACGCTGTCACGAAAGGAGCAGCCTGAGTCGGCGTCCAAAGTGTGGGTCCTGAGTCAAGTGAGTATCTTTACCTCACACAGAATAACATAAATGTGGTCTGGAATGGACTCAGCACAATTATTGGACTCTAGCAATCCAGGGCTCAGGTTCTGAAAGGGAATGTACCCAAAGCTAATGCCCTGAACCAAGTCTAAATAGATTTTCCCTCCTTCCAAAACCACCCTCATCCAATAACCAGTACCCACACACCGTTCTTACTGCATCCACAATTCCTACCACTTTAGCTGATATAGACAGTGACGAGTCCACCTCTCACAATCAGTATGTGTTGTTCATAACTGATGACCAAGTGAGGAGACAACTGAGGAGGTTAAACACCGAAAAACTCACAGGACTTGATGGAGTCACTTCTTGAATAATTTAGGCCTTTCCTGGCATAATTTGAGTTATCCTCTGCTAACTGGTCAATCTGCCAATAAGGCTCCAGAACACTGTGGAAAATAGATTGTATTGTTCCAGATCCAAAGAATGCAGGCACCTCTTCATCATTTGGTGGCCCTTACATCCCACATCATATATACCTTTAAGAGGCTGGCCCTAGACTCTTCAAGTCCTCTTGTGAAAGTTCACTTGGGCCCACAGCAGTTTGCCTATTTCACAAAGATTGGAGAGGACTATGTAATTTTCTATTTACTCAAAAAGACTTATTCCCATTTGGACAGATTTGGCACCACTGTGAGGATTAGGGTTTTTTTTTTTTTACTTTTCCAGTGATTTAATATTCTACACAGCCACACCTATTAAGGGGGTAAGCTCAGACATAAGCAGGTGGATAAGCCTCTGTCACCTTGGATAACAGACTATCTGTTAGAAAGACAGCAGTTTGTGAGCCTCACGGACTGTTTCAGCAACACTAGAACACCAGACAGAACAGTCCTGTCTTCTTTTCTCTTGACTCTGTACACCTTAGACTATAAATACAACACCAGGTCATTTCACTTGCAGAAAATCTCAGGTGATCCAGCACTAATGGGGTGTATGTACAAGAGAGATGAGACCATGTGTAAGAGTCAGGTGGAGAACTTTATTTCTTGGTGCAAATAGAATTGTCTTCCACTTAACATCAGCAAATCCAAGGCATGTGTTACTGACATTCCATACACCAAAGACCCTCTGTGCCCACTCATGATTTAGGGAGTGGATGTGAAGGTGGTGAACTGCTACAAGTACTTGGAGGCACATGTTAGTGACAGGCTGGACTGGTCTAGAAACACAGAGAAACCACATTAGAAAGGGCAGAGTAGACTCTTGTTTCCTTGGGAAATGCCATACCTTCAATGTGGATTGGGCCATTCTTTACATCTTCTATAGCTCTGTGATGGTCTACACTGTAGTGTGTTGGACTGGCAACAACATTTCAAGGGAGGCCCACCAAAGCAATAATCTTATTAAAAAGGCAGGCTCAATTATGAGACATTCTCTTAAACCCCTGGAGGTAGTAGCGGAAGAGAGAATGAAGACAAAACTAAGTGCCATTATGAATAATGCTGCACATTCTCTCTCTGACACACTAACACTGAGTAGTTTTAGCCAACAAATTATAAATCAGAAGTGTCTCAGAAAACACTGCTGGGGCTCCTTTAAAGCAACGGTAAGTAGAGAAAGCCTGCAAATGCCTCACTGTGACTGTAACCGCCCTTGTTGTCTTTAGTCAAATCAGAGGTTTTCTTTCATGTTATTAATTCTGCTTGGAGAGAGGAGAGTTGTTGTAGTTTGTAATAATCTTTATTTATTAGTTGAGCCTCTGTAAAAATCTATCTATCTATCTATCTCATAAACAAAGCACAATGAAGGTAGATGAACATTTGGGGTCCTGAAGGATGCCTCATTACATATACAGAATGACAAAATGGCAAAAGTAAAAACATTCAGCACATCAGGTGTTCTCCACCTGTGCAGAATTTTCTCTGTTGCAAGAGGTTAGCTTCTTCTTCATTGACGTCTGACCTCCTTCTGATCTGATCTGAAGCTGATCTGAAAATGTTGCTGACTTCCAGTTTATACACAGTTGGGATCAAAAGGGGTGAGGCTTGTGGTGATAAGACCGAGGTGATGCCAGACATCTGGGTCTGCTTCTCTATTCTAAAGTTGAAAAAGAAAATGAAGTTAGTGACTATGCAACAGTCCCAAGTTCACCCAAAAAATGTGGGGGTTACATAATGGTCGAGTGTTAACACAGCTGCCTTTCAGATCCAGCATTCTGAATTCAGATCCGAATCCCGGTCAGTGTCTGTGAGGAGTTGTTATGTTGTTCTGGTGTTTTTGGCTTTTTGTTAGCCATTTTTTAATTATTTCCTTTCATTCCTCTTAATGATTAGAGCTGATGGAGATGGGGGGGGGGGGGGTCTCCTGTTTGAACAATTGCTCAAGTATGCTGCATAATTATCTGAGTCTCCATATAAAAGGTCCACAGCTAGCTTTTCTTTTAAGAAATGTTGTCTTTGAAGATTTTAGATTTTCAATTCATTTGTTTTTGGTTTGCTCTTACATAGTGTATTTGTGGTTTACCTTAGATGTCTACTTCACTGGTTTCTTGATTATTATTTTTGATTTCTTGACCACTGACCTCGGTAATTGCTAGTTAGTGTCATCTTTAGACTTTCGTTTTTTAAATAGTCAGCTTTTGTTTCTATTACTTGTTTCTTTGTGGTATCATTTGCTTATTTGTTAGTCTAATTTTATGTTTTTATAGTTTTTGTTATTGCTTGAAGAATTCCTTTGTTGCTTTCGTTCTTTCTTTTTTTTTTTTTTTTTTTGGTAAAATGTTCAGTAGGTCTGCCCACTTGTCATTTCTTAACGTGTGGAAGATAGCTGATTTACCCGACTCCTGTGTGAGTGCGGGTGTGTACAGGAGTGGGTTGGTTCAGGATGGTTCCTGCCTTGTGCCTACATTTTCCAGAAGAGGTTGTGGTCCATAGTGACCCTGTGATAGACTAATCTGGGTTTGAGAATATCAAGTATTTATTGTACTTATCATTTTTGAAGTGCAAATGCCTCTCTGTTACTTCTAAAATATTAATTTAAGTGTTTTCACACCATCTCTTTACTTGCAGTCTTTAAATTAGCAGGTCAAATTCATGGAGGATATAATAGAAGAATTCAGCCTTTTAAGTGTTACATTCATTTACAGTTTGGTGGATTTTGATAATGGCAGATCCTCAGAAGTTCAGATTAGTCAATTGAATACGTAGGATAGACTGATTGCTCACAGTATAAAACTGATCATCTTTACAGTATGTAGCAGTATACTGTGGGCATCTGCATATGGAAATAAGCTTTTATGGATTGAAAAAATAGAAGATTGTGGTAATATTGCACCTTAGCTCTTCTTCTTCCACTAACTCCAGATATCCCTTAGTGAAACTTCTTTCTGTCCATTAATGTATGTAGGCAGAAAATTAATAAGTCACATGAAAGTCTGAATCAGAGCAAGGCAGTCATCTGGAATGCTGAACAAAGAAGCAGTTTGTTATGAGTGACTCCCAGCTCATGAAATTGATGCAGCAAATGTAAGTCACTGAATTCGAGTGAGCCTCCTATGAGTCAGGGACTTAAGATGTCAGATAAATGAATTGAGTGGGCTGAGCTAGTCAACAAATTCCAGTAAGAAAGCACATAAACATTCACAAAGAATCAAAACCACACAAAACACTACAAAATTCTACTTGAAAGAAAACATGAAAAATAAATGTTACATAAATCTTAGAAGTTTTTTGTTTTCAACAATCCTTTGGGTTTGTTTTTCACATAAATTTCATTGTCTCATGACTTATTTTTTCCAACTTGAAACACTTTATATGACCTTTTTGTGTTCCCAATGAACGAATGGCGTCCTGTTATTCAAAGAAAGATGTGTTGATATAAACAGTATGCGAATGCACTGAAAAAGATATTCAAATTTTGGTACTCAGCTATTATGATCAGTTATGTATAAAAAGGTAAAGATTGAGCAACACATAGCAAGAACAGTTTTATTGAACAGTCAGCATGGGTTTAGACAGGGAGGTTATGTTTTACTAACAAAAAGAATATGATCAAAGTGGAGCAAATGATAATATTTATTTGGACTTTCAAAAAGCACTTGATAAGGTGCCACGTGAGAGGTTGGGCATCAAACTTTAAAAAGAGGAAATTCAGGGCATAATATTTAGATGGCCACAGAATTGACTGAAACACAGGAAGGAGAGTGATGGTGCAGGGAATCTTATCAGAATTGGGTGAAGTTAATCGTGATATCCGACAGGTATCAGTGCAGGGACCACAGCTACTTTAATATATAAATGACCTGAATAGGTATAAAAATAACAAGCTGGATGAGTCTGCAGATGATACCAAGCACTGGATCATTACAGAGGGACTTGGACAGAATGTTAGCTTTAGCATGCTTGTAGCAGATGAAATCGAATGTAAGTAAATATTAAGCATTACATGTAGGAAGTCAAAATTTTGGTTTGAATACACAATGTGAGGTCTGAAAATTGAAAGTACGCGTTATGAAAGGGATTTAGGAGTCATAGTGGACTCATCAGTATCAATTTCCAGACAGTGTTCAGAAGCCAGTAAGAAAGCAAACAGAATCTTACGTCATATAGAACGAGGTGTAGAGTACAAGTAGAAGTCCAATGAGCAGTGATATTCGAGTTCTGATATTAACTGTAGCTTCAATTTTATATTTTATTCAATTTTATAACATTATTTTTTATTTTTATTTCATTCTAGTTTTCAGTGGAGTCAACTATTTTTATTTGTTTTAGTTCTGTGTTTAAAATTTTATTTTTTATTTTATTTAGTTCTGGCCTTTTTACATAATATTAGTACAATTTTAGATTTTGTTCTGTTGCAAGACCACACATATTTCAATGCAAGTTATGTTTTAGTCAACAAAATACACTCACAGTTCATAATGCCGTTAAACACAACTTGGCTATCAATGATCAAACAGATTAAGTGGCCTAATGAGTGTAGTCAACAAGATCAAATGTTTCAACCCTAGAAATCAGTCTGTGCAAGCATGTTGCTGTTAAGCTTTAAACAAGCATGCATTTCGAGAGATTTGTTCATATTGCAACAATGTCCATTGCACAGATAGGCACAAAGTAAAAATATTTGTTTGAAGAACACCTGTGATGCAGGTACACAGACAAAGCCCTCAGCCACTGGTGCCAGCAGATGGTATGTTGACGATTTCTGCTGCCAGTACTGAAGTGCAGTCCTGGTGCCAGAGAAGTGCTGGACTTGCACTAAGTACTGATTCAGCTGGTCCTGCATTGAAACTCCAAGACCTGTGCTTACCTTCTTCATTTCTCTTCTCAGGTTTAGTCTTGTTTTCCTCATCTAATGCACTTAAAGTCATAGGATGATGTCGAGCTAAATGAGCCCTCCGATTCGTAGTATTCTTCCCACTAACTAAAAACCCACACTCTTTTTCTTCTTCTCACACAATACATTTGCTTTTATTATCATCTGTGCTGTAATTAAAGTACAGTATTTCTACACATTACTTCCTCACTTTCTGCCCACAAACATCTGTGCAAAACTCGCCATCATCGACCACACGTACTTACTGCTTCAACCCGACAAGGCAAATGTGCTCAACAAACAACGGTCCTTTACGGAAGTTGTGCTATGTGACTATAGTAGGCCCAAGGTACAAGGTCACCACATAGTGAACAGCGCAATGTAACTGAACGCTCAGGGCAACCTACAAACAACCCCTCTGCACGACTGAACCGGATTGAATGAAAATGCTATTGCTGTTTTTTTATTCATTTTAACTCAATTTAGTTTCTAAAGTTTTAGTTTCTCTGTTTGCCTTAATTTTAGTTCTCGTGCTTGTAAAATGAAAACAATATTTTTAGTTCTAGTTCTCATTTTCCTTATGAAAATATCACTGCCAATGAAGTTCTACTCAAGCTTTATAATACGCTGGTGAGGCCTCATCTGGAGTACTGTGTGTAGTTTTGATCTCCATATTACAAAAAAGACATAGAAGTACTAGCAAAAGACCAGGGAGTAGCGACTAGGCTGATTTCAGGACTATGGTGCATGAGTTGTGAGAGATGATAAAAGGAGCTGAACCTTTTCAGTTTAAGCAAAAAGAGTTTAAGAGGTGGCAGGACTGAAGTGTTTAAAATTGTGAAAGGAATTAGTACATTGGATTGAGACTGTTACTTTAAAATGAGTTCATCAAGAACACAGGGACACAGCTGGAAATTTCTTAAGGGTACATTTTGCACAATTGTCAGAAAGTCTTTCTTCACATAGAGACCCACAGACATTTGGAATACTGTTGATAGACAGTGGGACTTTAGGAACCTTCAAAATCTGACTTGATTTTATTTTGGAGGAATTAAGTGGATAGGACTGGTAAGCTTTGTTTGGCTGAATGGCCTCTTCTCATCTATTATGTTCTATTGTTCTAATGATTACAAAGGCAGGAATAATTGGAAAACATCTTCTGTTCAGCACATATAAAGACAAAATAAAACAGTAATATGAAGAAAGTGAAATGACTCCAAAAATTTTTTACAGAGTTGTGGTTATGTGTAATGTTATTAAGGACAGATGGACAGACAGACGGAGCTGAACTTTTAAATATGTAGCAACATTCATTGATTTTTCAAAACAAGAAAATATTTTACAGTTTTAAGCAATCAAATAGAAAATGAACATATTAATCTAATTTTGTAAAACACCTTGCGATGCAACTTGAGCTCATAGTCAGTGAAGTTGAAGTTTTAATGTGGTTTGGGTCTTTGGTCTTCAGATACCCACACCTGGGCAACCCAACAGTGAATGATGAAGCCCCTGGTTCTGGCTAGGTAGCATACTATATCAAGGTTCAAACCTCCTGACCCAAAGCCACCTAGAAGCCTTTGCAGCAGCTTCAAGAATGTTCTCATTGGCTTTTCTGTTATGCAGTCCAGATATACCATGGAGTTTCAGACTTCTATGAAGAGACTGGCCTGTGAAGCATCTGCAATCTATTTCCATTAGTTGACAGTTGGCCTTCCATCGCTTTCTCTGAAACTCTGTCACCAGCACTCCACACCTCCACACGTGGCCTGTTTTCTGTCATGTGCTTCTTAATGAGCTCCACCAAAACCACATGCTTGGTTGATTGAGATGTAAGGACCAGTTCTGGCCTAAATGTGGTTGTCATGATGTTGTCTGGGAATTTCTGCTGTCTACCTTGGTTGACCTGGTGATGCCAATCTTGTGCTGTTTTCAGTAGGCCACCTGAAGCCTTAGGTTGGCACTGTGGCTTTTTCCCAGCTTTAACAAAAGCAATGGTCTGCTGAGCTGGATGTTGTTTGCTTGCTCTGATGAACTCCTCTACAAATGACATTTGCCACTGACCTTTGCTCTTGGTCATGTCACCAGAGATGCCTCCCTTCTGAAAGTGCCTTTGGGCAGCAGCTTAGGATATGCTCTAGGGACTCTTTCTTCTGGTATAATGGGTATGCTGGTGAATCTGCCAGACTCCAGAAGAAGAGGTTTTCATGGCTAGGAAGGATGTCATACACTGACTGAATATGGAACTTGATTAGTAATGCCTCTGCCTTCCAGAGTTCTGTCCAGGTTATTTTCTGCCCAATTGCATGATCCCAGTTGGTTCAAGCACTGTTTGCACATGACCGTTATCCTGCTGAAACACGCTTCCTCAACATATGCTCAGACCTCCTCCTGAATGTGCAGACACTTCACTTTTCCCTTAGCGTTATCATAACAAGGTCTTAGAATACTCCCAAGTCCAGCAGTCACTATAAACACTAAGGTGCTGTGACATATTTGTTCTTCTGCTCGCTCTGCTGCGTTCTACAATTGCCACTTACGTCCTGTTCTTACAGTGATAGCTGCTAACAAGATTTTGTTGTCACCTGAATTTCTGTGCATAATCAACTCTCTCACTTGGGTCAAATCAAAGTTCTTGATTGGCTGTTGAAAGATAGGTGCAGCTTGTTATTGTGGCCATATATGACAATGCTTCACAAGCTCAGTGGCATCCATCTATCCATTGTCAAAATGGTTTAATTCAGTTCAAAACTGGAACCTATTAAGGCAGCATCAAGCACAAGGCAGAAAACTTTCTTTCATCGGGGCATGAGTTCATTACAGGGCACATTACTGAACACACTCACAACTATCCTTAGAGTGTTGTGACTGCATACAGTTGACAGGCTGTAGATGGTTTTAATATATATTATATATATATATATATATATATATATTTGTGTGTGTTGTAATTTGTGTATTCTACCATTTAATCACTAACAAATTAATGTTTGTGATTATGATTAGTCTAGTGTTTTGGTGCATTTTTTGCAAATTACATAATACAAGTTATCAAGTAATCTAATGATTTATTGACAGATTAACCTGGGTACATTATCTATGAAACAGATCAATCTAATATTTTTTATTGTGAGTTGAGAGTTTAAATTTGAAATGCTAGGCTAAGTCAAAGTGTGAGGGACAGGCAAGTGTCAGTAAACTAAAAAGAGAAACAGTCTATGAACATTTAAAGGGCAAAACAAAAGCCACAGTTATTAAATGTTTTTTAAGTTCATAAGTTTTTAAATTTTTTTTTAAATGTCTAATTTAAACTAGAAAGTTCCCTTTTTGAGTTTTTGCCTTCCTTTTTCTCTTCCCTTGATATACCCGTCATGATGCCATCTTTCAATAAATACTCACAACATCTGCATGTACAGTATATGAATAATGGTGATGCTACTAATGCTGATACTTAAGGAATAAAATGTCAACAGAAGAATACTAAAATTAATTTATAATTTGCTAATAAGTCCACTCATTTAGTGTGTTTTCAATCACCTGATTATTCAGGGAAATCTGATTTCTAAAATGCCATGTAAATCATATTATGTAATATCATCTACTGTTAAATTCTGCTCCATACTTGTAATTTTTTATTTGTATACTGTATTGAGGATTTGTTCTGTTCTGTGTATTGTGTTGTATTGACCCCCTTCTTTTTGACACCCACTGCATGCCCAACCTACCTGGAAAAGAGTCTCTCTTTGAATTGCCTTTCCCAAGGTTTCTTTCATTTTTTCCCTACAAGGGTTTTCTTTGGGAGTTTTTCCTTGTCTTCGTAGAGAGTCAAGGCTGGGGGGCTGTCAAGAGGTAGGGCCTGTTAAAATCCATTGTGGCACTTCTTGTGTGATTTTGGGCCATACAAAAATTAAATTGGTATTGTATTGTATTGTATGTAAACCCTTATTCCTGTTACAGAAATCATGTTATTGGCCTTTGAAAAACCTGACCAATTCCGGTAGATTTCTCCACAAATAATCTGATTATGTGGTCATGTAAACCCATAGCTGAGTTACTATTAAGGATTTTGTAGTCTGCGCATGTCCGTTGCACTCTGTCAGCCTGCTCAGGTATTTGTTTTGCACACGCTTTCAGCAGCCACAGATGGGAATGTCCACAAAATACATTTCCAATTTTTCAGATGATCTCATTATTCCTTCTCCTGGCTGAAATGATCTGTCTCAATGTTTCAGAATTTGCTAAATTTGCATTGATGAGCTGAATATACAGTGCTAAGCTCAGCAACACATTGTCAAGAGTAGTAGGGTAACTCGTTAAAAGTAGCATTTATTAAGTGGTTTGATTATTTTTATATGTAATGAGTAACCTAACACATTACTTATCTTACTAAAGTAAAAATTATGGTGGGCGGCAGCACTGGGTGTAAGGCAAGAAGCACACATATCGGGTTCTTTGCTGGGCTCAATCGCATAGCCAAGCAGAAAATAGTTTGTTGTGTGCAATCTGGTTACAGAAACCCATAAAGAAGGAGTCAGTTTAACTAAACATATTTCTAAAACACAAGACAATTTTCACAGGTGTCACACTTATCTTCTGATGATGATGTTTTAACACTTGTTTGCCCAGTTTAATGATGTTGAAGTGTTTTGACAAAGGAGAACTCCAGAAGATTACCTGCACTGTAAACATGGATGATTAAGAAACCAGGCTTCAGCCTTAGCCAGGTTATTCACCTTAACCCAATTATGAGTGTGCATGCAAACTCAATGATTGTCAAGAAACTGATTTTCTGGGAACATGAGAGAGAGAGAGAAGTAACGTTAATGGTACTCTAGAAAGAAATGTAAAATATTGACTCGGGATGCCACAGTACAGATATTTCAGCTTTGGCTAAGGATAGTTGGCCCAGGAAACAAGATGTTGGGGCCACAGAGGACTGGTGAGAGACTAATAGAATGTGTTCAAGCTGACAGAGGGTGCAAATTTATCCAACAAAGATGTAAGCCTGCTGACAAACTCAGAGCTTAGATGATTTATATCAAACTCGTGTGTCCCCAACTGTTTCAATAAGACAGAAGTAAAATGGGAAAATGATCATCCCAGTGGTGAGGCCCCAAGACCATGACAGCTAGCAGTCTTTTAATTCTAGCATCTCTTTGGCTATGTCCACACTGTTATGTTTTCATTTAAAAATGGCAAAAATACATATGACATAGCCATTTGCCTACATTGGAAATGTGTGTATTGGTAGAAACAGGAAAAAGAAATGTCCTCCTTGTAGGGATGGTAGTGCCATTGCTAAACTGTATTGACTGGGAAAGCATTTGTCTTTTGCACTTGTATGCAGCATTCAAACTGAACAAAACACAATTTAGATGCATACTTGTAAGCAGCACAACTTGATCTATGTAAAAATCTCCTCTGTGTCCACTATGGTGAAATATAAAGCATGACCAATCAGGGAATACAAAGTTGAACAGGATCCAATCAGGGAAGAGCCGCATAATAAGCACAAACCAATGAAAGCACAATTAGTCCGCATTTTGAAATCTCTACATTTTCACCCATCCACACTGCAATGGTGGGCCGGCCTATTCAGAAATGTACAGATCTGAAGAGTGTTTTCAAAAGTTGCCATTTTCGGGGGTTAAAAACTTTTGGGTAGTGTGGGTGAAAGGCAAAAAATGGAGAATAATATCCGTATTTTTAAATGGACTAGGAGGCTTTGCCCCCTGCTCGCTTCGCTCGCCAATCTCCAACCCACCCCCGCTGCCAGTGCTACGTGCCATTGTGAAGAGGGGGGTTCACCGCACCCCAAGGAGATGTGGTTGCTCCTCCGAAACAATGCTTAAATGGTGATACAATGGGAAACAAATAGCAGTTGGTTTTTTTTTACCTCCTCTTTGGCCGATCAGCTGCTGGTTTGCTGCTGCTGCCGTGGCACGTGATCTGCATTTTGTGCGGTGCTTTGAACGTATAAAAGCTTGTACAGCAGCTCTCCTTTTGTCTCACTGTCTTTTCCCCCTTCTCCCCAGACATCCTCAAACACTATGCAATCTCTTTTCGCTGTTCTGTTATTTCACCGAGTAATATTTTCTGTTTGTTTGCACTAATGCGATTTTTTTGAGACTTTCAAATTTTCCTACTTCCATTATCTCTAACCTGCTCTGCATGTGTATCACAGGACTTGCTTCCAAAGGTTGAAAGTATGACGTGACTTGACCGTATCATGGGACGTGAAAGAGTCTCTCTGTCTCTCTTCAAAAGATCTCATCACAGGAAAAAAGTCTTGTCTCGTTTTTTTTTAATAATAGAAAGAAATATAGAAGTGTGGAAGTAGCCTTTGGCTGGTAGAGTGTACAGTGATACCATCTTATCTTGATAAAACATGGCAACCTATTAAAGTGCATAAAGCCAGCTAAGTGCTGCCCCCCATATCTGAACTGAAGGTACAATTATCTCATTCTCTTAAATCTTTTGTCTTATCTGTAATGCTGATTGGAGAGAGGTCTGAAGAAGGTGAGTACTGCACTCTTTTTGCTAAAGCAGACATTCATGTGTATTTCATATCTGTTCCTTTAATACTTCTAGAACCAGGAGAAGGAGGACTTTGCCCACCTGATCCCACAAAGTATAGTCAAAAAACGGAGGCTGAGAGAAAAGCTTGTCTCTGTGGCTCTGAACATCACTAGACAGGTATGGGGGATTTGATTAGAGCAAGTGATGACAGAGAGAACAAGTATCACACAGGGAGGAAGAGTCCTACCATACAGGAGTAAAGAAGAAGGAAAGAGGAGAAATTAAACACCAAAAAGTGCTTCTAATTGTGCCTTTAGAAGATGAATGACACACGGTAGAAAAATGACAACTGGGACCTGCAATTGGAATAACCATAAAAATGTAGTTTTTAATGAACACTTTATTGGACTGCACCATACAGTGTTTAGTCCTCTTGCCTCATGGCTCCAGGGTTTGAATCCCTGTGTCTGTACTGAGATGTCACATTCTCTGTATGTTAGTGTAATCTTTCTTTGCACCCCAAACTGTGTGTTAGATTGTTTGGTGACTCCAAACTGACCTGATATGAGTTAATGTGGGTGTGTATGTGCTTCAGTGTGCCCAGGGACTCCTTCCATTTGATTCCACTTTTACTGCATTATGCTTGATGCTGTTGCTGACAGAGACCCAGTTCCCAATTACCGTAAATGTGACGAGAGGGTTTAAAAATGTAAAATATGTAGAAATCACAAGAGTAAGAAGTGTAGATTAAAGAGAAGTGAAGGAATGGGGCCATGAAATGACGTCAAGCTAACACGCCTGAGCTGGGAGGCGATGCAAGGCAATAGCAGTCTGCCAGAGGGGAGTGATAGCACAAAACTGGAGGAGCATAAGGCAGAAAAACATGGAATTCAAACCCAAAGAGAAAGCTGGCTTCAGATAAATCAGATAACACAGCTTGGTTTATTTTGTTTCTTTTTCAGTTTCATCTTATTTGTTATTCTTTTTTTTTCTCTCACTCTTCTGCCTTATTCTGAACAGCAAAATATAAAAAAATTCTGATGTCTGGAAATGGATTATTGAAGTAACAGTATGTCTATAATTTGTAACAGAAATACGTAATTCACTAAAATAACCTGTATTTACATTTTCTTCTGTTAAACCTCCTTTAGATCGGATGTTTATGCTCACAAGTTCCTCAGCAACATTAAACACAAGAGATATGCCGTGTTAGATCGGAATCTGTGGGTGTGGGTGGGTGTGACTATTTTAGGAGTTAACATTTTTAGTGTGTAATGCATATGTGGTTAGTTAGTGCAACCTAACGTTCAGTGTAACAGCAAAAAGAAGCTGTAACTCCACCCTTGGCAGGCTCTCTTTCTGCAGATCAGAGTGAACACACACTAAACCCTTTTCTGGCCTTTACAGTCCAGAGCAACACAGAATGGTCCAAAAATATACTGCACACTAAATATTCTACAGCAGAGTGGTGCACCAACAGAAACCTCGGTAGCATTTGCTGTCTGTATTATCTGCCCTAATCTAAGTCACATGGCAGATCAGTGGCAATCAGTGCTCTATAAGTGGGATTTAGACAACTCATTTCTATCATATGCAGATAGGTGTTTTAATCTGGAAAGTTACACTTTACAGAAAAACATAATCCAGTAAGTTAAAATAAAACAGGCTTGCTCTGTAAGGGTAGAGAACAACAACAGTAACATATTTTTATGTAGCACCCTTCACACTGTTACAAGGCTCACTGTCCTGACTACCAAATGCAATGTGTGGATTAAAGGCCAGAAGTCCACTTGACTGTCATCATCAAGTTCTTCCATGAGAACCCTGAATACCATGAGGACTGATTGAGGTCATTTATGTTAGGTAGAATCCCTAGAAGGGGCTGGGCGGTCTTGTCGCCTAAGAACCCCTGCAGATTTTATTTTTTTCTCCAGCCGTCCAGCATTTTTTTTTTTTGTTTATTCTGTCCTCCCTGGCCATCGGACCTTACTTTTATTCTATATTAATTAGTGTTCCCTAATTCTATTTTCTTATTTATTTTGTCTTTTTTCTCTTTATTTATTACTAGCAGAATACCCGCGCTTCGCAGCGGAGAAGTAGTGTGTTAAAGAAGTTATGAAAAAGAAAAGGAAATATTTTAAAAATAACGTAACATGATTGTTAATGTAATTGTTTTGTTATTGATATGAGTGTTGTTGTCATATCTCTCTCTCTCTTTCTCTCTCTCTCTCTCTCTCTCTATATATATATATATATATATATACACACACATAGCAAAATACCCGCGTTTGGCAGCAGAGAAGTAAAAAGAAAAGGAAACATTTTAATAATAACGTAACATGATTGACAATATAATTGTTTTGTCATTGTCATGAGTGTTGCTGGCATATATATATACACTCACACACACACACACATATATAAACATATATATACACATCATAATATACATATATATATATACATATACATATAAATATATATACATATATACACATATATATATACACACAAACACATATATATACATATATACATATCTACATATATATATTAGGGGTGGGACTCGAATTAAAAAAATTAATCCAATTAATTAGAGGCTGTGTAATGATTAATCTTGATTAATCGTATGTAATCGCACACGTAAATTTGCCCCAAATCGCAAATGTGTTTTTTTAATTTAAAAGGGTTTTAGTGGGCGACAGAATCAAATAATAGACATGGACATGAATATTGTAAACTCAAGCTCTTTTAATTTCTGAAAAAAAAAATGCTTTTAAACTGCATTTGAATTCAAAACAGAAACAAAAATATCATCCCTGGTTAAAATTGTGCAGACTTAAAAATAAAGTGGTAGTTTAAGTACTTTAAGTACATTTTCAGAATGGTATTGTCTTTAAATAATAATAACCAAAATTTCAACATAAAGTGCAGTTTTTCTTCTTAAAAAAATAAGTCAGAAACATAAAAGGTAATTTGACCAACTTAATCTTTAAACTCTGAGTAACCTTAGCCAAAATTATTTTGTACATTAGGCTAAAACAGTGTGATCATTGAACATTTTGTAATTAGATGTAATTAGAATTACTAACGGTCACGGAAGTCCAATGATCCCCAGTAAGAGCCACAAAGTCCGCTTTCTGTAATGCATCTAATTTTGCTTGGTTTTCACTGTGCACAAAACCATGCTTTTATCAAGGCTTCGCTCGGGTAGTTTTTTGAAATTAAATTTTCCTCCGATCAGTTGTAGGAACGCGCTTCATCCGACTGTAACATTTGTGTAGCTGTGATGTGTGCATCAGTGTAATCGATATACCAGGAAATCATGCATTGACAAAAGTTCCCCTTTGCTTGGAATTGAAAGTGTGATTAAATGCGTTATTTTTTGTTATGGAGTACATGCATCGAAGCTTCTCAGCTGTGCTTGTGCTAAGAATAGGAAATATTTTAAAAATAACGTAACATGATTCTGCGTTAACCACATATTTTGTCATACGTCTCAAACCAAGGAGATGTGAGGTTAAAATGAACCGAGAAGCGCGCGTACATACTCAGTACATCCACTCTCGGGAATCGAACCTCGGACGTAGGCGATAGAGGCAAAGCCTCTACAATTGCGCCACGGTGTGTGGCTTATCTACAGTATTTGGGAGTATGTAGATCGAGGTATATATATATATATTCGCAGCGGAGACGTAGTGTGTTAAGGAAGCTATGAAAAAGAAAAGGGAACATTTTAGAAATAACGTAACATGACTGTCAATATACAGTAATTTTTTGTGAGTGTTATTGAGTGTTGCTGTGATCAAGGATTCGATTATCATTATTTGTTTCAATCAGGGTCGTATTTGTACGATGTGTTGTGTTCAAGTTACATTCTGTGTTTGTCACTTGAAATCACTTTGTGATTGTGCACGGGTAAAAACGTCCGCTGAAGTGTCAGATTCTTATTTAATTCTTCTGCTTTCTGTATCTTCTGCATTGCATTCAGGTCTTTCAGGTTACCCTGATGTTTTGCCTCATAGTGCCGTCTTAGATTAAATTCTGTAATTACAGCCACATTAGCTCCACAAATGAGACACACGGGTTTACCGGCAATGTCAGTAAACATATACTCAGCCTCCCATCGGTTTTTAAAGGCTCTATGTTCAGAATCACCTTTTCTCTTCGGCATCTTGTGGGCTAGCTTCGCAATAACTTGCAGCATCATAAGCTAGACTTGATTAACGCGGTAAGTGTTCGGCAAGGCAGCTGAAGTGCTGCATTATGGGATCTGTAGTTTATTGTGTTACCAGCGCTTCATATACCCGGGCCATTAATAACCATAATACAGTATATAAAATGATCTCCGGGCCGGATATAATTACACGCCGGGCAGGATGTGGCCTGTGGGCCTTGAGTTTGACACATATGGACTAAATAGAACTTGAAAAGATATATTTTTTCGTACATCGAGCCCACGTGCTATTGTGGTTTTGCCTGCGTGTCTCAATAAGTCATCCTCCCCTCGCTCTTACTTTTTTACCGTTCATCTAATGAATACACTGAGTATGGCTTTACCAAAACAATCATTGATGGCGAATAAAGTATCCATTATTCGAGTATGTAGATCGGGGTATATATATACATATATATATACCCGCGTATCGCAGCGGAGATGTAGTGTGTTAAAGAAGCTATGAAAAAGAAAAGGGAACATTTTAAAAATAACGTAACATGACTGTCAATATACAGTAATTGTTTTGTGAGTTTTACTGAGTGTTGCTGTCATCAAGGATTTGATTATCATTATTTCTTTCAATCAGGTTCGTATTTGTAGGATGTGTTGTGTTCAAGTTACATTCCGTGTTTGTCAATCGTTGTAAAGAAGACAGGTTTCATTCATCGATTCGTTTCTTACTGCATCAATAAACAGCTCGTCTTATTCTTTATCTGAGACCTGACACACTGCATGCACGGGTTTTTTTTTTTTTACACTGTCTTCCTTTAGCGGGACATTGACTTTTTCCACCGTGTGCTTTGTTTCCGCAGTAGCTGCATTTATGAATATGCTTGTATGTATCACACGCTTCATATTTTTTGGTGCCTTTTCAATTGTGTAATTCGGTTTTTGTTCAGCGCTCTTCGGAACTGTTGCTTTTTGTCTGTGCACTGCGTCAGTTCACGTGAGCCGCTCGGTGTACATGCATCGAAGTTTCCCAGCTGTGCTGCTGCCATGTCGTGCTATGTCCATGGCTGTATTTAATGTTACTGAAGTCCCGGCACTTAAAAGTTTCTCTCGCAGTTTCGCTGAGTTTGTGCCAAACACCACCCTGACCATCTCATCTTCCTCTGCATAAGCACAGTCCTTCACCCGTGAATATTTACCCGTGGCAGTTTGCTATTGGATTGCCGCTGACGGACGGCCTTATATGGGCAGGCACTAAATTACAAACGCCAGTGGCAGCCTGTCTATGAACTTAATTAGTTTAGGTTTACATCGTGCTTTGTTTCCGAAGTAGCAGAACTTATGAATATGGTTGTATATGTCACTCGCTCGCTTCTTATTGTTTCGCTGCCTTCTCAATTATATAATGCATGTTTTCTTCAGCGCTTTTTGGGCCTCTTCCTGGTTTTCTACGTACTGCGTGATTACGTGGGAGGCGTGATGATGTCACACGAAACTCCGCCCCCACGGGTTTCAAGCTCATCTCCATTACAGTAAATGGAGAAAAACAGCTTCCAGTTATGACCACTACGCGCAGAATTTCGAAATGAAACCTGCCCAACTTTTGTAAGGAAGCTGTAAGGAATAAGCCTGCCAAATTTCAGCCTTCCACCTACACGGGAAGTTGGAGAATTAGTGATGAGTCAGTCAGTCAGTCAGTCAGTCAGTCAGTCAGTCAGTGAGTGAGTGAGTCATTGAGGGCTTTGCCATTTATTAGTATAGATGTAAAGCACTTTGAGCTACATCGTTTGTATGAAAATGTGCTATATAAATAAATGTTGTGTTGAGTATACAGTTATTTAGCTATGCCTTCCTAATAGAGTGTTAAGATCTTATTTTCCATCAGAACAGCTACAATTTGTCAGGACATGAGCCTAGCAATGGCCCAACGATAACTGCCCTGTGCTAAATCCAATATACCAATACATAATATCTCTACACTCTTCACAGTATTACATGGCTCAGAACACCAAGCTGACCGCAAAACATGATACGCTGAGTGTCCACTGTTGCAATGTGCCCATGAAACAGAGAAGGCAAAATATACAAAATGAGTGCTTTGTTATGAAAATAAATCCAGGAGAGGAATACATAATGGAAGCAGATCACTAGAGTACTGTGTGAAAGCACTCCACTGCCCACTTCCCACCTCTGCCCTCTTAAGCCATACATTCTAGTTTCACTTGGTATCCCCCTTCAGTAACAAGATACCTGCTAGAAGTGCATTCTAATCAGCTGGTTTTGGCACTCCAGATGTACTCATGTGATAACTGACTAAATGCAGCATGTCTGTTACTCGGCACCAATGCTAACTCCTTTAATCAACACTCTGTTTCCAACTACAGGTTCTCTCCTGCTGGATGACTTTTCAATGGTGGCTCGTTCTCCATAGATCCTTCACACTGTTGCAAAAGAAAATCGGTTCCTCTATTTATGCCTTTTCTATCATCTACGCAAGACTGACGAAACCAAGATGCAATACAAATACTGTATATTGTGGAGGACATTGGACATTGGCTCACACGCATACATAGTAGGCCATTCAATCTAACTTAGGACATGGAAGGTGACTGGACACAGAGAGAACATGTTCAAATCCAGAAAGACAAAGCCCAGGCTGAGATTAAAACACATAAACTTAATAACCTAATGCTTTTTCAAACTTTTACATACCCAGAAAACATATTTAAAAAGTAATTTAATTATAGATGTTTTTTAATAAAAATATTAGTAATTAGTTGTTTATCTTATCTTATCTTCCCCAGAATTGCCGGGTGGCAAGAAAAAGTAGCCGGGTGGGGCGGGACGGGGAAATGTGGTGGTGGGGAAAATTAAATGTGCACTATTTTTATTAGTGAATTATTATTAATTATTTTCCAATGCTCAATATGACTTCCTTTTTTAAGGTTTGACACTTGTGCCAGAATATTTTTATTAAATTTAAGAAGTATCCAATTCAGGATCCTGCAACCCTAACAAAAATTTTAAATAACAATTGTTATGACATAAACCAAGAGGCACAAGTATTGTCGCTGTTTGGAAGAAAAGTGAAAACAATGAAAAAAAGTATAGGAAAGCTAATGAAGAAAAATTAAAAAATATTCTTCAAAGCCAACTTGCATATGCAGACGGTGTCTTCAGTTAAATATTTATTCTTCTTTTCTTCCTAGAGGCCCAGTTGTCTTTAGCTTTCCCATAATCAAAGTCCTCAGGATCTGGGCCCTCCAAGGAGATCACTCATCATACACTGTCATAGTGATAGTGACTGTACTGCAAAGTCATCAGACAGCCATCTAGTGTCACTGGCCATTTTCAGCTTAATCTGGGGAATGTTCAGAATATTCTGAATTTCCGTTAAACCAGCCATCCTAACTGAAGAATTTTGGAAGAAATAGAATAGCTGTCTTAAGATGTTCAGTTTTGTTAAATAAGGTACAACAGCTGCTGCTTGGGCACTTGCAAGGGCCAATCAGTGTTTTTACACAGTGGCAGTTGACCAAGAGTCCAGATGTTTTATCTCTAAGCAGTTTTGCCACACCTTTCTGTTTCCCAATCATAACAGCCATTCCATCTGACCCTAGTCCAACCAGATTAGCAATTGTCAAGCCTAGAGTGTCCATAGTCTCACTCAGTGTGTTGGTTATAGTCTCTGCTTTGCCATCAATCATATTGCGGGTTGATACAAAACTAACTCTGACCTCTTTAGTGACCTGACAAACATATTTAATGTAAATAATTAATTGTTTTACATCTGAGATATCTGTGGTTTCATCATACAGAATACTGAAAAACTTTTCTGTGTGTATATTTTTCAGTATGTTAGATTTTATTTCTGATGCTAAGACATCCAGCAGCTCTTGCATTATTTTTTCAGATGTGTAATGTACATTTTTACCAATATTAAGATGTTGTAAAAGGGAACAACTTATTTCTTTACAGTGTTCCAACAGCTTTTCAAACAACGTTGTATGTGGCAACTCATTTTTTGCCAAACAATACATGGATCTTAAAGCTGCCACAAAAGCATCTCTCTGTAAGTTATTTAACACAGATACTGATCTTTCAGTTTTACCGATTCCAGTTTTCTCTAGTACATGCTTTCCTAAAAGGTCAGCACTACGGCAGGTACGCATTCTCGACATTTCCACTTTAATCTCGACATTGCTACTTTATTCTCGCCGTTTATCTTGAGATTAAATTCGACATGTTGACTTTATTCTCACAGTTTGTCATTAAAGTAGAACATCGCAAACTAAATTTCATCTTAAAATGAATGTTTAAATTACTAGATTTTCTCAAACCCCATCATAAGTTATGTAGCAACATGTCGACTTTATTCTCGTCATAAGCGTCAAGATTAAAGTGGAAATGTCGAGAATAAAGTCAACATCTCGACTTTATTCTCGACGTATAGTATTTTTTCTTCACTTTGTCCGTATTTTTTTTCTTCACCTTGGACCTAATACGCTTCCGTACAAAACACTCAGCAATTCATTGACAAAACTTTTGCTCAGGACACAGTGTGTGTTGCAAGGGTTTCTGCACACTTTCTGCAATATGGACGCAGGTCCAAATATGAGCAAATATAAGAATGGCAGATGGCAGGCCCGCCGCCAGGGGGGGACAAACGGGACTCTGGTCCGGGGCCCTAACGGAAGGGGGGCCCCTTCACGCTTGATTTTTTTTATGCTGATGTTGTGCACGTAGATATATATTCGGACAATTATTCAAGTTACATGTAATAGAAAAGTTAAATCATTTAGCTTACAACAATACAAGTGAGTGTTTTAATAGCCGCACACTCCACGCAAGTAGATATTGTGCTCGTGTCGAGTAAAGCACGCTTGTCAAAGGGGGCCGGCAGCGGCACGCTTCTCAAAGACAAAGGAGAGCCGACGTCCTTGAGCTTGATGTTGAGTAGTATGTTTGTTGTACAGGGTACGTGGATAATGGATTGATTTCGCCGCTGTAATTGAATACTTCTGTTTCACACGCACAGGCGCTGTTCTGTCTCAGACAACAGCGATATTGTTGTGCACTATCGTGGATGTTGACGTGTATGGTGTAGCAGAAGTCCGTCTCCGTAGTTTGATAATTCATTCGCTTGGGTGTTTATAGTTGCTTTTAAAGCAGTGACAAGTGTGCGTTGGTTTTGTGTGTATCACTAAAGATTCTGGATCACCCGGATTTTTTGAAAACTTTGAAGTTAGATACTGCAAGTTACCATACTGATTGTACACCATGTACTGTAGATAACCCTAACCGTTAGTATATATTAAAATGTTCAGATGTTACTCCTATTCATTGCATTGGTATAATTGTACCGTTACATGTTAGATAAAACATAGGCCTATCTCATTAATGTATTGTTTCAATTCCGCTAAAAGCTTCCGTTAGCACTGGCTTTCCTTCTCGCAGTCAAACTTTGATGTGCGAGAAGGCTTAACTCATCAAGTATGGTATTCATAAATGCAGCATTGTCGCTGCCGGATAAACTATATTTCGATCATTTTGTAAACGTATTTGAAGGTTTTGGCATGTGGGGACCCGGGGGAAGGCAGAGGGGCCCACACGTACCCAGTTGTCTGGGGCCCAAATATTTCTGGTGGCTGGACTGCAGATGGGGTCACTTTAAACAGGAACCACAGTGAGTGCTACAAGGATTTTTGCACACAGAACACACCTAATGCTTAAACAAC
>JANRMT010062834.1:11044078-11077073 GCA_026402145.1 Polypterus bichir lapradei
GCCCCACTTGCCACCCCCAAACGTCGCTCTTGGCCACATTTCTACCCAAATAGAGCTCCCTCTCTCAAAAGTCAATGAAGTGTGCTCTTCAATTACTTATTAGACAAAACATTAGTGGGCAGCACGGTGGCGCAGTGGTATCGCTGCTGCCTCGCAGTAAGGAGACCTGCATTCGCTTCCCAAGTCCTCCCTGCGTGGAGTTTGCATGTTCTCCCTATTTCTGCATGGGTTTCCTCCAGGTGCTCCGGATTCCTCCTACAGTCCAAAGACATGCAGGTTAGGTGCATTGGCGATCCTAAATTGTTCCTAGTGTGTGCTTGGTGTGTGGGTGTGTGTGTGTGAGTGCCCTGCGGTGGGCTGGTGCCCTGCACGGGGATTTGTTCCTGCCTTGTGGCCTGTGCTGGCTGGGATTGGCTCCAGCAGACCCCTGTGACTCTGTGTTGAGATATAGCGGGTTGGAAAATGACTGACTGACAAAACATTAGCAACTATCACAGACTCAAAAGGATTGGAAATGAAGTTAGTTAAACAAAAGACATAAAAACTTTTTTAACTTTTCTTTTTATACTTAAGAATAATCATACTGTAATGACCCGGGGTATGACAGATAGAGGAATGGAATTAGCTATGGTACGCTGCCTGGCTCCAGCTCACTCCATTTATCCGGGGTCACAGGTGACCTATATGCTACTCTTTCCCTTACCCTATGAGCTAACATTCAAGACTAGCTGGAGGATAAACATCAGGACTAAGGGACTCTAGAAGTAAGATGTCAGAAGTGCACTCTAAGTGCTGTGCCTTCACTGAGTTCAGAAAACAGACTGTGATTGATGGATGATGTTCTAAACAGCCAGTCATCCAGTGTCTATTAAAACAGCTTTAGTCTATCCAGATTGCAAGAATAAGTCCAAACAGTTCCATTTATTATGTTCAGATTTGTCCCATTCTTGCTTTTTATCTAACTTATATTATGTGATTTCTTTGTAGTTGGTAATCTCACAAAACAACTCTATACTGGAGCTCAGCAATGCAGGAATACCTTAGAGTACAAAACTACTGTTTCTCAGGACTCAGAAGAGCCAAATGAGGTGGTTTGGGCAAATAGTGAGTAGGCACCCTGGTAAACCCGAGAGAGACCATACCAGGAAAACTAAGCACATACCAGCTCATGACTCCAATCAGAATTTCAGGGAATTTCCAGGTGGTGCTGGGAAATGCTGCTCAGGGCAGGATAATCTGGTCTGTTTAGTTTGGTAATTTACCACCGTGACCCACCTGGAAAATGAAATCAAAAATGAAGGGAAGGCTCATTTCAGACAGTTATGTATGAGATGACATCTGATCAGAAACCAAGCACTTACAATTACAGAAGTAACCCAAAGCCAGCATCAGGCAGCAAATTTTAGAGTGGATGCAGAAATGTTTTGGTTGAGGCATCAGATGTTTTGCAACATTTTGATATAACTTCAGCTTGTCATCTGCAAAGCACAGCTCAAATAGTTAGCATAAGCAGCCTGAGGAGGCCAGAAATACACATCAATTTTTAATGGCAGACTAAAGATAATGACAAGTTTAAAACGTTGTCTTAATTGCATGAAAAAAAAACCATGAACTAGAAACCACATTTTTAAGATTTGCTTTACTGCAGACCTCTTCACACTCACGAGTTAAGTGCAGCTTTGCGACATAAAGCTGGCCGTGCATATAAACGGCATCCTGTTCGAAGAAAATAGAAACATTTTCTTTCATCAGTTACTGGATTGGTGAAGTTTTTATTTGAATTCAGGCGTTAGTGCGATAGGCGGTTATCTCGCAGCACAGATGACGTCTTTTGTTTTCATTTTCGCTTTATTTTCGTGTTCTCTGACTGGGGAGTACTGTGTGTCTAAGCACATCAGTTCGTACTTTTTGGTTTCGTGGATTTTGTAATACTATGTGAGGATCAGCAGCACATTTAAAGTATTTGCATAAATATTTTTTATTTTATAAAATAATTCTCCACATACAGCTTACCATTTTATATATCGTATTTGCAGCGTTAAGTCATGGGACTCCTTCTGGTACAGCCTTAAGTCCTGGTGTTTTCACCCTGCATGTCCATACAACCATCCATCCATTATCCAACCCGCTGAATCCGAACAGGGTCACGGGGGTCTGCTGGAGCCAATCCCAGCCAACACAGGGCACAAGGCAGGAACCAATCCCGGGCAGGGTGCCAAACCACCGCAGGACACACACAAACACACCCACACACCAAGCACACACTACGGCCAATTTAGAATCGCCAATCCACCTAACCTGCATGTCTTTGGACTGTGGGAGGAAACCGGAGCGCCCGGAGGAAACCCACGCAGACACGGGGAGAACATGCAAACTCCACGCAGGGAGGACCCGGGAAGCGAACCCAGGATGTCCATACATCCATCCATTATCCAACCCGCTATAACCTAACTACAGGGTCACGGGGTCTGCTGGAGCCAATCCCAGCCAACACAGGGCTCAAGGCAGGAAACAAACCCGGGCAGGACGCACGCACACACACACGCACACACCAAGCACAATTTAGGATCGCCAATGAACCTAACCCGCATGTCTTTGGCCTGTGGGAGGAAACCGGAGCACCCGAAGCGAACCCAGGTCTCCTTACTGTAAGGCAGCATTGCTACCACTGCGCCACCGTGACGCCCCCACGTCCATAAGTACTTGTAAATTTCATTTTACACATTATTGTTGTCGTTTGAAATAATTATTTGAAAGTTTTTAAACGTTTTCGTGTTTACTTTTTTCTTTATTTCCGTGTCATGTGGCCATGTAGGGTAAATATAAATAATAAAAAATATCCATCAGCGTGTTCTACCACTGCTATTTGCAAACTCATCCATATTTGGCTTAATGCAAGAAAAGTTTTAGAGCAAAGGAGTTATAAATTCTGCTCCTGTCTTTGTAACGATTAGTTGCGAATTATTCGTTCGATCGTTTATTTTTTATGTCTGTTGGTTATAGGGGGCCAAACATGCCATAAATCATATATTTTTTGTATGTAAACGATTGGTTCACATGTGAACACTATTAGTTTATGAATATTTCCTGTCGGTTTGCGGGCGTACAGTACTGGTGTTAGTCATATGCACTATTATTGGCATCTCTTACGATAACGGAATATCATATGCAGCAGCAGCAATATGTCATGTGAAAGACGTACGCTGCATTTTCATGTTGTGACTTCTGCGCTTGAGAATGAAATGTTACGGTTCGCTCCTGTTTCTCGTGTTAATTGCACAATCATAGTAATATTCTGTGATACTTTCGTTTCATATAATGAATGTTTATTACCTTAAGGTTGAGAATTATGCATGCAACGCTTTGCATCATTCGTGTTAAGGGAAATTTCATAACTTTTAAATAACTACATTTGTTTAATATTCCTGTAGTACTAGGGTGTTGTACCGTGTTAGCCATTATGAATGTAGAGAAAAGCTAAGCAAAATGACACATTTTGTTGGCTAACTAAAAAGATTACAATATGAAAGCTTTCGAGGCAACTCAGGCCCCTTCTTCAGGCAAGATGTTGCCTCGAAAGCTTGCATATTGTAATCTTTTTAGTTAGCCAATAAAAGGTGTCATTTTGCTTGACTTTTCTCTGCTTTAATATTCCTGTTACCTGTGCGTTCAGATGTATCCAAGTGCCGCTCGGCCTGCCAGATGTACGTTTTTGAGAAGTTCATTCAAGTCAATTTGGGTAATTGCGGTAAATGTGGAGTGGCAGGTCCCGGCGTTTTGTATCAAACGTTTCATTTCATCCATAGGGCGTGTGTGGCATGTGCCCAGCCAACAGCCCATCAAAGACAGTCGCAGTTCTTTTTAGAACGGCATTCATATTGGGGAGAACATGTCATGTTGCTAAACTTTTAACAATTTCCTTCAAAACACTGGTGTGACAGATTGTCCATTTGTAAACTTCTACATTTCTAGCAGTGTGATTCACTGTAATCTGGCAGTTTTTTGTGGAATTGTTTTCATTCTTAGAAATTAAAAACAAGTGGGATGCAGTTTTCACCTTTCTTGTTTAAAGCACCTGCCCAAGAGTAATTGACCAGGAAAGCAGAACTTGGCAAACTGTGCAGCAAAAAAGTTGTAAAGTAGGCACTGAAATTGCAATCATCAAAGACCTACTTTTATTATTACAGTAGTTCATTATTGTTAGGATTTCTTCTGTGCTCTGGGGTTTCATTTCCTCTGCTGCTAACTGACCTCAATTTAGATCACTTCACTACTGTATATTGTAATTTATCAGCATTAAAAACTGTAAATAATAAAATAATATCAAAGTACATAGACAAATGTTATATATAATAACACATATACCAGTGTGTTTTTAGTTTAACTATAATATTTTAAATGTGTATAGCTCTTTGAGCCTGCTTAGAAGAGTGCAGTGAAATAGAATAAATTAATTCTTATAGACCTAATACTCCATTCATGCTCATACAGAATAGAAGCATGTAATAGATTTCTGAACGTTTCAAATGAAAGATTTATAATCAATACAAACTGTGCTACCCATTGAAATCTAAATAATCAAGGCAGACCTTGGTGTAATGGTTGAAGTGTGCTATCTATTGGAATGTATTTTGTAATATACGTAGTAATAAAATGCATTATATTTCTCATTCCAACAGATGGAGCATCAAAGATTGTTTTGTAAAAAATGCATTACTTCAAATGTTTGTGATGCACCATCTGTTGGAATGAAAAATGCTGTGTATTTTATTACTACAAATGTTTGTGTTGTACCATCTGTTGGAATGTCTGAGACACAACAACTATATGGCGACATAAACACTTGCATGTTTATTATGGATATGACTTAAAAAAGGTTATGCAAAATAGTATCATGGTTAGGTCTTTATACTGTATACAGTTAATTTTTAAAATACGTTTTGCTGAGCACTTACAACAAAATATCAAACCTGGCATTTTAAACATATTGACAAACATGCACCTTTGCTTATCTGATTTTCCTACTTAAGTTTTTACAATGAAAGTGCAACAAATATCAAAATCTGCCACCTTTTTATGTCATTATGATATGCCAAATTAACTAACATGAATATTAATTTCAGTTAGTCGGTTTATATTGGGAAGTGAACATTGCCAATCCTTAGAAAATGAATTAGTTTGTAACCTGTGTGCCTTCCATCTCATTCTACTGCACTTGGAAAAATGCAGAATACTTATATTTCAGATTATTTCACTTGATTTCATGCCCTTGTCAATCAAAATATTTTATTATCACAGGCTTGAAAAAGTCTGAATTTGGCATACATCACTCTAACTTGGGATGTTCAGAATTGAATGGTTTACTTCATGAGTTAGAAGCACATAATAAACAAGAACAGTACAGTAGAATCATTATTTGAAATATTAAAATGTGTGCTCCAATTTAAACGTTGTAATGTTTAAATATCCTTGACTGTAATAGAAATCTTTCATTTTTCACCCTCTGATCGTGGTCCACAGAGGGATAGATCCCTAGTAAAAGATCAAAAATTAAAAAAAACACCATATTCGTAATCAGTCAGTCGGTCATTGTCCAACCTTCTATATCCTAACTAAAGGATCACAGGGTTCTGCTGGAGCCAATCCCAGACAACACAGGGCGCAAGGCAGGAAACAAATTCCGGGCAGGGTGCCAGCCCACCGCAGGGCACACACACACACACACACACACACACACACCAAGCACACACTAGGGACAATTGAGAACCACCAATGCACTTAACCTGCATGTTTTTGGACTGTGGGAGGAAACCGGAGAACCCGGAGGAAACTCACGCAGTCACGGGGAGAACATGCAAACTGCTGTTCGTAATTACTGACTTCGAAATAGTCTAAAACAATACATACCCCATATTTTTGAAATGTGTCATTTCAGGGGGTGGCTTTTAGAGGGCTGTAAGAACACCAGTAAAGAATCAAATATCAAAAACATCATATTCAACCTCAAAATACCATACAATAACACTCCACATATATTACTCATCAACGTCTTTTCAAAGTTTTGTGAAAAGTTTGCCTCCTCCTGTCCCATTAGGCCGTTGGCATGTCATGCATAACTTCAAGTCCTTCTAACATTTCTGTTGAAGACATCTATTGGTTTACTTTATCATTAGGGTGTAATTTCCTGCACAAGTATGGTTCAAAAATGGTCTAAAAAGTAGGGATTTCGAGTTTAGAGGGTCAAAAATATGAAGGAATTCCAAAAAGCTCGCCGTCAAGTATAATAGACATAATTAAGGGGAGTCGAGCGGTATATCTTAGCCTATTTGAACCAAAAAAAAATAGAAGTGATTTCAAAGCGTTTGTAGGTAACTTTAAAGAATACAAAAATATATTAGGCGAATCTGACACAACCTGTTACTGTTATCATACATTTAGACGAAAAATTTTCCTTCGGTGTTCTCGATGCCATTTTATTATTGTGTTCAATCTGTATGGCCTTAAAACATGCCTAAAATATCTGGAAAGGCAGCAGATTCGGATAGGAATTGTGATCCCTTATAGACATGTCTAATATGTTGCTTCCTTTATGATATATACGGCAGCCAAAAATGGTAATCCTCAAAAATCATCTGTGCAGTGTGTGTGCGCCGCTCCTCCCAAATGAATCCCCCCAAATGCAATCGACATACAGTACGCTTAATCTGCCCCCTCGCCCAGTGTTTGTATTGTTGAAGACTGCATTTAACTTGCCAAACAAGTTTTACTTTCCATTTATGGGTAATCTCGCGGCATTGAGCAGGAAGATTCCGATCGTATATTGTTGTCACAGTTTCCGCAGGATAAGAGTGGAGGAAACGAAGGTGTCACTGCAGAGCAGAAATAGCGGGCGAGCACGAGCGATGACGTATTGTCTTTAGTATATCAATCCATTTTTTTTGTTTTGTTTAAGTAAACTCAAAAAATTATATTTATTTTAAAAAGATCTTGTAGTTAGCATAGTTTGGAAATGTAGTGCTTACTTTCTTGACATAATATATTTTAAAACTGAGAAAGCATTCGATCCAACCGCTCCTCAAAAATGAGCAATCTTTAAATAATGACTGGAGTGCCCTAACGGCTTTAGAGTCCTGGCTTGGAATTTCATCTTTAGCTACTGTGTGCAGAGTTTGCATGTTCCCTACGTGGCTTATTGGGATTTTATCTGGTAACTCTGGTATCCCTTTCTCAATCCAAAGACAGGAAGACCGTTGATTCTCAACTGACCCTGCATGATATGGATGTAGGAGTGCATCCTGTTTATTGTTCCTGTATAGAGACAAGTGTTTTGGCCTCCATCTCCCTACACCTGATTGTGAGTGTTTTGGAATGGATGGATGCATATGAAGTATATAATAAATAATAATTACAGTTAGGCTCCTTTTGCTGCCCTTTTATTTATTATATCACTACACTTTTTCTGGAAAGGTTCAGCCTGGATTGTTTGTAAAAGTGTTTTTTTTAAAGAAAAAAGATAAAACATAAATTTCATATATCCATAAGCAAAATAGCTTTTTTTGAAGCAAGCTATTTGTATTGGTATAAAAAATACATTATAATGTACTGTGTTGCTGCAACTGGGAAATCGTCAGCAGTTTTATGAAATGGGTAGTTAGAATTCAATGACCAGTATACGTAAAGACAGTTTGTATCTAAAGGACTTAAGGCTACTGAAAAGTTGATCATAAAAGCAAATATTACTGTATATGTAGCATGCTATGTATATTGTATGTGTTTATTTTTCATATTTTATTGACTTGACTCGATAATGTGAAAGGTCCTGTAATGTCCATATTTTTGAATTTTCACTGCTCATTTGTTACCAGTTGTGTATCTAGAGACTGGAACGGCTACAAATAGACAAGTGTTATTGTGAAAGTGACACGTCTGTACTCTGTGTGACATTATCAAATACTCACTTTTGTTGTATCAATTTGATGATTGGGTGAGACAACCTGGAGATGGCTTAGTACTTTATGGTGGATTTGGTTCCTGCCTTGTACTCTACATGGCTATAAGTTTATGAACTCCATACCATCACACTTATATGAGCTTGTTGAACATCCCATTCCAAAACCATGGGCATTAATATGGAGTTCTCCAACAGTCAGTTTTTGCAGCTACAAGAGCCTCCACTCTTTTGGGAAAGATTTCCACAAAATCTTGGAGTGTGTTTGTAGGAATCTGAGCCCCTTCAGTCAAATGAGCATTTATGAGGTCAAGTACTGTTGTTGGATGAGAGAACTTGGCTCACAATTGGCATTCCAAATTATCCCAAAGGTGTTCAGTTGGGCTGAAGTCAGGGCTTTTTCCAGGCCACTTCACACCAAAGTTGTTCAGCCATGCTTTTATGGACCTGGCATTGTGCACAGGGGCACAGTAGTACAGTACTAGAACCGATCAGTGCCTTCTTCACACTGTTGCTTCAAAGTAAGAAGTGTAAAATGCCTTTGTAAGCTGTAGAATTAGCAGCATCCTTCACTGGAACCATGGGGCCTAGTCCAAACCCCGAAAAACAGCCCTAGAGCATTATCCCTCTTTCACCAAACATTACAATAGGCACTATGCAGTCCAGAAGGCAGGATCTTCCTGGCATGCACCAAACCCAGATTCATTCCACAGTCTGCTAGATAGTGAAGTGTGATTCATCACTCCAGAGGCCATGTTTCCACTGCAGCAGAGTCCAAGTGCAGTGTGCTTTATGCCACTCCAGCCAATGCTTAGCATTGCGCATAGTGATCATAGGCTTGAGTGCATCTGCTCGCCCATGGACACCTATTTCATGAAGCTTCTGTGGCACTGTTCTTGTTGATATTCCTTCCAGAGGCCGTTTGGAACCCTGTTGTGAGTGATGCAACAGAGGATAGGTGATTGTTACTCAACATACACTTCAGCACTTAGCAGCCCTGGGGACTCATGTTTAAACGATGCGTACACACAAAGATTTTGTGTACATCTGTTTCCACGCTCAAATCGCAATGTATAAAACCTAAACTTGGCATAAAGCCACACACATTTTAACACCATCAAAATGCTTGGCATATGCAAGTTCTCCTCTCGGTTTAGCAAACTGGCGGCACCCAGCATCAAAGCAGTGCTTTTGTTCCAGTGTGGTTTCCCTTTCTTTTTTAGATCCACATCCCTGATGCAGCTTTATCATATACACCAATGGTTCTCAACCTGTGGGGCGGGCCCCCCTAGGGGGATGCGAAGTAACAAAAAGGGGGGGCGTGAAGATGTGAAAAAAAGAAAACAAGAATCAAAAATATGAAAAAAAACATCTGTTGAAACCAAAACAAATTAACTTAAACTACATTCTGATACTAGAACAATAAATATAGAGTTAGATAAATGTCGATAAAAGTTAAATAGGTATAATAATTTAAAAAAAATGTTACGGGGAGCGCAATTAAAACTGTTATGAAAACTCGGGTCACAAATACTTAAAGGTTGAGAAACGCTGATATATAGTGAACTTAACCACATATTGTATATTAGTTTAAGGCAGGGGTTCTCAAACTCGGTCCTGGGGGACCCCTGTGGCTGCAGGTTTTTGTTCCAACCAGCCTCTGTTTTTATTTGGACTCCTGGGCTAATTAAGTGAACTGTTGTTTCCCAGGTTCCCTGTTTTGGGAACAATATAGAAATTAGAAAACTATGTTTGGTAAAAAAAAAATTAAAAAGTATTAAAATGTACTAAGCAGTTATATGTATTTTTTTCTTTTTAACAGTATTTTCATCTTGATTGTCATTCTACTTTTCTAGGTCTTCTAATTGTTTAATTAATCCGTTATTTACTACTTTGTGGGGCTAACACTAAAGTAGTTGCAGCCTTTCACGATTGAGTGTTGTTTGCTTGGGTTTCTGCTCTGCTTGTTTTTAATTGTCATTATTAAGATTCAATGAAGGGAGCAAACTGCACAGAGAAAGGGCGAAATATAATAAAAAGAGAGTTAAGCATTTAAATCCATAGCAAAAACAGAAATATTTCTAAGTTTCTTATAAATGTAAAAATCATGCTGCTGTGCTTTTCTGAATGTTAAATAAAATATAAATAATCCCAGCTAATTAAATGAGCTCAGTGCTATCAGGTGTTGTCACTGATTAGGAATCTGGTTGGAACAAAAACCTGCAACCACAGGGGTCCCCCAGGACCGAGTTTGAGAACCCCTGGTTTAAGGCATCTGATTGTAATTAACCTGTAACAATATAATGGTGTTGGCCAAACTATTCCAAATACCATATCTGCTTTAGCGTTGTTACTCTCACTGCACCACTCAGAGTATTTATCCCACTGTATCTGACTATGGAATCACAGCTCTACAGCAGCTGATCGGAAAGAGAATTATTGGTATACAGCATCTAGCACATGCTGCCTCAGCCATGCTGCCTATTTGAACTGCTCTCATACGACAAACACTTCAACAACAACAACAACAACATTTATTTATATAGCACATTATCATACAGAAAAAAAATGTAGCTCAAAGTGCTTTACAAAATGAAAAATAGAAAAATAGAAGACACAATAAAAAATAAACATAAGTCAACATTAATTAACATAGAATAAGTAAGGTCCGATGGCCAGGGTGGACAGAAAAAACAAAAAAAAAACTCCAGAGGCTGGAGAAAAAAAAAATAAAATCTGTAGGGATTCCAGACCAAGAGACCGCCCAGTCCCCTCTGGGCAGTGAACTTCAAACTTCAACTTCAACTTCGAAACCTTTCCTGTACGGACCTCGCGGTTCAGAAACAGTTTCATCCCAAGAACTATAAATGCACTCAATCAGTCCATCAAGTGCTCCTTGTAGAACCGTTTGTACTTATTAGTACAATCACCTCACTGTAAATGGCGATACGGTTGTAATATTGCACAACCTGCGCCACTTTATAAAGCGCGTATTTACATATGATATTATTTTTAAGATGAAATGCAGCAAAATATGTTTATTACATTATACAGATAAAATGTTAACATTTAATTAATCTATATTGTTAATAATTAAACATGTGAGGACATGGTGTCACAGCGCTAGCTAGTTCAGGGATTGTTCCTGCCTCACGCTGTATTCTTGCTGGGGCTGGCGCAACACCAGAAGGATAGGTGGATAGAATAATTAAACATGTACTACGAAGATATTTCAATGTTCCTTAAAGGTTTTGAAGAATCGGCGTTCTCAGCTTACAGATGGCTTAACATCTATTACTGAGCTGATTTTGTGGCGATTAGTTACTTGGAGGAAGAAAAGGAAGGACTGGAATTGGAGGTTAGTACGTTTGAAAGAGACAGTACTGCTGCAATAAATTATTTCATCGAAGGTTGTGCACAGCGCAGCAAGCATCTTGCAGGAGGCAGGAACAATCTCTGGACGGGGCGCCAGCTTGTCAGTATCACTGCGCCACCGTGTTCCCATGTTTAATAACATGCTTTAACTCCTATCATCATGAAAATGATATCAAATATACATCTCAGTATTTTAATTTATTCAGAGAGCTGTAATATCATGAATGTAATGGATTCTGTGTCCAGTTGGAGAAAGAGAAAGCACATTTAAGAAGCACGTAGTGATTCACACACATAGAGCACATAGAAGAACACATATAAAACAAAGCATTTAACATGCTACTTTAGTTATGATGGTATTTGAGGAACTAGTAAATTAAACGATTTAAAGATGAAGTTTATGATTTTCTACTTTAATGACAAAATAAACTATATGATTAAAGTGGAAATTTTGAGATTAAAGTTGACATTTTGAGCTTTTTTTCTCACTGTGTCCCTATTTTTTTTTCTTTTCTCTGTACCCTAATAAGCTTTCATATGACACTCAGACGGTGGGATACGACTCGCCTTTTCACGGCGACTTTGATATTTGACAACTTCTTTTTTATTTCAGGCACTGTGCGACTTTGTGAACTTGAGCTTTCGAGTTTCTCCGACACGCTATGTCACTCGATCAACTTCCTTTTCTTGTTTATACCACTGTTTAAACCAACAAATAGTACGTTTTTCCTTGCCTCCACTTGGTATTCGCTGAAATTCTTATGTTTTCCCCCATGCTTTTGCCATTTCCTTTTCACAGAACGCTGAGCTTAAGGGGCTGTTTATATTGATTTGCATATTCAAAGAGGTGTAATTCTAGGAGGAGTTTGGTTGGGGCAGCAGGTGCGTGCATGTGCAGTGTGTTACTTTTCACGCTAACCAGGATTTATGGAACGGAAGAATGTGGAAGTTGGCGAATGCACAGATTAATGCATCTGGATTTCTTTGTGCGTACGAACATTTTCGCTTTTGTCTGTACACCATGTTTTAGTGTGAATTCTACACACGACCTTATGCATGAGGCCCGTGGTCTGTGATTCTGCATGGTCTACCACTTTATGGCTGAGCTGCCGTTGCTCCCAGACACTCCAGCTACATAGTTATAGGACTCACAGTTGACTGGGCTAGATTTAGCAGACCAGAAATTTCTTGTCCTGACTTGTGACAAGGGTGGCATCCTATAACAGTGCCATGTTTAAAGTCACTGAGTTCTTAAGTATGACCCATTCTACTGCCAATGGTTATCAATGGAGACTCCATGGCTGTGTGTTTGATTTTATGCACCTATCAACAATGGGTGCAGTTGAAACTTCTTAACACAATCATTTGTTAAGGTGTTGACATACATTGGGCCATATAGTGTATCTAGAATAAGTTCTGGCCTGCAATACCCACACATGCATAAAATAGGTATAAAAAAGGATCAATTCATGCAGGGTTGCATTGTGTTTGGTGCTTCTGCATCACAGTTTCAGATGTCCAGGCTCAAGCCCAGCACTGTCACTCACTGTAAGCAGGTTTCATATTCTTTTTGTGTTTTTAAGGGTTTTCTGTTTTTATTTCAGTTTCATTAAAAATCCAAAGATGTAAGTGAAGTGGCGACTATAATTGCATGGGTGTGTCTAGGGTTTGTTCCAGCCTTGTTCCTGTTGCTAGCCCTGGCCCTTCATAATCATGCAATAGAAAAAGGAATTTCAGACAATGTCAGGATATATATTATATTACTCTATCCTGTTCATTTCACACTTGAGTACTTCGACAGCAGATATTGAACTTGAGCTTGCATGTTAATTTAATGTTCACAATGGTCTTCCCCCTGGGGCCCAAGACATTCTTTTTTTGGTAGATTAGAGTCCCAAATTTAGCTTGGTATGCATGAGTAGGCTCTGCAGTGAATTGGTTTCTCGTGTGTAGCTGTTTCCTGACTTATGTCCATTGCCACCAAGATAGACTTCTGCCCCCTGCAACCCAGAATTCGATTGAACAGGTTTGAGAATACAATGTGTGATTAAGCTTTTACCACTGTGCTATGTGATAGACTGGACTGGACTGTTTGAATATTTGACCTTGTATTAAGACAAAATAGACCAAAATAGACAATAATATTGGATTAATAATCAAAGAAATTCTAAACACTTAATTCTGGAGATTGTTTCTCATAAGTGACAACCATTAGACATTGCCCTTGTCTGTACCTCTTTTTTACAAAAGAGATCAAAATGCTTCTTTTGGGATTATAATGTCATAATATTGAAAAATGTGTATAAATGGGCAAGCAAACAGATGGTTTGATGGATAAGTGTAGAGGTGTCTAGCAGACTACATGAAGGTTAAGACAGGCTGCTGAAGATACAAACTTCACTTAGTAAAGTAACTTTTCTGTTAGGCACACCATGGTGGGTCACAACATAAAAACAGAACAGCTCCACTTAACTTGCTGAATGGATCCTGTAGGGTCATATTGAAAAACCTGTATTATAATTGTAAATAAATAAAAGGGAAAAAAGAAAATGGACAATTGAAAAAAAGCATGTAACTGTAACTAAAATATATTTAGTGTACATTTTTGTTAATTTAATAATACCTCTCTTAAGGAGAATTGATTAGTGCAAACTGTATTTTTTTGTTTTTCATTATTAAAGGAGTGGAAATTAAATATAGTATGTGAAAATAGATGTTTACTGAGATTAGTTATAAATTAATTAGTTATTGAAGCTTCTGTCATTTGATTTTTGATTTGATATACTTACTTAATTTCCAAGAAAAATTGTATTTTTGCATGACCTTTGGGGGTCAGAGCACAGGGTCAGCCATTGTACAGCACCCTGGAACAATTGTCAAGTTAAAGGCCTCAAGTTACAACAGAGTAGGATCCCTTCTGGCAGCAATAGGTTTTGAACCAGCAACCTTCAAGATAATAGTACAAATCCTTAGCCACTCTGTTATCCATCCATTATAAAAGTGTGTCTGTGTGTCACAAACATTGACACTGCTTTTATGAATTTCATACCAAATGGCATATAACAGAGACATATGCATTGCTGGGTGTACTGCAGACGTTAACACTGAGATCAACTTTGATTACTTAGATTTCAGCCTGTCTTAGATGAATAGCACAGCTAGTGTTTATAGAAAATGGCTTTAAACGTCACAGAAATCGTGTGGGATTGCCATATACCAGTGGAGAAGGTTGGCAGCTTCAGGTTTTTTTAGGTTGCAGGGCTCTAATTCCCAGGATAAGATTCTCAACACTGGTGCTACAATAATGGAAAGATATAAGTGGCTTCTTCCTATAGCTGCTGAATGATGTACATTTTTAAGATTTTATAAATCGCCCCTTATACCGTATTGCTTTTCTCTGTTATGTGTTGTAATGTTGAAATAAGGTGCATGTTGAGGAGCATGCTGTGTTTTTATGGTTAGCCTTCTATGTATGTGTGTGTGTACCAGTCAAATGTCTGGGCACACCCAGAAATATATATTTTTTATTTGAAATTGATACCTTTTTATCATGATACCATTGAATTTATTTAAAAATACTGCCAAGACATTGCTAGTGATGCTAATGGCTCTTACTGCTTGAAATGACTGATTGTTCAATTTATTAATCTTGTGTGATGGTGAAGACACATTTTTAGCAGCCATTCCTTCACTGCCATAATGGTCAACTCCCTTGTAGTTGCATTAGTACCACTGAAATCTGTTATTCCATTCTCAAGAAAAATGTCTGTCTATTGTTTTTTGCAGAGTGAAGGTTATTCCATGTGAGAAACTGCCACATAACTGGAAGACTTCATACAAGTGTGACTAGTACTATCTAACAACAAATCTTTTAATTCTCATGGATACACCTCTTCATTGGTAAGAAACACTACTTTTCCCTGATGGCAACACGAATTAGACGATCTACAAGTCTCCGACTTAAAGTTTAAATCCAAACAATATATTCAATCTCTTTTTGCTGTTCCATTATTTCACTGAGTAATAATTTCCATTTGTTTGTGCTAATGCGATCTTTACTATAATTTTTTTCAGACTTTTGGATTTTTGTACTTTCATTATCTCTAACCTGTTCTGCATGTATATCGTGCCAACGTTTTTGAATTCTTTACGATGATCTACTTAGTCATCTACTCTTAGTCTTTTATTTCTGGCCCCCGGGCATAGTTAAATCTCTTGGCACAAAGTCTCGTCTTGCGGGACGTGAAAGTGTCTCTCTGAGAAAGTCACGTCTTGTCTCTCTTCCCAAGATTTTTTTATTATAATAGGGAGATAGTATTTGGAAATATATGCCTTAATCTAAAGAAATATTTGATATTTTAGAAAAATTTTATCATAAAGCAAGCACAAGGCTCACAAGGAGTGAGTGGCTGCTTAAATATCCATAACTAACAAATTACAACCTGTTACAAATATCACATATTATATGCTTCCATACTATGCACTGTCCTGTGAAATACAACCAGAGATGTGGAGGCTGCTGGAGACAATTTCCCTATTCTCTGGTAAACTAAATCATAACAAATTATTGTTTGGATTTTACAGAACCCAGTGCTCGGTGTGGTGTGCTTTACTAAGATCAAAGAGTAAGAAGGATTGATTTCAGTCCAAGATTTCAATATTTATGCAACACTGTGTTAAAAAAGTACAAATTCTACCAGTTGTTTATCTTACCCTCAGCTGGTTCACCACCTGTGCAACTCGGTAGTTCACAGCTAATTGGAGGATCAGCCTCAAGAACTGTGAACCCAGAGATGTCCAATATCCTAGCTGGTTAAAGTGGCAAGCTCAGTGGTTCGCAACTACATCCGTAAGGACTGTAACATTACCCACCCTGACTGTGACTCTCCAAGGAACAGATCTAGATGCATGTAATGCTTTGATTCCTCTGTAAGCAGGACAGGAGTTAACTGACTGGAAAACAGGACTTGTCATCCCTATCTGGAAAGGGAAGGGTGATCACCTGGATTGCAGCAACTACATGGGGATAAGTTTGCTCTCATGCTGGGTAAGGTACTTGCTAGGGTCATTGTCAATATGATCCATTATCACTTGCTCACCTACCAGTGACCGGCGCAGTCTGGTTTTATGCCTAAGAGGTCTACCATCAACCACATCCTGGCACTGAGGGTTCTTATAAAGTGCAAATGTGAATATCAGCAGAGGTTTTTTTCAGCCTTTATCAGTTTTTGTAAAGCGTTCAATTCAGATGATCGTGCTGCCCTGTGCCCTTGAGGAGACTTTGCAGGATCTCCTCAAGGGGGAGACTTTGCTGGATGTCATGGCTGGTCTGTACACTGGTACTCTGAGTGCTGTGCAGAGTGGAGGTAGAATATTTGTGTTTTTCCCAGTTTATTCTGGGGTTCATCGGGGTGTGTTCTTGCTCCTACCTTGTTCATTGCTTGCATGGACTGGGTGTTGAGCACTGTCATGAGGTCCAGCGGCTGTGGGGTATCTGTTGGTGAAGAAAGATTCACTGATCTTGACTTTGCCAATAATGCTGTGATCTTCATGGAGTCAATAGAGGCTCTGATCGGGGCTCTCGAGAGACTGAGTGAGGAGTGTGAGTATTTTGGCTTGCGGGTGTCTTAGATAAGAACCAAGATCCAGTCTTTTAATGACCACTTGGGCATAACCATCAGCAGTGTGTCTATCTGCGAGAGTGTCGACCTTGTCAAAAGGTTTACTTTGCCCAGCAGTGACATCCATGTCTCTGGTGAATTTTCCTATGTAGTTGGTAGATGGATTGGAGAGCATGGGGGATCATGAGGTCGCTGAATAGTGGTGTGTGTGGCGCTCCCAATATCTTTGCAAAAGGACAATGGTCCACTCTTTAGAGTCCTGGTGCGTCCTGTTTGAAAGATGGTTGCGAGACATAGACGTTAGCCAGTGACCTGAGACGAAGAGTAGACTCCTTTGGTACTGTGTCTCTTCAGAGAATCCTTACCTGCATTGTGAGGGAGTGTCAGTTATGACACTATGGCCATGTGGTGCAATTCCGTGAGGGTGATCCAACTTTCAGGATCCTCATTGTTGAGGACCTTTTGAATGTCTGCATGTACATCTTAAGAGAAGGAACCTCAATGAAAGAGGACCTGTAAGGAGTGATAAATAAAGAATAATACATGCAGAATAATTGGCAAAATTTAAAAATCATAGCCATGATACAATCACGAATTGTCAGCAACTATCAGGAATGTTGTTTCAGTCTGTCACTGAACTATATCGACTGAGTATGTTATCTCTCTACTATAAAAAAAATCTTGTGACAAGACATGATCTTTTGAAGAGAGACACTTTCACGTCCCGTGAGATGGACAAGTCACATCATATTATAACCTTTGGAAGGAAGTCCCGTGATACACATGCAGAGCAGGTTAGAGATAATGGAAGTAGGAAAATTCGAAAGTCTCAAGAAAATGAGAGTAAAGATCGCATTAGCGAAGACAAACGGAACATATTACTCAGTGAAATAACAGAACAGCGAAAAGAGATCGCATAGTGTTTGAGGATGTCTGGGGGACAAGAGAGACAAGGCTCAAAAGGACAGGCACTGTACAGGCTTTTAAATGTTTGAAGCGCTGCACGAAATGCAGATCACGCGGCATGGCAGCAGCAGACCAGCAGCTGATTGAGCAAAGAGGAGGTAAAAAAAAAATGTATTTGTTCCACATTGTATCACAGTTTAAGAGGGGTTTCGGAGGAGCGGCTGCATCTCCTTGGGATGTGTTCAGCCTCCCTCTTCACAATGGCGTGTGAAGCTGCAGGTGGGGGGAGAGGTTGGCGAGTGTAGCAAGCAGGGGGCGAAGTCTTAAAACAAATTACAAAATATCATTAGACGGATGGGTGTCAAATCCTTGGTAACCTTGCAACAATTTACAGCACAGTGGTTCTGAATTTGTTGAGGCTTCACAAAGAGTCAATTTCTCTATGCATACCTACGCTTTGACCTTGAATCCCTACATCTGTTACATTCTATAGCTAGACAGAGAGAGAAAGAGAAAGAGAGTGAGGTTAGAGAGCACTTTATTTGTCCTCTGGGAAATTTTGATTTCTATAGAAGCTCAATGATAAACAACAATCCCCTCTCAAATACATAACCAGAATGAATAAAATAGTATGTCACCGCCAAAGTTTCAAAATGTAGTGTCAAGATGTATTTCCACTACACATGTCATCTCGTTGTTTCAAAACCTCATTCATAGAACTTCGTTTGAACTGCACATGTCAGCTTAGTGATTCTAACTATGCTCAGGAATTCATTTAAACTGTTAGTGTCAGCTCGGCATTTCAGTTCCTCAGTCACTGAGCTTCATTAGAAGTCTGCATGTGAGCTTAGTGATTTGAACTGTGCTCAGGTTTCATTAGAATTGTACATGTCATTTTGTGGTTTCAAATCCTTATTCATTGATTCATTTGAACTACACATGTAACCACCAGGTTTCAAAAACTCGACGGCAGAATGAATCTTTGTGGATCATCAATACATTTTAAATGATTGTGCCCAGATTACTTAGTGGTGATAAATAAAACTATACATTCTACATTACACATGCTTACTAGTAGAATCCATAATGCTGCTAAAAAGAGTTTTAGTAACATGACATCTCACTCACCATAATATTTAGTCTCTTCTCATAAACATTCCCCTTTTGTCTCTGTTACTATTATTAGTATAATTGATAAAGATTTATCAAAGGTAAATGTGTGTCTTGTTTCTTGTGTATAACAAAACTAGAGATTTGATAATACTAGTAATGGCTAGATTATGAGATCGGGGGATTAAAATATTATATATTAAATGAATTGTGCTTACTTTGATTGACAAGAGACAGCGAGACACAGTAAATGTGTTAGTGACTGGGATTGCGCTTATGTAACTTGAAGACTGGATATAATAGATATAGATAGGAGAAGTATAATTTTTATTATTTAAGCAAACTAGGTGGGTCTGCCCGCTGCTCGCCCACTCCCGGGTTTGGTTTACCGGATAAACAATTTAAAGAGATTGTTATTTTCGTGAGAATTCTTACATATGCATTATTTTCACTTTTACTTTAAAACTTTTGTAAAAACAATACTTGACCTTTATTTCCTGCCCCAGGTGTGGTTAAATCTCTTTCTCACTGGACGTATAACACTGCTCTCGTTATCCCCGGAGGGGGGGGGGTAGCCGAACGCATGCTAATGAGATGCAGACGGATCAGCTGCTGGCTTTGTTCTCCTGCTGCCGAGGAGCATGTTCTGCTTGTCGCTCTGCGTGTCGATCATTCAAAAGCCTGTACAGCAGCTGTCCTTCTGTCTCACTGCCTTGTCTCACGTGACATTAAAGTGTCTTTCGCGGGATGTCAAATTGTCTTCCAAGAAGATCACGTCTCGTCTCCCTGCCAAGATTTTTTTTTTATAATAGAGAGATAGTTTATTGTGCTATGGTGTGGCTAAGATGACTTTGTTTCTGATCACATATCTGGACCATGAAAGAATGTGTTCATAAGGGAGGGATGTTGCTGGAAAAGTTGGATTATTTTTTAAAGCAGGTTCAGATGTGTTTATCCCGTTGGTCTTTGATGCTTCATCACTGGAGTGGATCTTCATGCTGACCTCCGTAGGATTTGCTTTTCCCTACAGTGGTGTTTACTGGGCCTGCTCTTGGATGTCTATGGCACTGTCTTTGTTTGAATGACAGCTGTAATTAGTTATGCAGCATGCACTCTTATTCATATTACACTTTACAAAGGCAATATAGAAGATATCAGCTTCATAGTGTAAATCACTGAATACTAATAATGCTTACTTTGGAGAGTCCTCTGTATGTGTTAGTGTGTTGATGATTGCATCTGCACCATGTTTTTTCGCCTTTCTGACAAGGTCCAGGTTGCCATGTTTGAGGTTTGGGTTCAGCAGAGTGAGCAAAGCTAGCGCCAAAATAAATTTGGCCCGATCTGACACAGATGGTTTGTTATCACCCTTTCCAATGACAGGATTCATGTTCCTCAAGTGGCGATGAATAGAAGATGGGTTATTGTAAACAAATACACGAACTGTCTTCCACAAATTATTCATTGCATTTTTAGGCGATTCTAAATGACTCCAGAACAGAGACGTCTCTTATGCAGCTTTTCTGTTTCTTGTATCTTTCAAATTTATTTGTCAATTTATGTTATAAATCAATGACATCTGATTAGACTCAAGATTGTTTCCCGGAGTTGAACACGTCTCATTACAAGCAGAATATGAAAGAAAAAAACACCTTAATTTTGATCCTCCATGCACTAGATGGCAGTAGTGTGCTTTGCTGTGCTCTTTTTCGCTATCGGGTGTGGTATTTTGCATGGTGGCTTGAATTGCAGTGAACATCAGTATGGAGAATATTTGCTGGTTTTTAGTAATTCCTCTCCTTTCAGGTAAGGGTAGATATACATAAGAGATCGTATGCGTAACGTGTAGTTAAGACCCACAAGTTTGGGAAAAAACGTGTTTCTTAATCAGAGTAGAAACCTGTTAACTGCACAGTTTCCTTGCGTACATGCTGCTGAAGCAACCGAAAACTAGACAGTCTGTCAGAAAAACGTCGATGTCCAGTCGTGGGAGGCATTTTTCAGATATAATTTGAATCCCACCCTCGATTTTTTTATATACCGAGAATATCTGATGACATTGCGGAATAAAAATTAATTGTAAGCCGGTCAAAAGCTTACTGAAATGATTAACGTTGTGTTGTTTTCATGGTGGCCTCTGGGGTTTCTGCTTCTAACCACTATGCGGCGAAGATACGGGTCGATCGATGTGTTTATTTGGAAGAGGTTATCTAACTCGGATTTCCTTAGTTTCTGACTGATATGACAGAAGAAATAAGTGATGGAGGTTTTGTTTCTCCACACTTTGTAAGGCAAAGGTTTATGAAAATCGTTCGTTTTAAAGCACTAGATTCGTAATGTGAAGTTAGTACAGGCTCCGTAGTGAGTAACTTTGTGGTGTGGTTGCTCTCCCAAAAATACTGTAAAAAGTTGTAAATGGAGTGAATTCTTTACTAGTAACTTGATGCGCACTGTAACGAACTACTCAAGGATATTTTGTGTTTAAATGTAAAGAAGACAGTGCCAGCTATGGACTCCAAAAGGCAAGAGCCAGCCCGGAAGCATTAATCCACTTTCACTTTCTAATGCGTACATTATACTAACATGTGGCGCTAGAGGCAGTCGAACATGAACGGTAAATTCCTAAGGCATGATAGGAAAGTACTAAGATTTTCCTAAATATTTGGCCTTTTCATTCATTAAGGCCTATTAAATTACATTTGGATGTCTCGGTCATCTGCCATTGTTCATTTGTACACGAATCCGCCCCTCTTCAACATTTTCGGTTTTAAGCGTGCGCATTGCCAGCCTTGGGAATCCTGAGGCACATAAGCCTTTTCGTATTGACAGTTCGCAGATATACAACAGTACAAGAAGAAGTTGCCTAGAATTACATCGCGAAGCGGCTGATTTTATTTAAGATGCTCCGAATTCCGCATCCTATATGGAGTCTACTGTAGATGTGGTACTTGATAGCCGAAGGTTTACGTCCGTTGTATCGATGATTCCCTGATCAGAAAGCAGTAGTCGCCAGTACCCACCCTTTTAAGTTTTATTGGGTAAAAATGGTAGTTTATGTTTTAAGATGTATTTAATGTTGGGCGCGGTGTCACTGAAATATAAGAAATATTTAACTGGTATATAGAAATATGCAACAAAAAATATATCATTACACTTTTAATTATTAATACCGACATATCATTTTGTTCTTTACATTTTACACTACCTTTTTGTTTGAGTTTAATTTTGTGTGAATATTCTTACTTAAGTGTTAATCAGCCTATAGTTTGTGGCAGCAGATCCTAGAAAGTGGATTTAAGCTAACTCTGAGATGTCATACCTGTTGTCTAGGGACATGGATCCAGTTCCCTGGCTGTGAAATGTGTACATTTCTGGGAACATTGTTAAAAGGAGCCATTTAAGAAAATGAGTGTGTTCAGTGACAAACTGGATTAGTTTCTGATCTTCGCGTATAACATTGCAGTATATATTACCTTAAGTGTGATGTGATGTTACTGTTCTGCAGAGTGGTTTGTCACAGTGAAGTGACCTGTTATGCACAAAAACCACACTTTATGTTGCTTTGAAATGTTTCTTGTTGTGTGCAATTACCAGGTTCAAATACATACTGTTTTGTTAAATTTAACTTGGTTGTGATTTCCCCCTTTTGTGCATACTAGTAATTGTTCCAATAGAAACCACTAATGAGCATAAAAAGAATGACTACGTCTTCTTTCGGCTGCTCCTATTAGGGGTTGCCACAGCGGATCATCCTCTTCCTTATCTTTCTGTCCTCTGCATCTTGCTCTGTTACACCCATCACCTGCATGTCCTCTCTCACCCCATCCATAAACCTTCTCTTAGGCCTTCCTCTTACCTGGCAGCTCTATCCTTAACATCCTTCTCCCAATATACCCAGCATCTCTCCTCTGCACATGTCCAAACCAACGCAATCTCGCCTCTCTGACTTTGTCTCCCAACCGTCCAACCTGACCTGACCCTCTAATGTCCTCATTTCTAATCCTATCCATTCTTGTCACGCCCAATGCAAATCTTAGCAACTTTAACTCTGCTACCTCCAGCTCTGTCTCCTGCTTTCTGGTCAGTGCCACTGTCTTTAACCCATATAACAGTGATGGCGAACCTTTTAGAAACCGAGTGCCCAAACTGCAACCTAAAACTCACTTATTTATCACAAAGTGCCAACACGGCAATTTAACCTGAATACTGACAGGTTTAACCTGAAAACAACTCATACATTAACATCTTTTGTCTTAAAAGAAAAACATAATAACAGAGCTTTCAATGATAAAAACAACTTTTTATTGAAAGGTAAAAGTCTGCATTCGGTATGGTTTTGAACAATTAATGTGATTTTTGCTGTTGTATGCATGCTGATAATTTGTCTAACCTTGGCTCACACTTTGTAAGTTTGAGAACAACACATGCAGCACTCAGGTCATCTGTTAGTCTGTTTCTGGTGTCAGATTTGATAGAATTCAGCAGTTCTCAAACTGTGGGCCGCGCAAAGTAACAAAAAAGGGGGCACGAATGTTGCCATATGTGGCGTACGTTCGGTATTCGTAGGGAAATTTTAAACTTGTAGCGGTGTATTGGCAGCAAAAAATATAGGAATACATTTTATTAGGGTTTCAAAAAAACGTTTGGGGGTCGCATTTAAAACTGTTATGAAAACTTGGGTCGCAAGTACTTAAAGGTTGAGAAACGCTGATATAATTCAAAGCATGAAAACAGCTGCTCACAACCATAAGATGTTCCAAACAAAGTAAAGAAAGCAATCCCAAGTGCCTTCATTGACTTAAAATTATTTGGCAGAGAATTCCACACTTTAAGGATTCCATTTTCAGAAGTAACTGTGCTGTCCTTTGTCATCCCTTCTATCTTCTCAAGTGTTTCACGCAGGTCTTTCCCATTAACCCCCGTTTCCATTCCCTTTCCCGTATGCGCTCTCTCTCTCTTTATCCCCTTTCCATCCACCTCACGTTTCTCTTCTATATTACGGGGTCGTGGATCAGGTGTGGCGATTAGCATCTCCCGGCAACAATTACAGATTGGGACGACTCCTCGCCTGTGCGCTTAAGCGAGGACCGCCCGCATCACAAAGCTCCCGGAAACCACTCCGGCCACTCTACCATAACCCCCTTTAAGCCGCGAGTGCGGCGATTATCTATTAAAACTGGCCTTTTCAATTTTGAGCTGTGGACCAGCTATACCACATCCCCTCCAACCCCACCACGGGAATCACAGACTCAACAGGCTGCAGTCCGTGCCGCCCGCCTTACCCCAGACAGGAGAGGGTGGAAGCGCTCCCATTGGGCTGCTGGGCAGAGGGGAGGGTGATGTGAGAAAAGCCCTCCGGCGCACGTGAAGAAGGGGAGCAGCCCGGTCCCTCATCCCTCTGGCTTTATAGTAACGAACTCTGTGCTGGGTTGAAGGCGCGCGTGCCCACAAAGAGGGCTCTGAGTGCCCCCTTTGGCACGCGTGCCATAGGTTCGCCACCACTGCTATATAACATAGCTGGTCTCACTACCGTCCTGTAGACCTTCCCTTTCACTCTATGTTGTAGCCTGCAGGGACTTATGGAATCAACATATTGGTGTGATTGTATGAATCAAATTAAATCAAGCATTTATGAAGTGCTTTAGAGGAGATTTCAGAATACTGAGATAAATATTGTGCATCATTAAATAGCCTAAACATATTGCAAAATAATTTATAGGCTGTATCATTTGGCCCTATCTGTAATCTGTGCTCCAGCACTGCAGTGTTAACAATGCCGCACAGCACTTTTGAACTGGACTTACTCAAACTGTTTGTGTGTGTGTGTGTTTTTTGTTTGTTTCTTTTTTCCCATTGGCTATCTATCTTTTCACTCCTTGAGGTCAAAAGACATTGTCTGACTGCCTACAGTATGTCTCTTTTGTATAAATGGAGGCACTTTGACTCTATTTGTGTTTCATAAATGAATGTCCTAAATGTTAGTTTATAATGCTCTTTAAATATTTCTGCCACATTATTTATTGCGTAGCCAATATTCTTTACAATAAGTAAGAAAAAATTCTATAAAAATTAGTTTAAGTGTTTATTAGGAAACTGTTGCTTTTAATAAACAATACAGATCACAATTTTAAAGCAAAGCACAAGAAGCTTAGGCAGTAGATGAACTTTATGGAATATGGCTTGTTTCATTGCATTGAGGGATGCTCATCCAGCAGGTGGCACACGCTCCCTGGGAATATGTTTGTTAGATATTGCAGCTTCTCCTCTATATATAAAATACTATATCGTTCCCTAGTGGTATAGTAGTGATTTGAATGTAAATAAAGAAAAAAATAATACTTAAGTATACATTTAGCTTCTTTTAATATCGGCTGCACACTCGTAATAATACTCAAAAGTAGAGCTACATGCGAAAACTATGCAGTTGTGGGGTCCTTGCAGTTTGCTCAGTCCTGTTTAGAAAGAGAGTGCAAGAGGCATGTTTCCTAGTTACGGCAGGAGTGATGTCTTCCTTCCGTCTGTAGGTGAGTTCTAACGTTCAGTGCGTTTGCAAAATAAGTGTACAATTGCTAAACATACGATTCATTCAGAGGGAAACTGTATAAATAGCAGTTAGTAGTCCCTGACCATTTATTAATCATCCCAAAACAGGGAGCATATCAGCACTTTTTAATAGACTGTCTGAGTTGTTTTCAACTTGTTGTTTCCCCATCTCCCTGTCAGCTGGTTTGCATAAAATACATATTTTCAGTAGTGTCAATTAATGGCCTTAGTTTTGAGTAAACTCATGTACTCTGAGATAAACCTCACAGATCACAGTGGCACGCTTCAAACGTTTGGCAACAGGATGGTAGTTGAGTACTGTTGAAGGTGTTTAAGGGATCGCATACCACCTTCATTTTAGAACAGTTTATCCACCCAAAGCTAAGTCCATTTTGGGCCAAGCCAGTACTTGGATAGTAAACCATATAGCAAAAGTTTGGGTTGCTGCTGGAAGATTTGTTGGTGCTCTTATCATGTGGCGTCTGTGGATCCCAATGCCCCAGAACAGTGTCGAGAGACATTGTGCTGTAAAAATTGTGGTAAACTCAGATGAGATCTAAAATCCACATCCTGAATTTCTGTAGTTATCAAAGATCCCTGGGCATCTTTCAGAAAGAGTAGCGTTTACTGGCTAAATTGCCCACCACATGCTACACATTGGTGGTGGTTGGAGAGGTTCCCTGGTCTATGTAAAGTGTTTTGAGTAAGTCAGAAAAGTGCCATGCAAATGTAATTAATTACTAGACATAGTTATTATTAAACTAATTTTCTCCTCCTTTTCCTCTTTTTCAGTGTCAGCAAAAGTGTATCAAAAGGTGCCTTTAATAATTTTCTAGTTATGCCTCATTATTTTAAGCAGTGTAATAATAAATAATATATTTTAATTTATATAGTGCCTTTCCTATGCTCAAATGTGCCTCAAATGAGTATAGAACTGGACTGTGTGTGATAATGTTTGTTAACCAATGTAGCTAAACAATTGCTGACACAGAAAAGGCTCTTTAAAATGATAATTGTAAAGCCTTTACAATAATAAAAAGGAAAATCACAAAACTTTTATTTTCTATTGTCATTAATGAGAAAGAAGACCAGCTTTTGCTGGCTTTGATTGGTTTATTATAGTTGTAGCTTGTTGCTCGATTTCAAAAATGGAACAATTACTTTCTGTGACTAAAAATCAAAAGCAGAGCAGTGAGTAAAGAAAAGAACTTTCTTAAAATGTCAGTCTTGCTAAAATACCACACAGCACATCTTCATTTCCTATGACAATACACGAAAAAATCACAGCCTGCTTGTGGAATTGATGTGGGGGGGTAGGTTTGATGTTTTGAGAACATATAGAAATATCAAATATTGCATTTTGGGTCTAAATAATCTCAAAATCAGTTTAAGTCCATTTTGCCCCACCCTAGTGTCCATTACTAGCAAATTTAACTTTGGCTTGAAATGCAAAATTTGTTGTTGTGTTTTTTGTTAATAAATTTAGCCATTTGTCCATAATTTAAAATTATATTTATTTTAAAATATACATAAAGATATACAGTAGACCCCCGTGAAGTCACGGTTCAGGGTTCGCGGGCTCAGTCATTCGCGGATCTTTCCTTAGAACCTAACAATTAACTGTTAGCGGAAAGCGCAAATATCCTCCACAATTTTTTATGGCTTTTTTCGTGGCAATACTGTGCTGTAGAGAGAACAGGAAGCAACCGCTGAGGGAAACGCGGGTTGGGATGGTGAAAGTAGCCAATCCAAGAGCGTTATTCATTTCTCCTGGCTGCTGATTGATTGCTGCCCTGTGACACATCTCCAGGGGCCTCATGTATAACGCCATGCGTAGAATTCGCACTATAACATGGCGTAAGCACAAAAGCCGAAATGTGCTTACGCACAGAAAAATCCAGATGCAGGAATCTGTGCGTACTCCAACTTCCACGTTCTTCCGCTACATAAATCCCGGTCAGCGTGAAAAGAAACACTCCTGCATGCACTTTATGTAACGCCCAAACTCCTCCCAGAATTACGCAAACATACTATTTGTTTAATTAAACCGTGGTATAATCAACAAAAGGAAGTTGATCGAGTGACATAGCGTGTTGGAGAAACTTGAAAGCTCAAAGTTGCACAGTGCCGGAAATAAAAAAGAAGACGTATATCAAAGTCCCCGTGAAAAGGCGAGTTGTAGTCTACTGTCTGAGTGTCATATGAAAACTTATTAGGGTACAGAGTAGACATGGCACGATACCACTTTTTTATGTCCGATACCGATATTGTGAATTTGGATATCTGCCGATACGTCACAAATCCGATACAGTCATTGAGTCTTTTTTTAAACAGAAAACAAAAATTAATGCTTTCAAAAAAATGTCCAGATACATTTTATATACCTCAACACAAATACAGAAATCATAACTGTGATATAATAAGGAAGAAACATTGCAAAGAGAACATGGTTTAGTAACCGCTTCTTTTTATTTAAATGTCCTCAGTTTTAGCAGCATTTGACGGACCAGCACCATCCAAAAAATCCAAAAAGACAAGAGCACCTGTATACGAAAATAAAACATAAGATGACATAAAAGCTTAGTATCTAAAGAAACATTAATAATGACATTCAAAGTGCTTTTTAATGCCAAACCAACACAGGAACTGCAATTTAAAATAATGCAACATAAAATATATACTTTAAAAAAAAATCTAGAATTGACCCTTACTTAATGGTTAACATAAATATACACCTACAGTGGGATGTCTTACTGAACTTGTGGAACTCTTTTCTTGCTTCACTTTAACATAAGGGGTAGGTTTTTCTTTAGAAAGATCAGCATTTCAGCCTTCTCAGCTGTCAGCCTGCTTCTCCTTTCATCAATAATGATGGAGGCTGTACTGAAGAGCCTCTCGCTCTCCACACTTGTTGAAGGTGCACAAAGAAATTTAGCTGCTGTACAAACCAGAGTGGGTAATGTAGGCTGGTTGACTTGCCAGTACAACAGTGGATTGTCTGAGCGCTGAATAGTTGGCTCACTGAGGTAGGTTTGCACTTCAATACATGCACTTGAGGTGGTTAACTGAGGAGCAGGCTCTACAGAGCTTTCCTTTAGGATTTCATCAAAAATACTTTCAAGTCTGCTGTGGCTTGCAGTTTCCATCCGTGGAGTCTTGCTTGCTGGTTCCACAGCAGCTGATTCACAAGATGTCCCCTCTGCTGGCTCTGAGGAATCTGATGTGCTTCTTTTAAACACTTCCTCCATCTTTCTCACCTCTACGATCAAAGCAGCTTTTGCCTGGTTTGAGATTTCTACACTTGTGAAGTATCTGGAACGATAATAGCCAAACCACGATATTAAGAGATTATTATACTGTTGGCTGATGAAATATTACAATTTAACTTAACTTCCTCACAGTCAAGTGTGGGATTTGTGAGTAAATGTCTTTAGCTCTCTCTCACTGACACACACACACACTCTCTCTCTCTTTCTATCCCATTCTTTCTCTCTCTCACCACACACTCTCCCTCTCCCCCCCCCCCCCTCTCTCTCTCTCACAAACACACACATTAAAAAAAAAAAATTCCATACCTGTCTTTATATCTTGGATCCAGCAGTGTTGCAACTGCATATAGTGGCTCAGATTCTACATCTTTGAAGCGTCTGTTAACAGCCTCGAGAAGGGTGATCTTCATCGTCCTTATTCCCTCGTCACTTTCATTTCGTCGAGACAGAACGCGCTTAAGGACACAGACGATGGGGATAACATCAGATGCCGATGACCATGAGGAGCTTACCTCCCTTGTCAACTCCTCAAAGGGGGCCAGAGCTGCTACGATCTTTTCAAGTAGCCCCCACTGACGTGCACACAGTGTGGCTGGCAGGTCATGCTCCGCGGAATATGCACACAAGGCTCGTTTTTGAGCGATGAGGCTCTCCATCATATAATATGTGCTATTCCACCGTGTTCGCACATCTTGTACCAGACGCTTCGGTGGCATATTGAGCTCAATTTGAATGTTCTCCAAACGTGAATATGCAAGTGCAGAGTGCTTAAAGTGACCCACTATTTTTCTTCCGACAGCCACTGCATCACTAATACTACGTTGCGATAACAGTCCCTCATTCACCACGAGTTGCAAAGTGTGCGCGAAGCATCCTAAACTTGGAACTCCTAGTCTATCCATTGCCTTTATTACGTTGCTGCCATTGTCTCGTAAAACAACATGAACTTTGATTTTTGAAATTTTCCATTCATTTAACATTTCCTCTATAGCTGTAGCGATGCACTCTCCTGAGTGCGAGCCACGAAGCTGCTTAGCGTGCAAAACTGCTTTTTGCAACTTAAAACTTGAGTCTATCCACTGTGCCGTTAGACCTAGCAAGGACAATGGACACACGTCTGAGCTCCAAATATCTGAGGTCAAGCTTAAAGTGGGAACGCTATCCAAGCATTCAAAAATGAACTTGCGCACTTGTTTGTACTTATCTGGAACGGCTGTCTCGGAGATAAAATGTCGGTTTGGTAGCGTGTAACGAGGCTCCAAATGCTCCATTAAGCACCGAAACCCCACATTCTCAACAACAGAAAGGGGCTGGTCATCAAGCACAACAAACTCGACGATTTTCTCTGTTATCAGCTTTGCTTTGTTGCTTTCTGGAGGGAGTTTCTCGCGTTTCTGAATTGTTTCAAACAGTGTTTGTTGATGCGACACCATTTTCTTCTTGGCGCTCGTGGAATTAATAAATTCCGTGTACTCCTTTCCATGATATTTCTGCAGGTGTTTAATCAGATTCGTTGTGTTAAAGTTTCCAACTCTGCTACCACCCCGCGAAACACTTGTATTGCATAAATTACATTCGGCAGTCTTGGCTTTTTCTTCTTTGAGTCGGAAGTAACTCCAAACTGCTGACATGTCGGCAAGTCTCACACGCAACAGAAACTCTTATCACGTGATGCATGTCCCAAATCACGTTATGCATGCGGTAATTATTTTCCGTAATTTTTAAAGGATCAAATTACATTTTTTATTGCTTCCCGATTTCTGATCCAGTAATTTAGGTCAGGATCGGACCGATACCGATAGAGAATATCGGATCGGCGCATCTCTAGTACAGAGAAAGAAAAAGCACACAGTGGGGGAAAAAGCACGAAATGTCAACTACAATCTCGAAATTTCCACTTTAATCGTGTAGTTTATTTTGTCATTAAAGTAGACCATCATAAACTTCATCTTAAAATGTTTAATTAACCAGTTTCTCAAATCACATCGTAATTAAAGTAGCACGTTAAATACTTTGTTTTGTATGTGATCTTCTATGTGCTCTATGTGTGTGAATCACTACTTGCTTCTTAAACCGGCCCTCTTCCTCCGACTGGACACAGAATCCACTACATTCATGATATTACAGCCCTCTGAATAACTAAAATACTGAGATGTATACGTGATGTCATTTTCATGATGATAGGAGTTAAAGCATGTTATTAAACATGGGTTTCACGGCGCAGTGATTGTGCGCGACCTTCGATGAAATTATTTATTGCAGCAGTACTTAAGGGCGGCTCTAGGCTCGTGGTGGCCCTGGGCAGAGAAAGAATTGGTGGCCCCTTCGCCCGCGAATGTCAATATGGTATCTTTTGCACAGTGGATGGCCACGTCCGTTGCGGACACTGCATAGCCGCCTCGTGCTCATGACACAAGCGTTTAACTTTTGTCGAAATTTGCCGCTGCGTTTTTAGCTGTGTCGTTATTTTCTCTTTCTGTTTTATATTCAACTAGCAAAATACCCGCACTTCGCAGCGGAGAAGTAGTGTGTTAAAGAAGTAATGAAAAAGAAAAGGAAACATTTTGAAAATAACGTAACATGATTGTCAATGTAATTGTTTTGTCACTGTTGTGATGAGTGTTGCTGTCATATATATATACACACACATATAAACATATATATATATACATATCCATACATATCTACATATATACATATACACATATATATATACACACACATATATATATATATATATATATATATATACATATACACATACAGTACATCCACATATATATACATATACATATCTACATATACACACATACATATACATACACACACACACACACACACATACATACATACATACATACATACACACACATATATACACACAAATATAAACATATATATACATACATATACATTCATATCTACATATATACATATACACACACACATATATATATCTATACTAATAAAAGGCAAAGCCCTCATTGACTGACTGACTCATCACTAATTCTCCAACTTCCCGTGTAGGTAGAAGGCTGAAATGTGGCAGGCTTATTCCTTACAGCTCACTTACAAAAGTTGGGCAGGTTTCATTTCGAAATTCTACGCGTAATGGTCATAACTGGAAGCTGTTTTTCTCCATTTACTGTAATGGAGATGAGCACGAAAGCCGTGGGGGCGGAGTTTCGTGTGACATCATCACGCCGCCCACGTAATCTCGCAGTACGTAGAAAACCAGGAAGCGCTTCAAAAAGCGCTGAAGAAAACATGCATTATATAATTGAGAAGGCAGCGAAACAATAAGAAGCGAGCGAGTGACATATACAACCACATTCATGAGTGCTGCTACTACGGAAACAAAGCACGGTGTAAACCTAAACTATAAATTAAGTTCATAGACAGGCTGCCGCTGGCGTTTGTAATTTAGTGCCTGCCCATATAAGGCCGTCCGTCAGCGGCAATCCAATAGAAACACTGCCACTAAATATTCACGGGTGAAGGACTGTGCTTATGCAGAGGAAGATGAGATGGTCAGGGTGGTGTTTGGCACAAACTCAGCGAAACTGCAAGAGAAACTTTTAAGTGCCGGGTCTTAGCTGACATTACATACAGCCATGGACATAACACGAGATGGCACCAGCACAGCTGGGAACCTTCGATGCAAGAAAACCAAGCGGCTCACGTGAACTGACGCAGTGCACAGACAAAAAGCAACAGTTCCAAAGAGCGCTGAACAAAAACAGAATTACACAATTGAGAAGGCAGCAAAAAAATATGAAGCGTCTGATACATACAAGCATATTCATAAGTGCAGCTACTGCAGAAACAAAGCACATAGTGCAAAAAGTGAATGTCCCGCTAAAGGAAGACAGTGTAAAAAAAAAAACCCGTGCATGCAGTGTGTCGCATCTCAGATAAAGAGGAAGACGAGCTGTTTATTGATGCAGTAAGAAACAAATCGATAAATGAAACCTCTTATCTTTACAACGATTGACAAACACGGAATGTAACTTGAACACAACACATCGTACAAATACGACCCTGATTGAAACAAATAATGATAATCGAATCCTTGATGACAGCAACACTCAATAACACTCACAAAACAATTACTGTATATTGGCAATCATGTTACGTTATTTTTAAAATGTTCCCTTTTCTTTTTCATAACTTCTTTAACACACTACTTCTCCGCTGCAAAACGCGTGTATATACAGGTCCTT
>JANRMT010062834.1:11102073-11124256 GCA_026402145.1 Polypterus bichir lapradei
TACAAAATCAGTGAGGGGTCAAATAATTATTTCCTCCACTGTATATATGTAGATATGTATGTATATGTATATATATGTTTATATGTGTGTGTGTGTATGTATGTATGTATGTGTATATATGTAGATATATATATGTATGTATATATGTGTGTGTGTGTGTGTATATATGTGTATATGTATAGATATGTATATATATATATATGTTTATATGTGTGTGTGTAAATATATATATATATATTTATATATGACAGCAACACTCATCACTCACAACAGTGACAAAACAATTACATTGACAATCATGTTACGTTATTTTCAAAATGTTTCCTTTTCTTTTTCATTACTTCATTAACACACTACTTCTCCGCTGCGAAGCGCGGGTATTTTGCTAGTTAACCATATTAAAAAATTATTAAAATGTAATCATTTGAATGTAAATTACGTTTCATGTTGCGCTGGAGTTATTCATTGCGTACTACGATTTTGTTCTGTTTGGCTTTAAAATTAACACTCAAACTTTTTACACTTTCAATTTTATTGTAAAACTTAAGTAAAAGTAAAAACAATTTTTTGAAGAAAATTTTCATAAATATCGCATTGAATTGTGATTCTGTGTTTGGATTTTTATCATGACAATGCCATGTATAACTGCACGTGATTGAATTTAGTTTCTTTCTCTCTTTTAAATAAAATGACTTTTTTGAATGTTTGGCTCTGAGATTTGTAAATTGTCTTTGCAAAAGATATTCTAACGGGAAACTGTTAACGTTTTAATACGAATGGCATATTAAGATCTCCTTTGTTGTCTAATGTTATCCCCTGAAGGTGTACTACATTACCTTGCTTGTATACATCCTTCTTTCTACAGTAATTCGTGCGGTGATAATGGTTGTAGATATTCTTTGGAATTTTGTAAATTGATGTTTTCATCTTCCACACGATCACCACCAACTGTTTCAGCATAGTCTATTGATACGCATTTATCCAATTTGCAGTGTAACCAATCACAGTGTTCTCCCTAGAAATATTTTCCAGCTGGGTGGCAAGAAAAAGTAGCTGAGTGGGGCGGAACGGGGAAATTTGGTGGTGTGGAAATGTTAAATGTGCACTGTTTTATTAGTTAATTATTATTAATTATTTTCCAAAGCTCAATATGACTTCTTTTTTAAGGCTTGACACTTGTGAAAGAATATTTTTATTAAATTTAAGAAGTATCCAATTCAGGATCCTGCAACCCTAACAAAAATTTTAAGTAACAATTGTTACGACATAAACCAACAGGCACAAGTATTGTCGCTGTCGGGAAGAAAAATTAAAAACATTGAAAAAAAGTATAGGAAACCTAATGAAGAAAAATTAAAAAATATCCTTCAAAGCCAACTTGCATATGCAGAAGGTGTCTTCAGTTAAATATTTATTCTTCTTTTCTTTCTAGAGGCCCAGTTGTCTGAAGCTTTCTCATAATCAAAGTTCCCAGGATCTGGGCCCTCCAAGGAGATCACTTGTACACTGTTGTAGTGACTACTGCAAAGCCATCAGACAGCCATCTAGTGTCACTGGCCATTTTCAGCTTAATCTGGGGAATGTTCAGAATATTCTGAATTTCCGTTAAACCAGTCATCCTAACTGAAGAACTGAAGCAGCTGCTGCTTGGGCACTTGCAAGGGCCAATCGGTGTTTTTACACAGTGGCAGTTGACCAAGAGTCCAGATGTTTTATCTCTAAGCAGTTTTGCCACATCTTTCTGTTTCCCAATCATAACAGCTGCTCATTCTGACCCTAGTCCAACCAGATTAGTAGTTTTCAAGCCTAGAGTGTCCATAGTCTCACTCAGTGTGTTGGTTATAGTCTCCGCTATGCAGTCAATCATATTGCGGGTTGACACAAAACTAACTCTGACCTCTTTAGTGACCTGGCAAACATATTTAATGTAAATAATTAATTGTTTTACATCTGAGATATCTGTGGTTTCATCTCACAGAATACTGAAAAAACTTTTCTGTGTTATATTTTTCAGTATGTTAAATTTTATTTCTGATGCTAAGACATCCAGCAGCTCTTGCATTATTCTTTCAGAGTTGTAATGTGCATTTTTACCAAAATTAAGACTTTTGAGTGGTAAAGGGAGAGCCTGTTGGATATTCAATTCACACTTTCACTACGGCAGGTACGCATTCTCGACATTTCCACTTTAATCTCGACACTTAGGTCGAGAATAAAGTCGACATTTCTACATTATTCTCGCCGTTTATCTTGAGATTAAATTCGACATGTTGACTTTATTCTCGTAGTTTGTCATTAAAGTAGAACATCATAAACTAAACTATCTTAAAATGAATGTTTAATTTACTAGATTTTCTCAAACTCCCGTCATAAATTATGTAGCAACATGTCGACTTTATTCTCGTCATAAGCGTAAAGATTAAAGTGGAAATATTGAGATTAAAGTCAACATCTCGACTTTATTCTTGACATATAGTTTTTTTCTTCACTTTGTCTGTATTTTTTTTCCTTCACCATGGCCCTAATACGCTTCTGTATAAAACCCTCAGCAATTCAGTGACAAAACTTTTGCTCAGGACACAGTGTGTGCTGCAAGGGTTTCTGCACACTTTTTGCAATATGGACGCAGGTCCAAATATGAGCAAATATAAGAACAGCAGATGGGGTCACTTTAAACAGGAACCACAGTGAGTGCTAGAAGGATTTTTGCACACAGAACACACCTAATGCTTAAACAACTGTATGTGTATATATTGGTTTGCTATGTACTTTACAAGAAGAGAGCTGCTGTATGCTCAGCCGCACTATACAGACTGCGCTGACGCTGAGAACAGAGATATCACTTCCTGACACCTTTTTTCTGATATCTGACAGGCTGGTTTCAGTAGACTTTTTTTTTTTTTTTTTTATCAGACCTCCTCTTGCCCGCCCACCTCCACATCCTCTTTGCTTGTGAACTGCCGCTTCGCTCCCGCTATTAGCATGTACAGCCCCCTCTCGCCCGCCCTCCGCTCCATACTCCTTACAACTGTATTAAGCTGCTACACCCCCGCTATTACCATGTACAGCCCGCTCTCGAAACCCCACCTCCCTATACAGTACTCTTTGCTTGTGAATTCTGCTCTGCCTCGACACCCGCTATTAGCTTTAACAGTATTTGCCCACCCGCCCGCTCGTCCCTTGCCATCTCTGCAGATCATTAGATCTGCCTGTGCTTGCAGATCTGCGGCTGTCATCTCACAATGTCATGCGAGATGACAGCCGGACGCTGAACTAAATTAGCCGGGCAAGACGCTAGGGAGAGCACTGCTCTCATCATTTTTGGCATTAATTCGATTGACTTCGTCGTTTATCAGTGCTAAGATTGCCTGTGTACTCATTTTTTCTGTTGATTACCCTTCGTGATGAAATTCTTCAATAGGCTTTGGCCATAATACGTCTTCTTTAATTGGGAACTTAAAGTGAAGAAAACGTAAAAATTTATAAGAGCTGAGAGAGCAAGAACTGTGTCTGTGAAAAGCATTCACACGAATGAGAGATGAGAGTATTGTTTGTGTGGTTTTTCAATGGTTGAGAGGAGGGTGTGACTTGAAAACATCTCATGGCCAAAGTCTCGTCTCACAGGACTTGAAAAAATCTTCCAAAAATTCTTGTCTTGTCGCAGGATTTTTTTATTATAATTAGAGAGAAATTTGAAATAAGAGCTTATGCTGTACATAGACTTGAGTGTGATAATTAAAAGATGATACATTTTAATTTACAGCCACTCTCTATAAATTTAATATGGCTATGGTCGCATGCCTCGTCATCATCAGAATGGATTTAATCATCATTTTGTTGGTTTGCCCCTGGTTGGCCATTTGCCTCCAAGTGTTTTTCTCCTTCCACACTGTTGTTTTGGGTGTTGTTTTGTTCATCTTCCACCATCTCTATGCTGTCCACCTCCTTCACGGTGCACATTTTCACCTATTAAATGTCTGCCTTTCTTTCCACAGGGCTGAACCACTAGTCTTTCTCTTCTTAGAACAATACCAGTTTGTACTGTGCTTATTCAGATGGTTTCTTGTTTATTTATTTTTTTATTTAAAACTGCATTTTATTTTTTTTTTTTTTTTTTTTTTTTTTTTTTTTAGAATTGGTATCTGGACAATTGAAGGTTGTAACAGTTCCATCCTTAGAAGACTATTCTGACAGAGACATCAAACTGCCTTGTAATGCCAGTCTTAACAGGAATGACATTAAGCTGATGTGGATAACATGGATTCAGAATGCTGCAAAGGTTTACGAATATGATGGATCGACTGCAACCCATATTGTAAAATTACCAGAATACAATGTTGATCTTAAGCAAGTACAGCAAGGAGATATAGCCTTGACAATAGCAAGGAATACTTTAACACCTGGAGTATCTCCATTTAAATGTGAAGTAACAGAAGGCTCATCTGAAGGCAGAGGAGAAACTACACTAACAGTAAAAGGTAAGTTAATTTTAATTAATCTTAATCAAAGTCTCTGATTTTATAAGGATATTAAAATTATAAAAAACCTTCACAAGAAATTAATTTATTGTAAAACAAGATGTAAAATATATATTTGTTTACAAATTAATACAGTAATTTCTATTTTTGTGTTCTTCAGTAGTCATGTCATGGCCACAATTTATTTTTAATTTAGTAGTCTTTTTACTTTTATGAATACAGTGAAAAAATAATAAAATTAAGAATTCTTGTGAATTCTCAATCTCGGACTGTATGGTTTTCTTTCTTCTAATGAACCAAAGTTTTTAGTCAGTGTTGCAAAAAATGTTTCCTGAATTCTTGTACAGCCACAATGGGCATCTCATTATAGATGAGAGCAAAGAGGCCCAAGTAAGATTATTTATTTATTTTATTTATTTATTTAAATATCAATTCTTCTCCTACTGGTTTATGTCATACTGCATGGCAGAAACTGCTTCTACCAGATCCCCCTCATTGGTTTTTAATTGCCATTCCTGATTTTTATCTCTGAATTTTGCTACTATCAAAGAAAATCACATCTTGATATTCAGGGAAATCTTTTCTTTGCAGTGTTGTGCACAATGGCAGTTAAATTAGCCAAAAAAAAAAATAAGGTTTGAATATTTAAGTTAAAATTAGTACTTTTTTTAATATATGGGTTACTAATTCTAGATGTTACATGTACGTTTGTACATTTTTTTTTTATTTTATATATGACTAGGGAGCTTTTCCCATCTGCTCGCTTCGCTCACCAACCCCTGGGCCTGCACTACGCGTTAGCCTCTTTGTGGTTCTGTTGCTCACGTATGGGGATGTGGATGTACAATTTAAACAGATTATTTTCATGGGAATTGTTACATATGCATAATAGAACTAACTACAGGGGGTCCTCTGGTTACGACACTGTTCCGTTCCTACAACAGTGATGTAAACTGAATTTAAGTCGAAACACACCCTAGCTTAAGTCACTTACCTATTCTAACACATTGGCAAAATCATAATCTAGAACATAAAAACACGACTAAGCCACAGTAAAAGTAAAAGGACATAAATATACTATACTGTACACAGTAAAAATGAGAGTAAAAAAATCCTTACCTTTATTCCTTCTCATGTCTCAATTTTTTTAAAGTTTTTATGGAAGTGAGCATTGTAAACTCGAAACGTTGTATGTCGGGACATTGTAATTCGAGGACTCCCTGTATTTTACATTACAGCGAGTAATTAACCATATTAGAAAATAGTAAAACATAATAATTTAAAAGTAAATTATGTTTCATCATGCGTCAGAGTTATTCGTTGCATAACACGATTTCGTTTTGTTTGGCTTTGAAGTTAACACGCAAATACTTTTTAAACTTTTACTGAAACTTCAGTAAACACATTTTTTTAAATAAAATTTTTGTCAATATCGCATTGAATTTTGATTCTGTGTTTGAACTTTCATCATGACAATGCAACGTATAGTTGCCCATGATTGAATTTTGTTTCTTTCTCTCTGTTAAATAAAATGACTTTTTTGAATATTTGGCTCTGAGATTTGTTAATTGTCGTTGCAAAAGCTATTCTAATGGGAAACTGTTGACATGCGATTCGTATTAAAACGTTAAGATCTCCTTTGGTGTCTAATGTTATCTGCGCAAGATGTACTACATTACAGTTCTTGGATACATCCTTCTTTCTAAATTAATTTGTGAGGTGGAAAACTGGACGGTGTTAATGGTTGTAGATATTCTTTGGGATTTTGTAAGTTGATGTTTTCATCTTCCGCACCATCACCACCACCAACTGTTTCAGCATAGTCTATTGATACGCATTCAAATAATCTGCCGTGTAATCGATCGTCATTTTTGGTGTTAATTCGATTGACTTCATAGTTTATCGGTGCTAGGATTGCCCGTGTACTCATTTTTTCTGTTGATATTCCTTTGTGATGAAATTCTTCAATAAGATTTGTTAATAATACGTCTTCCTTAATTGGGAACTTAAAGTGAAGAAAACGTTAAAATGTATAAGAGCTGAGAGTGCAGGAACTGTGTCTGTCAAAAGCATTCACATGAATGAGAGGTGACAGTACCATGTGCGTGGTTGAATATGGTTTGTAAGTCTTGTCTCCCATAATTTTTTTAAAATAATAGAGATATATATATGTACACTTTTATTATGGTAATGACTGCACTGGTGACAATAGCAAGAACAAGCACAAATGGCAAAACAAAAAGAAGAATCTTAATTGTACTCCAAAAACTGTTATTTAAATACAAGAGCCATCCAAACTTTTTTTTAAAAGCCTAGTACTAAAGTTTAGGTGTGTTAGTCCTTCTTGCGACAGAAAGCCATCAAAGCAGTCACAAAAAGACAACTGGCACTGTGCTTTGTTGCATTTTATTTATTTATTTATTTATTTATTTATTTTTCCTGTGCGTCTGCAAATCATTAATATGAGGTAGCTTTCGGTAGCATGAGAGGTCCATTCATCAGTTTTTAAGGCTGCATACGCCGGTAAAGTGCAGGAACCACTGACTGGCTTATGCACACACGGGGTACAATGTTGTAATGGGGCCTGAACACTTTTAGTAAATACTTGAAGCCAGGGTCATCTTCCACAACATATGACTGCATAGCTGATAAAATGTAAATACCAGTTGCTAATATTTTTTTTTTTTTTGGCCTAGATCCAGTAATTGGTAGCATGTTTTGATGTGCTTCTGCACACATAACCAACAACTGCTGAACACCACCAACACACCATCCTCATCCAATCTACCACTCACTCTTCATTGCTATTGTAATTCACAGCAAACCCAAAACACAGCTGATTTTTAAAAAAGCAGGAGGGTCTTCCAGCTCCTCTGTCACACTCCACTACAAGTGTAAACACCACAGATTTCATGAGACGGCAGTTGGCTTGTGGCTAAACTTGATAAAGGCTTATAGTTTAAGGTCTCCATTTGGAACTCGTGCTTGTAAATTTGGTTCCACATTATGTTAATCAGTCTTTGCACATTCATCACATATTCTCCGTACAATTTCATGTACCAAACTGTAACACCCTTACAATGACAGTTCGGTATGAATACATGTACTGTTACAACCCTACCTATAGATATTAAAATTTGAATTCAACTAGTCATTTTTATGAGGAAAAAAAGAAATCTTGTAACCTCTGGTATTTGTGGATCCAGAAAATGGAGGGAACAGAAGGTAAGGGAGCAGCATAACATGGTGCTGAGCTGGAACAACCACCTCTCAAAACATTGGCTTTGGAAGATCTGCTTGGAGATTATTTCCTGAATCGGTGGCACTGCCCATTACTGGGATAAAGCAAAAAATTGATATGTGCAGAAAAGAGTTCCCTATTGCACTCCCATGTTGTCCATTTAAATGGTGGAGAGGAAATTCTCCAAAGTACCCACTGCTTTTCCTACTGGCCAATACATATCTCTCCACTCCTGCAACCTCTGTTCCAAGTGAACATGTTTTTCTACTGCAGGAGATATTGTGCATGCCCAAAGGCCACACTTGCTAACGGAAAATGTGGATATGCTTGTGTTCTTAAAATTGTTGATTTCCTAGGCTAAGAAAGAAGATTAAGCTTTGCTCATACGTTCTATATCCAATCCAGTTATTAGATTTATTATTTGCACAGTGTTTGGCACTGTAGTTTTTTTTTTTGGTAAGAAAAAAAACTTTTACAGTAATTAGTTTCATTTATTTAATAAGCAGAATATTAATCATAGTATTCAAAGTGGGTTGTACTTTTGTATATATTGTGCAGAAGACTTTCACTGTTACCATATTGTTTAAATAGTGGCAAGGAAAATATATTGATTCTGAAATGCTTGGAAGAGCAATTTTTTCAGAAATAATAATAAACAAACTTTTCAATCATAGGTTTTCTTCATTCTGATTTTGTTTAAAAATAATGAAATATTGAATTGTTAACCTAGTACTGTGAATCATACTGAATCGTGAACAGATTGAAGCGTTACATCCCTATTGGTTGAATTATTTGTCCTGCAAGTCTGTATCCTCGTTTATATTTCTGCTGCTGTATGCGGGTTAATTTCCCCTTGGGATTAATAATGTTTACCTAACCTATATCTAATCTCATTAATTTAATTCTATTTGCATACATTTAGTTCATTTAGTTTAGAAATCGCAACACTTTTCATACATGGTCCTCCCATTTCAGGGCACCGTAATAACATTTTTATTTCTATAGCACAATTTCATACAAGGAATGTAGCTCAAAGTGCTTCACGCAATATTAAAAAAAAAAAGTTACAAGAGAAAAACAAAACAGCAAGTTAGAAATAGTTATATATAACTAAATACTGTAAGTATTATATAAAAATAGAGTCAGTATGCATTTACATAACACAGATATACAAGTAGTACAATCTTAATTTTGAAAGGTTTGTCCATTAAGATAGTCACATTGCCAGGGAGAACAGAAAAAAAAATTCCAAGGATGAGATGATGGGAAAAAATAAAACAAGGTGCTGATGTCAGTCTTCTTTTTTTTAATCTTCATTTTAGACCGTTCGATGCCGTGAATCTCATAGACAGTTAAGAGTATCAGTTTTCATTCCATCATCACAATTGGCTGCACAGTACATTGATCAGGGTGGTGGTTGTGGTAGTGCTGGTGGTGGCTGGCCAGCATAAAACACAACTACAGAGAAACCAGAAAAGAAAACAAAGAAAAGTAGGGTTTAATAATGATACCACATCTGTGAAATATGTTATTGCAATGCATATATAATCAATTAGAAGAAGAACAAAAAATGCAATTAATAAAACACCAAATTGAAAAAGCAGGTTTTTAATATATATATTTTTTTTAATTGATCAATGGTATTAGCCTCTCTATTTCAAATTTTTGGTGCATAACGGCAACAGACCACTTCGCTACTACTTTTATGCTGTCAGTTTAATAAGCAAACCAGTGTTAGATAATCTGAGGTTACAACTGAGAATGTAAGGGGACAGGCACTGCAAAATATACAAGGGAGCAAGATTATTAAGAACTTTATGTACCATTAGCAGTATTTGAAGATCTATTCTAAAGGACACAGGTAACCAATGTAACGATGCTAAAACTGTTGAGATGTGCTCAGATTTTCTTTGCTGGTTAAGATTTTTACTGCAGCATGTAATAAGAGGTCTAACTTTTGAAATATTAAGTGAAAAAATGCAGTCCTTGTATTATAGTTAATGTGATTTAAAGTTTAGATCAGAGTCTATGATCAAACCTATGTTCTTAATTTCCACCTTGAATTTTAGTGCCAAGGGGTCAAGTTTATTTCAAAGATCATCACTATTTTAATTTGTTACATTTTTTCAATAATCTACAAGACAAACATTGGACCAGAGGGCACAGAGAGTCGGGGTCATTGGATGCTATAGATAAGTAATTCTGTGTGTCATCTGCAGAACTGTGGTTGCTCACCTTGTGTTTTGAGATAATCTGGCCTAACTGGGGCATGTAAATTGAAAATAATAGTAGGCCCAGAATAGATCCTTGTGGTATCCCATATAACATATCATGGATCCTTGAGCTGCAATCACCACAACTAACAAACATTTCCTGTGTGCTAAAGAAGACTGAAACCAACTTATGGCATTACCAGGGAGACCCACCCATTGGCTAAGACGATTAAAAAGAATGCTTTGGTCTATGGTGTTGAATGCTGCGCTCAAGTCTAAAAGAATAAGAAAATGATTATATGCATCAGTATTAACCTGCAGGTCATTAACTACTTTTAGCAATGCAGTTTCTGTACAATGTTTTGGTTTAAAACCTGACTGAAGCTTGCGAAGAATGTTGTGTTTAGTCAAGTAATTATTTAACTGAATAACAACTGCTTTTTCCAGAGTTTTATTTAAAAAAAAGAAAAACAAGTTAGAAAAAGGTCTAAATTTGTTAAAGACGGAGGCATCAAGATTATTTTTTCTTGGAAGTGGTTTAACTACAGCTGTCTCACATAAACTGGAAAAAAAGGCATTCAAATGACATGTTGATGTGAATGTCCATGTGTGAGGAAAAGTACCATCTACCATAGACATGCAGTGTTATGTTTGTTCTACAAGACATCAGGAAGAAATGATTCACAAGTGTTTGTGTGTCAGTGCTAACTTTTACAAATACCATAGGTGTACACAGGCTGTTTCAGACTCAAATCAGTTGCATGCATCAGATACAGGGAACACCCGGAATTCGAATCCATTATCTCCTGTGTGCTAAGCGGTAGCTTGTCCACTGCACCACCTGCGTGGATCTGAGAAGGAACAGTGTTACCGCTGTGACAACTGATTGAAAATGAACTGCGCAAATACATGCATGCAAAAGTCTTTTATTTTGTACCTACAGATATTTGGGCTTCAGCAACATATCAATTGAATCTCTTTTTCTTCAGTTTTAATCTTGAATAAAAGCGCACTTGTATTGGTATACCTTTTGTGAAAGAGTGTATTTGATATTTGGACTTTAGTCTTCACACATTGTGCTCTTCATGTCAACATTATGTCGTTATTACTATAACAAGAAAAATATCTGTTTTATCTGTGTGTTCAACATTTCCTGCATTGCATTTCCTATGTCATTCTACATTTACACAGAAATTAAATGAAATGTGTGTATTTTAAATCATGGTATTTAATTTACCTATATAATTCCTTCCAACTCTTTGCCAGATAAACACATCAATATAGACTTCAGCTGTGAGAATTGTAGCTGCCTGATGCCTTCATTTGGCTGAATGTGGGGTCAGGGGAGTGCAGGCTGCGTGGTGTTAATTGACTCACTTGCAAAACAAAACCAGGCAGTTGGTGCAGTGATAAGGAGCTATGGGCTTCTGGGTGTATATCAGGAAAATTTTAAGGAGGTCCGGGACAGTGAAAATTTTTGAAGGCTTCAGGGATTCTAGTGTTAAAGTGTTTCGGGACAGGGTCAAGGGTACAAGTGGAAGGCTGGCTGTATTAGGACAAGCAATACTGTCAGACTGGTCATGCATAATATTAGCAAACTTAGAGGCTGATATGGCTTCAAAATAATGTTTTCTAATGATAAACTGTTTTTAGTTCATCAGTATTTCTACATCAAATAAAATGCAGAAACGGTCAGGTATACCAATGTCTATAACCTGCCTCACGTTAATGTCTAACCTTGTTGAGATTACTAAATTCAGCATGTGCCCTCCCATACGTGTAACCTGACTGAGGTGCTCATTAAGGGCAAAAGAATGCAGTAAATGAATCAGTTGTCTTGCTTTCTGGTCAGACTGGCTATTAATATGAAAGGTGAAGTTGCCTACTATTAGGAACCTATCATAATGTGTTTATATCAATACTAAATCTGAAAATTCATTAATAAAAGATGCATTATATTTAGGAGGTTGATAAATGGTCAATAAAAGAGATTTTGATTCTCCTTGAATATTTACACCAAGAGTCTAACCATCTTGAGAAAGTACTCTTTTACCTTGGTGAACAGAGTGAACAAAATTATAATTCGGGAATGGTGCTTCAATTAATACTGCAGCGCCACCGTCACTACTAAGCCACATTTCAGTCCATATATACATACATACAAGTAAGCCTGAGTAAAAATCTTTTTTTTTTTTCTCCCCCTCGATTTAAATGATTCAATATTAATTCTCAAGCTCGATCTTGTGAATCGCAGTCCTACTCAATTAGTATATGTAGATTTTTGCTTATCTTCATTTTTGGCATCTGATCCAGTAGATGTCGCTAATGCACCTGAGGTACTCAGATGACTGGCAGCTGTTCCAAAAACCTTTCTAGCAATTCCAGTGAATGTTTCATTGCGTGACTGTATTAATCACAAGCTTGTGCATTGGCAAGTCCCAATACAAGTTTCTGTTTAAGGACAAGGCTAAGTTAACTGCTACAGTAGAAAAAGTTTGCAATGTGCCTCTCCTGGCCAAGCAAGCAGGCTGTTGTTGGAATTTTCAGAGCAGGCTGCAATATCAAAGTGAGCTTGTGCACGAAGCAGCCGACGGGAATATCTTCATATGCTGCACCGTACTGATCATATTAGTGCTGTTGTCTGTTGCGATGGCCGGTACTTTTTTCTTTTATATTCCATTCATCCAATGCCACTCTTAACAAGCTTTAAGTCTAGATTCTCATTTTAAAACACTTCCTTTTTGTCTGTGGAGGAAGTGTATAAAGACCCATTTTCAAAAAATGATTAAAGGTACTGTTACACGTGAGCAACTGAAGATAGGTATAACTTGTAGAATTATAGAAGGACACAAGTCTTCCCACTGTGTCTTTAATTTCAACTAATTCAAGATTATTTTAAATGACCAATATGGGCATAAATTTGGCTAATAGCTTAGTTGAGGAGTATCTACATGGAGATTCATAACACACTAATACGTTATTAAATAACATAGTTATTATTTAAGAAGCAGTATTTGAGTATTTTATAATCTTCACAAGATATTTTATGAAGTAGATGCCATTACATTGTATTAGAACAAGGAGCCCCCCCATAATATGTGTAGACTCTGATATGGTGATACTTAATGTTAGTTAAATTATGGTGAATTTTGAATGAGTGCAGTACTGTTTGGTTTCCCGTCTCCTCCCCCGAAACCCCCCCCCCCCCCCTTTAAATGTCATTCCATGCTTTTGCATATTTTACAAAGTTACTATGTAGACACCCTTCAAATAAAGTGTTACTAAAAATTGTCACATTGTATTAATGTTCTCTATTCATGGTTAAGAAATCTTTCTTTTTTTAAGCTTCAAATATATCGGTGCACGCTAATTAAGTCAAGATAAAATCGATATCAAATCGGAACATTGTGAATCAAAATCGAATTGAATCGGGGCATCGCTGCCAAAGTCTATATTCCTATCACTAACAAGATTGTTAATATACAATGTCTTGTTGGTTAACGCTCTCACATTAAGCAGTGCCAAACTGAGGGTTTCCAGAAGAGCACAGCTGCATTGAAGTTTAGGGACAGGTAGAGACAGCAATTAAATGATCTACGTTTATACCTGTTTGACATGGTGCTGCTGCTCAGCAGTTGGATATTAAGGTATTATTGGAGTTTAGCTGGCGTACACTGTATTCAAGGGAATCTGCCTGTACTGTGTGTTGCACACAGAATTTGAATGAGAAGAGTGTAGGTGTATTTGCAGCATTGCACCACTATGTTGCTTGCAGACTGCAAGTGCTTGAAGTGCGTTGATACCAGCGGCACCCTTGTTTCAATATCGTATGCTAATATATTGTATACGTTCACCGGTCTCCATGGTTGGGGCCCTGCTCCTGTGTGTAAAAGTAATGACACCGACTAAATGGAATACTGCCAGCAATGTGGCTCGGCTTCAAGCACTGTATGCGTTTAAATAGTATAGTAGCTCAGCTGTGAAGTGTCACATCTGTAAGCTTAAGTGGCTGACTTGGCATTTGTTCTTGGCACTGGCCAGTATGAAGGTTAGCAGCTAGCGGACTTTAGTCTATGCACATTAAAACCGCTGAAAGAAATGCAGGGCTGAGCTTGCCCGGCTCCCCTGTACCTAATGACAATTGCAAGAGAGGGCCCCGTGCAGTTCTCTATGCAAAGAGACAAAAGGATTAGAAACCAAGGGCAGAGCACACTGCTGGAGTTGGAAGGGTAAATGACAGAGTAATGGGACTGAAAGAAGAAAAATTGCACAAGTCACAATAGTGAGATGGTGTGCTTTAGAGCCAAATTAAACACCAGAATAGAAATTAGGGTGTACTCGCACTAGGCACGTTTGTTCCGTATTGTGCCCAATAGACGATTGTCCCCCCTTCCTACTCCACCGCTGGCCTGCACTCACGCTGGTTGTTTTGGAGTTGTGTAGGGCAGGATAACGCTCGTGCAGCACAGCATTTTACTGCTAATCATGCGTATGAGAAGATTTTTACAAAACAAGATAACAAATGGATATCTCTGTAAACCACCATTGTCTGGATGGTGTCGAATATATTGAACATTAAGGAAAACAGAATTACAAGTTTGGACTGTGCTTTGTGCAGATATTCATTAGTTTTATTTCTTTTATCTGTTTGGTTTATGTCGTTTTATGTATGTGTTCTGCAAGCCAGCCACAGTGGATGCACAAACCAGTGTGTTTCTTCGTGCCGGTCCCAAGCCCAGATAAATGGGGAGGGTTACATCAGGAAGGACATCCAGTGCAAAATTTTGCCAAATCAATATGTGGACAACAATTTTAGATGATCTGCTGTGGCGACCCCTAACGGCAGCAGCCAAAAGAAAAAGAAGATGATGTATGTGTTCTGCCTTCTTCTTTGGCATCCGAGTAGACAACACTTTTTTTTTTTCTTAGTTTCTTTTGGTTGCATTAGAGCACTGTATCGGGAACGTTTTTGTTAATTATTGTTTAGTATAGTTCAATCCTTCTTGTAATCTGAAAATTATCCCATGTTGCCATTTTTTTTTCTTTGACCCCATGAAAAGCACTTATTTTGGAATGGAACTCTGACATGGGTCCCAAGATGTCCCACTTGAGTTATTTGACCAATTACAAAAACTGTTTTTACACAGAAGAAGGATGATAGCTTTGAATTACTGAAAAAAGAGGATTGTTTGGTGTGAATGAACTGTAGCCAGATTTTGGTATCTTCATAGCCAGTAGTTGGTGGTAGTATAAGTTCTATTGGTGGTACTTCTACTTTCGTCTGATCCCGTTAGGGTTTGCCACAGTGGATCATCCTCTTCTATATCTTTCTGTCCTCTGCATCTTGTTCTGTCACACCCATCACCTGCATGTCCGCTCTCACCACATCCATAAACCTTCTCTTAGGCCTTCCTCTTTTTCTCTTGCCTGGCAGCTCTATCCTTAGCATCCTTCTCCCATTATACTCCGCATCTCTCCTCTGCACTTGTCCAAACCAATGCAATCTCGCCTCTCTGACTTTGTCTCCCAACCATCCAACTTCAGCTGACCCTCTAATGTACTCATTTCTAATTCTATCCATCCTCGTCACACCCAGTGAAAATCTTAGCATCTTTAACTCTGCTACCTCCAGCTCTGTCTCCTGCTTTCTGGTTAGCGCCACTGTCTCCAAACCATATAACATAGCTGGTCTCACTACCGTCCTGTAGACCTTCCTTTTCACTTTTGCTGATATCCATCAGTCACAAATTACTCCTGACACTCTTCTCCACCCATTCCATCCTGCCTGCACTCTCTTTTTCACATCTCTTCTACACTCCCCGTTATTCTGTACTGTTGATCCGAAGTATTTAAACTCATCCTCCTTCGCCAACTCTACTCCCTGCATCCTCACCATTCCACTGACCTCCCTCTCATTTACACACGTGTATTCTGTCTTGTTTCTACTGTCCTTCATTCCTCTCCAGAGCATATTTTCTCCTTTCCCAGATCTGCTCAACCTGCTCCCTACTATCGCTACAGATCACAATGTCATCAGCAAACATCATAGTCCACGGGGACTCCTGTCTAATCTCATCTGTCAACCTGTCCATCACCATTGCAAATAAGGGCTCAGAGCCGATCCCTGATGTAATCCCACCTCCACCTTGAATGCATCAGTCACTCCTACTGCAGACTTTACCACTGTCACACTTCCCTTGTACATATCCTGTACAACTCTTACATACTTCTCTGCCACGCCCGACTTCCTCATACAATACCACAGCTCCTCTCGTGGCACCCTGTCATATACTTTCTCCAGGTCCACAAAGACGCAATGCAACTCCTTCTGGCCTTCTCTATACTTCCTCAGAGCAAACATCGCATCTGTGGTGCTCTTTCTTGGCATGAAACCATACTGCTGCTCACTAATCATGACCTCACTTCTTAACCTAGCTTCTACTACTCTTTCCCATAACTTCATTCTGTGGCTCATCAATTTTATCCCCCTGTAGTTACTACAGTCCTGCACATCCACCGTATTCTTAAATATCGGCACCAGTACACTTCTTCTCCACTCCTCAGGAATCCTCTCACTTTCCAGGATTCCATTAAACAATCTGGTTAAAAACTCCACTGACATCTCTCCTACACACCTCCATGCTTCCACAGGTATGTCATCTGGACCAACGGCCTTTCCAGTTTTCATCCTCTTCATAGCTGTCTTTACTTCCTTCTTGCTAATCTGTTGCACTTCCTGATTTACTATCTCCACATCATCCAACCTTCTATCTCGTTCTCTTCATTCATCAGCCTCTCAAAGTACTCTTTCCATCTGCTCAACACACTCTTCTCGCTTCTGAGTATGTTTCCATCTTTATTCTTTATCACCCTAACCTGCTACACATCTTTCCCAGCTTGGTCCCACTATCTAGCGAATTGGTACAGGTCCATTTCTCCTCCTTATATGCCTTTTCTTTAGCCTTCGCCACCTCTCTCTTCACCTTGCGCCTTATCTCTTTGTACACTTGTCTACTTTCCAAATCTGACTATCCCACTTCTTCTTTGCCATCCTCTTCCTCTGTATACTCTCCTGTACTTCCCCATTCCACCACCAGGTTTCCTTTTCCTCCTTCCTCTGTTCAGATGTCACACCAAGCAAACTTCTTGCTGTCACCCTTACTACATCTGCTGTAGTTGCCCAACTGTCTTGGTAACTCTTCACTGCCACCCAGTGCCTGTCTCACCTCCTCCCTAAACTCAACCTTGCAGCCTTCCTTTTTCAACTTCCACCATTTGATCCTTGGCTCTGCCCTCGCTCTCTTCCTCTTTTTGATCTCCAATGTCATCCTACAGACCACCATCCTGTGCTGCTTAACTACACTTTCACTAATGTCTATCATCTATCTATATTTCCCCTGCCACCACTTTTCAGTCTTCAATCTCCTTCAGATTGACTCTTCTGCATAGAATGCAATCCACCTGTGCACATCTTCCTCCACTCTTGTACGTCATCCTATGTTCCTCCCTCTTCTTAAAATGCGTATTCACCACAGCCATGTCCATCCTTTTTGCAAAATTCACTATCCTCTGATCTTCTTCATTCCTCTCCTTGACACCATACCTACCCATCACCTCCTTGTCTCCTCTGTTCCCTTCACCAACATGTCCATCGAAATCCGCTCCAGTCACCACTTTCTGTCCCTTGGGTACATTGCTTAGCACTTCATCCAACTCATCGCACACCCAACTTGTGGGACATATGCACTAGCAACATTCACCATCACACCTCCAATTCCGAGCTTCATAATCATTACTCTGTCTGACACTCTTTTCACCTCCAAAACACCCTTGACATACTGTTCCTTCAGAATAACCCCAAACCCATTTCATCTCCCATCCACACCATGATAGAACAATTTGAATCCACCTTCGATCCTCCTGGCCTTACTCCCCTTCCATTTAGTCTCTTGCACACACAATATATTAACCTTCCTTCTCTCCATCATATCTGCTAACTTTCTCCCCTTACCAGTCATACTACCAACATTCAAAGTTCCTACCCTCAGTTCCACTCTCTTTACCTTCCTCCTCTCCTTTTGCCTCCGGACACATCTACCCCCTCTTCTTCTCCTTCTTCGGCCAACAGTAGCCCAATTTCTGCCAGCACCCTGTTGGCGGTTGTTGTTAACCCGGGGCTCGACTGATCCGGTATGGAAATTTGTATTGTTGTCCGAATATTGGTTTGGCAAAATTTTACACTGCATGCCCTTCTTGACGTAACCCTCCCCATTTATCCAGGCTTGGGACCGGCACGAAGAAACACACTGGCTTGTGCATCCCCTGTGGCTGGGTTTTTCTCCTGGCTAAATCGCCCACTATGGCTTAGTCATTCTGGCCCCCTAATCATCCTCTGTGTATCATTGGCTAACTATCTCTTACCCCTTCAGTCCCTAACAGCTAATGTGTGCTGAGTGTACTGGCACAAAAATGGCTGCCATTGCACCATCCTGCTGGATGCTGCACATTAGTGGTGGCTGAATTGGCTCCCCACTCAGTATGTAAAGTACTTTGAGAAATGAGAAAAACACTATGTAAATATAACAAATTAGTATTGTTGAGTTGTGGTTTAGAAAGCAATATATGCATTTATGTATTGAAGATGTTTATATTATCCATATTTTTGTTTTTTTTTTTTTTTTCCTGAAGTACTTTTGTTTTTATAGTTGTAATAGTGGCACATGGAATAAAGTTTGAGTAGAGTAGAGAAGTTTTGATTATTAATTATAATATTACACTTCTCTGCCACAGGTACAGATTCTGCTCTTACTCTATTAGTTAATTCAGGGTTCAGAAGTATAAAGCATGGGAGTACTGATGTAGAGGGAGGTTTTTGCTTTCTTTGGAATACTGTTAAAGCTTTTATTTTCCTAGGACAATTGGTGGCCTTTACAGTGCCATCAGATAATCTGGTGTATCAGAAGTTTTTCTGTGTACGTTTTTTTTTTTTTCTTCTTCTTCAAACCAGGGGCTAATATCAATGGCAGACAGTGTGGTGTAGTAGTTAAGGTTTTGTAATTAGGACTTCATATCCTGCCGTGACACTGTTTGACCATGAATAAGTCACTCCACCTGCCTGTGTTTTAATTGGAAAAGCAGAACAAATGTAATCAACTGTATCTCAAATGTTGTACGTTGTCTTGGATGAAGACATCAATCAAGTAATAATGTTAGGTTACTAGAGCTGCTTACTCCTGAGCATGTTATGTATAATTGTCTATGATTAAAATATTCTTTTATAGATAATTCCTGCTTTTCGTAGTGAATGGGCTTTTGTTGTTAGTCATTGTGAAACATAATTTTACAGTAAAGTATATTCTTTTGAATTAAAACAGGTAATCCAGTATTTTCCCACTGATCCAGAGCTCTCAACCACAAGGTCATGACAACCAACATTTGGTTAATGGGTTTCCATCACTGGTTCGCGTGTGACTCTGCTTGGGTCAGGGAAGCAATCAACAGCAGTCTGCGAGATATTTCCCTGTTTCTAACCAGACTAATTTCACCAAGGGAAACTACAGTTGTGCATGTTATCACTCCCTCCCACACAGCAGTTTAGAAGAGCCACACACCTGTTATCGTGCCTTTCACCCTTTGTTAATTGACCTGCCACTCCTTAAACTCCATGAGTCAACCCCTGCCAAACCCTCCCCTCACGACGTTTGTGTCTTGGTGCTTTGCAGTGATCAATACTTCATTGCCCCAAGGCAAAACCCTCACTAATCATTTGTGTTAGAATTCTTGGCAGTACTCATCACTTCAAAGAGTCCTTCTCATTGGTTATTTGTGTAGGAGTCCTTTGTGTTGATTCTTCATGCCATGTGTTAGATGGCACAGGATAGATAACCAAGATTAGAGCCAGTGTAGTTCTGGTAGTCAACAGAACAAAATAGCACTTACTAACTACTGAGCTTTGCGTTTTCCTTGAGTTTCGTCAAACTTTCTTTTATCCATTTTACAATGTGATCACATCTCTCTTTCATGTCCAGGACACCCACCCTGTCTTTCTGTCCTGCTATTCATGTGGCCTGTCAAGTCACTTATGTGGTGTCTTTCATTTGCATGCAACACGTTCTCTGCCCAGTGAAGAGCATGTAAAATAGTATAATATTAATAAATATTAAATCATATGTCAGACAATTTTTAATTTTTTTTGTAATATCGCCAAATTTTAATCAAATCTGTTCATGCATTTTTGAGAATGTCTTAGTATTCTACGGTGGGATTTAATATATTGATAATGTGGGTGGGGTTGATATATCAAAATGTCTTTTCTTGACACATATCTAGTGCCCTAGATGTACCATTTTGACAAATTTCAGTTTTTTAGCTAAATGAGTGTTTTTGTCGATGAATATGTGAGTGACTGAATCAGTCTGTCAGCTTTGCTTTATACACCAATCAACCACAACAATAAAACCGCCTACCTGATATTGTATATGTTCCTCTCTTGCTACCAAAACTGACTAGTCAAAGCATGGACTCCACAAGACCTCTGAAGGTGTCCTGTGGTATCTTGTACCAAGACATTAGGGGCGGAGTGCTGTAAATTAGGAGATGGGGCCTCAGTGGATCAGACTTGTTTTTCCAGCACATCTCACCAATGTTTGATCAGTCTGAGATTTGAGGAATTTGGAGGCCTAGTCAGCACCTTAAAATCTTTGTCATGTTCCTCAAACCATTTCTGAATAGATCTGGCAATGAAGTAGGGTGCATTACCCTGCTGATAGAGTTCTCTGCCATTAGGCAATACAATTGCCATGTAAGAGTGTACATGGTCTGTAGTAATCTATAGTTAGGTAGTACTAGTCAAAGTAACATCCACATGAATGCCAGGACCCAAGGTTTCCTAGCAACAATAACAATTTATTTCTTGTATAGCCCAAAATCACACAAGGAATGCCTAAAAGATATCAGAAAAAATGTAAACAATTGTAAAATTCTACTGAGGAAACTTCAAGTTCTGTGACAACAACATTTATTTATATAGCACATTTTCATACAAAAAAAATGTAGCTGAAAGTGCTTTACAAAATGAAGAATAGAAAAATAAAAGACACAGTAAGAAAATAAAATAAGTCAACATTAATTAACATAGAATAAGTAAGGTCCGATGGCCAGGGTGGACAGAAAAAACAAAAAAAACTCCAGACGGCTGGAGAAAAAAAATAAAATCTGCAGGGATTCCTGACCATGAGACCGCCCAGTCCCCTCTGGGCAATCTACCTAACATAAATGAAACAGTCCTCTTTGTATTTAGGGTTCTCACGGAAGGATTTGATGATGATGATGGTCACGTAGATTTCTGGCTGTCAGTCCATCAATGTTGGAGCATCATGATGCTTTGAGTAGGTGGTGGTGGCGCAGGCCGCCACCACAAAGAAACCAGAAAAAGAAACAGAAGAGAGAGTAGGGGTTAGTACGGATTTTAGAGCCACTATGAATAGTTATTATGATGAATTGAACAAGCAGAGTATCCGGATTAAGTTAAAGTGAAGTTAGGAGAAGGCCATGTTAAAGTAATGTGTTTTCAGCAGTGTTTTAAAGTGCTCTACTGTATTAGCCTGGTAAATTCCTATTGGCAGGCTATTCCAGATTTTAGGTGCATAATAGCAGAAGGCCGCCTCACCACTTCTTTTAAGTTTAGCTTTTGGAATTGTAAGGAGACACTCATTTGAGGATCTAAGGTTGTGATTTGGGATATAGAGTGTCAGACATTCCGATATACAGGTATAAGATGGAGCGAGATTATTTAAGGCTTTATAAACCACTAGCAGAATACCCGCGCTTCGCAGCGGAGAAGTAGTGTGTTAAAGAAGTTATGAAAAAGAAAAGGAAATATTTTAAAAATAACGTAACATGATTGTTAATGTAATTGTTTTGTCATTGATATGAGTGTTGTTGTCATCTCTCTCTCTCTATCTATATATATATATATATATATATACATAGCAAAATACCCGCGTTTGGCAGCAGAGAACTAAAAAGAAAAGGAAACATTTTAATAATAACGTAACATGATTGACAATATAATTGTTTTGTCATTGTCATGAGTGTTGCTGGCATATATATATATACACTCACACACACACACATATACATATCTACATACAGTGGAGGAAATAATTATTTGACCCCTCACTGATTTTGTAAGTTTGTCCAATAACAAAGAAATGAAAAGTCTCAGAACAGTATCATTTCAATGGTAGGTT
>JANRMT010062834.1:11129256-11149755 GCA_026402145.1 Polypterus bichir lapradei
AACCTACCATTGAAATGATACTGTTCTGAGACTTTTCATTTCTTTGTCATTGGACAAACTTACAAAATCAGTGAGGGGTCAAATAATTATTTCCTCCACTGTATATACTGTATATACACATATATATATATATATATATATATATACTAGCAGAATACCCGCGCTTCGCAGCGGAGAAGTAATGTGTTAAAGAAGCAATGAAAAAGAAAAGGAAACATTTTGAAAATAACGTAACATGATTGTCAATGTAATTGTTTTGTCACTGTTGTGAGTGATGAGTGTTGCTGTCATATATATATATATATATATATATTTACACACACACACAAACATATATATACATATCTATACATATACACATATATATACACACACACATATATACATACATATATATATCTACATATATACACATACATATACATACACACATACATACATACATACACACACATATATATACACAAATACATATATATATACACATACACACACACATATATAAACATATATATACATATACATACATATCTACATATATACACACAAAGCTATTTCCTATCAGTGCAATACGCTGCTTGTTAAAACGGATAACTCCCGCTCTTACGTGTAAGTCTGCGTGGATATTATGAACTATCATATTTGTTCAAGTTCTATTTAAATTTTAAATAGAAGGAATTTTTATTTAGTCGACAGAAATATCTTTGGTAGGAATGGTAAAAACAGACAGGAATATTATTCCTGAATAAATCAACTCAAACCTTAAACAACTTATAATATTTTGCTCTCCATAAAAATATATCCTGTCTAAATTATACAAGTTAGAAATAAAGTAAACGTTAAAAGAACAAACATTCAAATTTCTTTACTCTTATGTAATTTTATATAAAAAATAAACTTAGATTTTAAATATCCCAAAAGATTTTGCTCTCCATAAAAATATATCCTGTCAAAATTATACAAATTCAAATATGAACATGCTGCATAACAAAACCTGGAAATATAAATAAAATGTGTTCCTTTCAGCAATAACAAATCAAATCATTCAGTTGTCTTTGCTCATATGTCATTTTAGAGCTGGACGCCTGGCATCTTTTTTTGGCAACAAGTTCGTTTATGTTTGGCGTGAGGTTCTGTGTTGTGGAGATTCTCAGGATGGACTGCAGGTGCTCATGAGTGAGGCGACTCCTGTGTGCTGTTTTGTTAGTCTTTATCACTGAGAAGAGCTTCTCACACAGATATGTGCTACCAAACATGCACAAGGTTCGAGCCGCATGTAGACGGACTTTTTTTGTTCTTCAAAGGCACCAAAGCGCCGTGCAAACTCAGTGTGCTCAGTTTATCAGCAAAGTGCGTATTTTGGAACACCGTAGTGACGACTTGGCATCAACATTACTTGGCAACAGGGAAAGTGGGGCAAGTTGCACTGGTTTATTTGTGTCTCCCATAAAAGCAGCTTCACTTGAAATCACTTTGTGATTGTGCACGGGTAAAAACGTCCGCTGAAGTGTCAGATTCTTATTTAATTCTTCTGCTTTCTGTATCTTCTGCATTGCATTCAGGTCTTTCAGGTTACCGTGATGTTTTGTCTCATAGTGCCGTCTTAGATTAAATTCTGTAATTACAGCCACATTAGCTCCACAAATGAGACACACGGGTTTACCGGCAATGTCAGTAAACATATACTCAGCCTCCCACCGGTTTTTAAAGGCTCTATTTTCAGAATCAACTTTTCTCTTCGGCATCGTGTGGGCTAGCTTCGCAATAATTTACAGTATCATAAGCTAGACTTGATTAACGTGTTAAGTGTTCGGCAAGGCAGGTGAAGCGCTGCATTATGGGATCTGTAGTTTATTGTGTTACCAGCACTTCATATACCCGGGCCATTAATAACAATAATACAGTATATAAAATGATCTCGCGGGCCGGATATAATTACACGCCGGGCCGGATGTGTTGAGTTTGACTCATATGTACTAAATAGAATTTGAAAAGAAATATTTTTGGAATGTGATCGCGCAAGTCAGTACATCGAGCCCGCGTGCTATTGTGGTTTTGCTTGTGTGCTTCAGTAAGTTACCGTCCCCTCGCTCTTACTTTTTTACCGTTCATCTAATGAATACACTGAGTATGGCTTTACCAAAACAATCATTGATCGCGAATAAAGTATTCATTATTCATGAAGCTTCAATAGGTGAATAGGTGATCTGTCTTTCTGCGTTAACCGCATGCGTTTTCATACGTCTCAAACTAAGGGGATGCGAGGTTAAAATAAATCGAGAAGCGCGCGTACATACTTAGTGCATCCCCTCTCGGGAGTCGAACCTCGGACGTGGGCGCTACAGTCTAATGCTTTAGTATCGCGCCACGGAGTGTGGTTTATCTATTTGAGCGTAGCAGTGTAATTCAGTTTTTGTTCAGCACTTTTTGCAACTGTTACTTTTTGTCTGCGCACTGCGTCAGTTCACGTGAGCCGCTGAATATGGTTTTATATATATGTCACTCGCTCGCTTCTAATTGTTTCGTTGCCTTCTTAATTATATAATGCATGTTTTCTAAAGCGCGTTTTGTAGCTCTTCCTGGCTTTCTACGTAATGCGTGATTACGTGAGAGGCGTGATGATGTCATACGAACTCCGCCCCTCCAGCTGAACTCCATTACAGTAAATGGGAGAAAAACAGCTTCCAGTTATGACCATTACGCGTAGAATTTCGAAATGAAACCTGCCCAACTTTTGTAAGGAAGCTGTAAGGAATAAGCCTGCCAAATTTCAGTCTTCTACCTACACGGGAAGTTGGAGAATGAGTGAGTGAGTGAGTGAGTGAGTGAGGGAGGGAGGGAGGGAGGGCTTTGCCGTTTATTAGTATAGATAAGCAAAATTTTAAAGTCAATTCTGAAAGACACAGGTAACCAGTGTAGTGACATAAAAAAAGGAGAAATGTGCTCGGATTTTCTTTTCCTAGTTAGGATTCTAGCAGCTGCATTCTGCACTCGTTGCAAATGATATGTTTTTTTTGGGTAGTCCTGAGAGGAGTGCATTACAGTAATCTAGTCGACTGAAAACAAAAACGTGAATTAATTTCTCAGCATCTTTCAATGATAGAAGAGGTCTAACTTTTGCTATGTTTCTTAAGTGAAAAAAATGCTTCACTTTTCTTAAGTGAAAAAATGAATCCCCACCAGTCTGTCCATAGAATCTGGCTTCAGAGCAGCACGGTTATCTCTTCCAACATTTCCACTGGTGCTGAAAGCCCTCTCAGAAGGGCTGCTTGAGGCAGGGATACCCAGGTACTTTTTTGCAAGTTTCCCCAAATTTTGTTTTGTTGCTGTCACAATCGTCACCTGCTCCAACTTCTGCAGCTACAGGGGCAGCATGGAGCAAGAACGCGAGAATCTGTGCAAGTGTTTTATATAATGAAAGAAAAAAGTGTGCTTTGGAATAGAGGATCCCCAACCAAGACTGCTTGCAAAATAAAACATGCCCAATAGGCATATGAAATAAAAATAATCTGTTCAAACCAATTAAGTAATTTGTTTGAATGTATTAATAATTCATCCGAACTATGTTGTGGGTTTTTTTTTTCCTCTCTTGACACCTATTTGGGCTCTGTACTAGATCAATTTCACTTAAATTGCATCTTATAGAGGAACAATGGCTTTTGCCAAACCAACTTGGTATGCCATGACTCCTTCATCTTGATCTCAGTTTATTACCTGCAGCAGTTTCGACTATGTTCAGTTACATTTGTCTTACAATTACAGGACAAAAAGTCAATTGATCTCGACACAGAAATAAAGGTGATAAAGCTGAAAGAGGAAAGAAAATGAATCCGATCAATGTGACATTAAGTTATGCCAATGTTTACCGCACACGCTGTATTAGTGAGCTCTGGCTTTGAATCCAGTTGACCTCTGAAACTTCTGCATTGTGACTCACAATGTGCCGCTTCATGTGAACCGCACTGAATTCCTTTATCTGTTAATGTTTCTTATTAACAGGCTGAAATGTTAAAACGGAAAACATTTGAGTGCACAAACTTTGCCAATACAACTCCTCCTCTCACAGTTAACACAACGAACAATGGGAGAGGCTTATACTGATGACATAACATAACACAGACAGAGATGCATGTTTTTGATTGTTTTTTGCAAAGTGGGTGACATACTTGATGATTTCAACTCGCACATCGTTAAAACAACAATCAAGATATTATTATTGTAGATGATACATATCACACACTCCTATTAATGACCTACATTTTCTCTTTGTGAAATAATACCTTTTTAAACTTTTTATTATAACTTGGTGTGTGCCTGCTCATGTATAACCACTGTTGTCCAAAGCTACTTCTGGTGTGCAGTCTAAGATCTAGCGCAGATAGCTTTTTTGGCATCATTGGCTTGGATTAAGGTTGTGCTCTGCAATAGAGGGGTTAGAATGTACGAGACCAATAGGCAGAATTAATTAGGGATGCACAACATACTGGTACTGAAAAAGTACAGAAAAACACATTTTAAAATTGCACAGCACCAGTATTTCGAGATTTTTCAGTACCAGAAGTAAACCTTCCTTCAACGTTCCCTCCAATCCCCCAACAAATCAACACTGTGAAATTTGTGACAAGAATTATCACAAGTACGGTCTGAATCAGTTCAATGCCTTTCAGTAGGCGATTGCACATTATATCCATATAGTGTTAATTTTTTCTGTAGTATGGTTTGCCAGCCAAAAAATATGCTTTGATCATCAAATATTTGTAGGTGTTTTAAGCTGTATGCCATTGCAACACTGGATGTCTTGTGCTTAGTAGCTTAAAAACATAACAGTTGAATAGATAGGCTTGTTTATAAGCAAAGAACAAGGGTCTTTATGTCTACAAATACATGGTGACCTTTTAAGCTACTTAAAAGAAATGACAAGCATAAGCTGTTAATAGTTAATAGTTCCAAAACTAATAATAAGGCACATTGATCCTTAATCTAAATTCTCAACAGATGCTTACATGATGGATTTTTTTTCAGTGGTCAGATTTAAAAATTTAATGGGTGAGGTCTGTGGCAATAGACCTTGTGGTCTGCCAAAGATTAGTTGAAATACCAGAGTGTGCTGCAGTTGCCTCCCCATTGTATATTAATTGAGTTTAGGTATGGATCTGGGAAGAGAGACTGACTCTCCTTTCTGAAAGTAATGGTTGTAGTCAACCATTAACAAGATGTGTGGTGTCAAGGGTTCATGGGAGATCCTCAGTGATGTGGTCCCCTAAGAATGTCAACCTATTGACTTTCCACAACAGCCCCAAGTCAGTAGTCATTTGAACCCCTATAATTCTCCAGTCAGCAGCTTTGTTTTATTGATAATAAGGGGCATTATTATTGACCCATTCACTGAGAAGTTGAACTTCTTCTCAACAAAAAAGCCTGAGAGTTTTCTTAAATAGCAAATGCACTAGACTAAGCACACAACCCTGGGGTCGTTTGATGCTTTATAGTTCTAGATGCAGTTATGAATGGTGCAAATTCTGTTTTTTTTTTTTTTTTTGTTTTGATTTTCGGTTTTCACCGTTTTATTTTTCCTTGATTCTGATTTTTTTGGGGTTTTGTTCTTTTTTTTCTTATACTGTACGTAGCAACAGCTACAACAAAACAAACAATAATGAAATGGCACTTTGTGTTCCTTTTAATGAAATGGCACACTAGCTCAACTAAACCTTATTTTGCATATCCATTTATCAGGTAGGAGCCCAGATATTCCATGATGCTGTGTGCTGAGACTGCAGTAGGATAGTAAGTGCCCTTCAGAATCATAAGAGCTGTTACTAGTTTGATGCACCCTTCTGAGATGAAGGTTAACTTCACTTTTTGGGTCTAGGATATTTGTTACAGCCTGAGCTCATGTGTTCTCAGCCAGAAAGAACTTTTGTAGAGGTGAGTATGTTCAGCGAGGCACCCTACTGATTTGAAGCAGCTATTCCTCCTGGTGTTTCCTACCTCAGGGGTTCCTGGCAGGCTTCTTGAAGAAGGCAGAGTTTATCTACATCACTAGTGATGCAGCCTCACTAAAGTATTTATAGTGCTGCCAGGTCTCTCCCACCAAACTGATGACATGTCACAAGCAGATTGAATGTACACTGTTAGGCATAACCCCTTTTAAAACTTCCTGGTATGCTTTCAGACAGTATGATGCATTGTCTGTAACCACTGCTAAAATGTCTTAACATTCAGCTGATTGTTGTGAAGGGACTGAAGTGCTGCCTGTGAAAAGGTGGAAAAGTTGCAGCTCTCCATAAAGATAATGTCTGTCAAAAAATACTGGTTTTCAGTACCTGTAATTGTAATTATGTAAATTATTTCTAATGATTATTATACCTTAAATGTTTACAGATTGAAAATGTGCATCATTACATATGTAGCTTCATCTACTGCATATCATAAAATAATTAATTACAAAGCAAAATCAAGCTAATCTGCAAGACGCTAAATCTGGGAATTAAACAGAACTAAAGAAAGGGAGACCCGTTTTTAAGGGCTCGTTGCATCTGAGGAGAAGCCTGCTCTTCTTCAAAGGTTTGTAGGTGCTGAGTTTAAAACGGAAGAGTCAAATGTGGACCTTGTGTGCCTCGTCACTGTGAGGCAAAAACATTTATTAAATCCAGAAACATTGCTGTTAATTTTTAAACAAGTACTATGGTATGCTGGCAAAACTTGCAGAAAAGTTGTCCAGATTTGTAAAAGTCGTCGAAATATTGTTGTGCCCTCAATTTTGCAGTTAAGCTCGTGTTTCTTAGTTTTTGGACATAGGGTATCTGATACTGCTCGCTTCATTATTTTTGTCTTGTGCAGCTGGCTAATTCGCATGCCTTTAATGAGAAAACATGCAGGAAACATGGGTCCAAACAGATAGAGGCACGACTGAATTTCTACAAGAATTATGTTTGCTTGAAAAACAACAAACTAGAAAATAGTATCTGAATGAGATTGAACTACAGATTATTCAATCGTTTAATTCATTGGGAAGTTTTGTAACAGTCACCCTTTTAGTCTGTAAATTCCGCACATTTCCATTTTTAAATATGAAATCTGTTTTTATGCATTAGTTCCGTGATTCTGTCTGTGTTTTCCGCATCGTGGAAATCATAGGTCCCTAAGAGCCATAACCATCTCTAGATTAATACCATAGAGTGATAAGTTACTTAGGTGCATGATTATGGATTTCTTTTGGCATTATAATAGTCCTTTACTGTGACTGGCTCTGGTCCCCCTTATCAATCTCCGTTTATGAGTGGCACTTAACACATAATATTCCCACAATAAAGTAGTTGGGAACATGGTGATTTACATCTCTGCAACAGCTCTTGTTTAGCTCTCCTTATGTATACTGCAACAGTTTAGTATTTGTGACTTTTGGCTTTTTGACTACTCTTTTTTTTTTTTTTTTTTTTTTTGTATTTGTCCATAGTGTTAATCTATAGTTCTGTTTTTAACCTCTTGCCTGTTTACTATTCTTTGTGTTTTTGACTTTCAGATGGTAGAATTTTTTAAACAAATTTTTTTTTTTATTCAGCGTGTCTGCTTCATAACCATCTTACATAGATCTGCAGTATAACCACTGAGTACAGATAGCCATGCTTTACAGAGTGTGTTGTGTGGCAGTATTTCTCTGGCTTGTTCTTGCAGGAGCTGCTCTAGATGCTTAACATTTGCTTAGGAGATGTTTTGTGTGAATTTCGTGGGATTCGCACTCCATCTTGCCATCCTTGTTTTATTCTAATCAGGGGTCTGCTCACTTCATCAGTGAACAGGATGAGTTACTGGTCACTTGGCAGAATTATGGTTCTGATTGATTGATTTTTGTGTGTGATTCGGTTTAAAATGAGCTTAAATGGGTTTTACGTTTGTCGAACAAGTCGATATTAGTGGTTTCTATACAGGTCAGTTTCCTCCTATACCTTTCTACATGTCCTGAGTTTTTACAGAGGAACTATAGTACATACTTTTTCCCAGTAGTTATTTGCAGCTCTGATGCTAAGCATTAAGTTAATTGTGATTGCTCTCAATGAGTATGATTACATGTACTTGCATAACCGGGTTAAGGCAGAAACATGGCTTCTTAAAAATCCACACTTATTGGGCATGTGCTCTTCTGGAGTTCTCCTTTGTCAAAATGCTTAGACGTCACATGTTGCCTTACACCCAGTGCTGCTGGAAGAATAAAAGCACATTTATTGTTACTTCAGTAACACAGGTATTGCATTAGGCTGCTTGTTACTTTAACTCTTTTAGGGCTGATTTATTTATTTTTTTTCCTTTTCTCCCAGGGCTGAATATTTTTCCAAAAAACAAAATTTCCTGAAAAGCACATAAAGCAATAGTTTTTCACATGTATCAATACAGAACGTCTGTTGCTGCGTGCAGTGCTTTATTTCAGCATGTTAGCCATCTGTGGCTGCCGCGACAGTGTCAGCAGCGTAAGGGTGGCGTCGGAAGAACAGAACACAGCCGATACCGGTTACCTCACTTTCGTTTTAGTTCTTGATCTCCAGATCAACCTGCACCAAAACAAGTCAGAGTCCAATTCAAAATAATAAAATATACAATCCCTCCTCAATCGTGGGGGTTGCGTTCCAGACCCCCCCGCGATAGGTGAAAATCCGCGATGTAGAAACCATATGTTTGTATGGTTATTTTTATATATTTTAAGCCCTTATAAACTCTCCCACACTGTTTATAAATATTCCCCGCAGAGTTATACAGCATAATCCCTTTGTATTCTCTTAGATATTAGATAAGATTCATTGAAATTATGTATATAAACACACTGTTTATATACAGTAAAACCTAAATATTATTATAAAGATATCGAGTGTCTCCGATATCACATATGTTACAGCCATTACGATAGACAGGCCACCAGCAATAAATACGTACAATGCAAGAAAAATAGTATACAGTAAATGTGTGTACAGTGACACTAAACGTATGTACATGTACTAAGTACTGTAAGTAGAAAATTAATTATGGTTACTTGCCAACAATGACACGATGACTTGTCCGATAACAATGACTTTAATTTTACTGCACAACAAAGGAGAGCGTTACAGCTCTTCTAAAGGAGCCACTTCAGGCGATTGTGTAGCACTGCCGTTGTTCTTCTTCTGGCAGTCTTCAATCCAAATCCCTAAAGCAGATTCCATCCAGACTACTGCCTTATTACATTAACTTACAACTCGTTTTGCACCCTGGTTAAAAGGACACTGCGGCCGTAGATCTTATATTCCTTTCCTACTTTTTAAATAAAAAGAATCGTAGCCTTCAACAAATGCAAAACGTTTACCTTTTCAGCAATCGTTAACATCTTCTGTTGGCGCTTGGGCGCACGGCCCCTGAAGCAGTAGCAGATCGTTTTGAAACCATAATGAAGGGCTTGACTATGCACAAAGATAAACACAAAAGAGCACAACTCTTTACACAGCGAAACACGTTGATGCTGAATGAGCGAGACTTCCTGGTTAACACTGCATTCAGCACACAGGAACTTAACTGCATGCTCTGATTGGTTAGCTTCTCAGTCATCCGCCAATAGCGTCTCTTGTATGAAATCAACTGGGCAAACCAACTGCGGAAGCATGTACAGGAAGTAAAAAGACACATTGTCCGCAGAACCCGGAAATCAGCGAAAAATCCGCGTTATATATTTAGTTATGCTTACATATAAAATCCACGATAGAGTGAAGCCGCGAAAGTCGAAGCGCGATATAGCGAGGGATTACTATACATAAAACGTCACCGATTCCATTCTAGGCAATGTTTACGCTACTCACACACATGCAGAGATTCGACATTCCTCCTAGCAAGGAGGGTCTACCTATAAAACAGTGGTGAGTTTTGTCAATGTTTACAGCTGATTATCACCTTCTACCCATGGATGCAGACTTTAGTCATCATCTGCCCTCAACCCTGTTGTTGACAAAAGTCAACATCCTAATTAAAAAATAATTGGACAACACATCACACTTTAGTTTTAACTTTCTACCCTACTGTTTTAGGGATTGTGTTGCTGAGTTTAACACTGTATGTTCAGCTCATCAACATAAATTCAGTTCTTACTGAAATACTGAGACAGAGTATTTCAGCCAGAAAGATAAATAATGTGATTGCCTCAATATTTGCCTCTGGAAATGCATTTTGTTGATGCTTTTACCCATGGCTGCTGAAAGTGTGTGCGAAGCAAGTACATGGGCATATTAAAAAAATCCTTGGTAGTAACCATGTTAAGGGTTTACATGGCCACATAAATGGGTTATTCGTAGAGAAATGTACCTTTGTTAACCAGGTTTCTGAGAGGTTAATAACCCAATTTGTTTAACTGGAATAAGGGTTTACGTGATATTACAGAAATCAGGTTTCTGTAAAGCACATGCAAATGCACTGAGTGTTTCCTTGTTTTCAGATTTAAAGGCTACATCACAGACTTTGTTTTGGAAGTGGGCTTCCGTGTTCATTTAAATGGCAGTAATTAGGCAGAATCATTATTTTTCTGGTGATTACAACTTCATTGATATATTTACTAATTTAATCATTCTTACTGTTTGACAGACAATAAACGTCTGTATGCAGAACTCAGGAATAAGGAAATATGGTGGGACTCAAGAAGTGGGGGAGGTGTTTAGCCTCCACCAGTAAGAATACTCCCTCTGATTATTTCAAGATTAATATGTTCTGTGGTTCTGTTCTTTAGTTTTATTCGGTCACACTTGCCAGTTGTACTGACATGGGACAAGGCAGTAAGGTCTTTTTAAATCAAAAGGACCAGGAAATGAAATTGGTCAAAAAAGGGCCAAGTTTGCATACCAGAAAGTCCAACCGAGCTGCTATCAAGTCCAAGTCCAATACACAAACAAAAAAAAATGAAAGTTACTATGACAAAAAGTTCTTATGATGGGAGATTTTGAGATTAAAGATTCACAAATCAGTAAAGATTCAGATATCTGTAATCTTGGATGATCCAGTCCTTTATATGGATGTTCCAGTGATGTCAGACGCTGTGCACTTCAGGACTATTCTGAGTAATATTAACCTATTCACTGCCACACTCCACACACACAGTGATCTAGCATCAAATTCAAACTTGCAGTGTTAGCAGTGCTGTCTACTATTTCACTGTGCTGCAGAGTTAAATAGAGTTGAAAATAAAACTATTGCTTTTTTTGTGTTCAGTCCAAATGCGTCCAAATGTTTCCTTTTTTCTTGTTGCGCGATTTGTGTTTGCATCAGCACTTGAAGGTGACATTAGCTGGTTAATAACACTTACTAAATATAATTATTTAATGGACGAATTAAAATTTCATATGTTACAAACTTCTGATATTTTTCCTAATCTCTCCTTCCTTTCTTACATTTATTCCAACTTTAAATCTACCTTTTATCAAATCAAATTCATTAACTGATTAAGAATTTCTGTAAAACAGCTTTTATTGTATTGTTTCAAATTGTCCTATGTAAGTTATCAGGCTTTGTTATTGCTCATGCTTGTGTACTATTCTGAAGTTGTTTTCTGACTTGTGTCCAGTGCACGAGATAAGCCAGGTAAAGAATGAATGGATTGTGTAGCTATGTCAGTTACACTCAGGGAATGAATCTGAAGTTCGCACTTCTTTATTGGATTTTTGGCACTAAACTGAAAACTATTTCAACTATGAATGGGTTGGTGGCATGCTCTCTCTCTCTCTCTCTCTCTCGATCTCTTTCTATCTCTTTTTAAACCCTATGTAAATAATCTGTCACAAAATCATGTATGAATCATCAGAAATGTTTGGGGAAAACTCCCAGTTCCGCACTGAAAAGCTGTAGAAATTGCCTTTCATAGATTTTTCATGGAACTTTCAAACCTGTTTAAGATTTATTTCGCTAAAATAATTTTTGGGTAAGTGACAGATATGTCAAATAAAGCTGTGACAAACAAAACTTTATAATAATTTATTGTTCTGTTGTTTTTGCAGCACCTCCAGATTTGCTTGTTACTGCAGAAAAAAATGTCAATGTCACAAAACTCCCATATGACCTGACTTGCAATATATCTAACCTGAGATGGAACGAGGTGGAAACAATGACACTTACTTGGAAAGAAAATGGAAACGATCTATGTTCCTTTGATGGATCCAAAAGTAATAGTCAGTCGGAGAGATGTTGCTGTGACAAGGCTAATCCATCGCATTGCTTACTTAGATTGAATGAGAAGAAATCAAATGGTGATTATACCTGCATTGTAACTGAAGGAAAAGCTAAAGGAAGCGCAACTATGAAAGTGAAATTTGAAGGTATTTCTGTGTTTTGTTTTAATTTAATATTTATTACTAATGGCAGATATGTTATACACACAATAATGTTGTTATATTAGGTTTAACCCTCAACTTTCAATGAAACATACTCCCAGTATGCCCCAACAGTGACTCCTCCTTCATAAATCAAATATACAGTATATCAAACGATATAATTAAATTTGTCCCAGTTACAGTATATATCATGGTATAATCTTAAGTGCATATAGTTTTTTGACTGAATCCAGTTTAGGTCTTTCTGTTGGCCCAAGTTTAATAGATAGTGGATATTTCTGCTGTGATATTTCTTTGCATAAGGACCATTTTAATCAATTTAAAGTAGTAGTAGCAAAAATAATAATACATTTTATTTATATAGTGCATTTCCCAAGCTGAAAGCGCTTCCCAGAGTTTTATTTTGAACAAAAAAAAAAGCAGATAAAAGATCAAATATACAAAACCCGACACAAAATAAAATCAGCATAAAACACTCAATAATGATAAATAAGGAAACACAATGTTTTAATTAGAATTACAGACAATAAACTACAAAAATACAACTGCTGCAAAATCCTGAACACATAACATAATTTGTGATCCAAATGCAAATCATCATAAGTACCTGGACAGAGAGGTAAACTGAAAGAGGAGTCATAATGTCAGGGTAAATTAAACGCCTTCCTAAATAAATACATTTTTAAGTTGTAAAAAAAAATGGATCGAGTTAGTTGTGCAAAATAAAAAAAAAAAGAACAAAATATATTGCACGTATGACTAAAAGGACACTGAACTATATATATTTAAAAAAACAAAGACTGACCATAAAAAAAAAAAATTTAAAGTGCTTTTCTCCCTAATTCATTTGATACACGAAAGAAAAACAAGAAGGCATAACTAGGCTTTATTATTGCCTTTCAAAACATCTTTTGGAACCTGAAGAAACATTATATGAAGGCAACCAAAGAAAAATTTAGATCTCCATTGACTACATAACAGCAGAGATTGTCAAATCAAGCCTTGCTGTACAGTTGTCTAAGGAAATCTTTCACACTTGCCACATGGCTGATTTTTAAAATCCTCATTCTACAGAAATTGATGTTGCTGAATAATTTTGTAAAAAGATATTAATGAAGAAACATCATTTATAAGAAACAAACACCTCCCATTCCATTATTTTTCCACTTTTGAAGTTATTCAGCATTTCAACGTACATGGATGCTTACTGTTACCCTAAACCTCCCCTTTCTTTTTGTCTGTGCTTCTCATTTTCCCTTCCTTGGTTACCTAAGCATGTGCTAATTTTGCTTTACATAACAGTCGAGATCAACATTTGAGTTTTTGCAAGTTATCCATTATTACACTAGATCTAATAAAGCTTGCATGTCAATAGGTCTGTTCACTGTGACAAGACTGAATGAATATGGGAGAATATTTGATTTATAAAGCAATGATTGCTTGCATAACATACATTTTAAAAGAACATCAGTTTAAACTAATCCGCATATACAGTGCCTTCCATAATGTTTGAGATAAAGACACATTTTTTCCTTGATTTACTTCTCTGCTCCACAGTTTAAAATTTCAAATCAGACATTTCAGACATGATTATAGTGCACATTGCAGACTTTAATTTACGGGTATTGCATAGATTTTGATCAAACCAGGTAGAAATGACCACATTTTATACAGGCTCCCCCCATTTCAAGGCATCATAATGTTTGGGACATAGCAATGGAAACATTCACGGACTCGCACAAAAAGTATTTCCTAACTCAGTGCTAAAGTTTTCAACGTTTCCTTAGGTTTTCAAATACATCAGACTGCAACCTAACTATATTTGTGGCCTTATTATGATGTTAGTTTTTCTTCATAAATGGTTTATTTACAGTGGCTCTGCTGAATTTTCTCCCAGCCATCCTTTCTGGAGGTATATTCTTGTAGAATTATAGATCGTCTAATTTGTGTTGCCATCTGTGGTAGTAGCATTTCTTCCCAATGAAGAGGCGTATCTGCGAGAATTAAAAGATTTGTTGTTTGGTGAAAGTGAAATCCTGCAAGAGAAATCATTTTTCATTTGTGTGAATGCTATTGTCAGACACTTTTCATGTAAAGAGAAAGAAACACTCTTCACTCATGGGCAGTTATACGTTGCGTTGTCACAAAGTAATTTTAAACACGGAATCCAAATTCAATGCAATATTGATGAAAAGATAAAATCGTAAAGAGATCGAATATATGGCCATAGGTAACATGACAGAAGTGCGGCAGCAGCAGCATTAGCAATCCAGCAGCTGATCGAGCAAAGAGGAGCTTAAAAAAAAAAAAAAAAAAAAAAAACTAAATTTGTTTCCCGTTATATCACCATTTAAGAGGGGGATTCGGAGGAGCGATTGTATGTCCTTGGGGTGCTTTCAGCTCCCCTCTTCACAATGCGAGCGGCAGAGACGTGAATTGGCTGGTGCATAGCACAGGCCATGGGTTGGCGACCGATGTAAGCAGGGGGCAAAGCCCCCTAGTGTGTGTGTGTGTGTGTATATATATATATAATATATATATATATATATATATATATATATAGACAGATAAGATAGATACGTATATAGATCTATATCTATCTATCTCCAGATAGGATGGATGGATAGATAATATAATATAAGAGCATGTGAGTGAAATGTCGGTCTCAAATTTCATTCTTAAGCCATCTGTTGTGCTGCTACTAGTATACAGCTTTGTAAAAATTGCTTTGCTGCTTCAAAAACAATTGATATTATCACTGTACTTTGCATTCCTTACAAAAATAACTGGCACATATGGCATGTATTTTAATAAGGTGAATATTTTGACTTTAAGGTTTTATCAGATTTACACATTTTAGGCATTCCTGAAAACAAATTTTGACCAATTTTCAGAGTGATGTCTGTGTGTTTGTTACAACTCAAAAAAGAATCGTTCAGTACACCTGATCTTGCATTAGGGACTTATCCAAAATATTAAGGTTTGAATATTCATAGTAAAGGTTGTTAAATGTTTGGGTGTGACAAATACAGTATGTTTGTACATTATGTTCTTTTTTTATATTAATATTTTTACCTTTTCGTTCCACTACGGGATCACGGGGGTCTGCTGGAGCCAATCCCAGCCAGCTTTGCAAAAACAGATCTACAAAATAATGTCAATATTACATTTGCCGTCCGTAAAAACTTGGCGCTGAAGTTAATGAAGTGTAAAATAAACTACTGTTCTTTTACAATCAAATGTCAGCTTTTGGCTTTGAAAGGCTTTTTCTTTTGAATTATAACTGAATAATGATATTCTGGCAGCCCAAATTACCATTGTAAAATGCTGGAGGCCTACAGAGTTTGATCAAACATTTTTGTTCATCTTAGTGCCCCAAATGCAGAACAACTGAGGGATTAGAATAAACATTTTTCTTTAAGATATTCTTCTTCCATTTCAGTCCACTTAATAAAATTTTGCAGGACAATTTTACTGCTAAAATCACACTAGCAAAAAGTCACCTTGGATTTATTGCCCCTATCCAAGCTGCCTCACATAATATTAGTACATTAACTTTAAAACCAGATTATCACAAGCCAATTCCTACTCAAACCTTGCCAATTAAGGCATGACAGCTTATTTCTTTATTGTACAGAGATTTCTAGTGAGACAATTTGGGGGGAATTCAAGCTAAATCTTATTTGCTATAGTAGATTAGGTCAAAGTGCAGTCTTTTATTTATAATTCATATGTCCTTTTATTAACAATGTTGTCTTACTGTGTTCTTATTTTGTGTATTTTATTACTTTTGCCACTGTGTTTTCCACCTTTTCATCTTTCATCAAAATCACTCCTTCCGTTTCTATCCATCCATTATCCAACCTGCTATTATCCTAACTTTTGTTAACTTCACTCTTTCACTGCTCCTATGGTATTCATTATCTGAGCTTTGCTGCCATCTGCTGTTCATAGAACATCTTCACTGTCCCACTAATAACATGACAGTCAAGGTGTAATGACATAAACAATTAAAAACACTCCAATTTTCAAAACAGTTACCGGTCCCAAAATGCACCCAAATGAAATACATTTTCTAAGTTGTTTAAAAAAAATAAGAAAATATTTATTTTGCCACAGCTACAAGTAAACAAGCTAAAAAGCAAAGTTTTGTCATTTAAATATACAGTAGTTGGTTGTACTTGTTTTGTTTTTCATAATTTAAAAGTTTTAAATTTGTTAATATGAGGTTTAATTTATATATTATACATTTGACTTGAAATATAGTGTAAATATGTAGCCATACAGTTGTGGCACTAAAATGTGCTATAATTTTTTTTTTTTGTATAGTTCCTCTGCCTCCTTCAGTCGAAATATTAAACTGCACCTGTATTTGACTGGCATGTTTATGTTACAGTAGTTAAACTACAACTTCCATTTGTCATTAATGAACATAAACCCAAGTCATTTAAGCCAGCATTTTTTACTAGATCTAAAATTTAAATCTGCCTCAATTAAGTGCATTGCCAGCTAAATGATAATTGAATATAAAAGCTTTCTTTAAGAGGTGAGTATATCTGAATACTTTAGAAGGGCAGTTGGATTTTGAAAATGTGTTTAAATTGGGTTAAAGTTTTTATTATTATCAAAACCACTGTGTATAATTTTTAACCATGTACCAATGTCAAGTGGCAATGCAATTAGAAAGAGCAAACTCTATATATCATGTATAAGTGTGCAGGCTGCAAAAGCAGTACTCATCCTGATTGACTTGCACATTACAATCAAGGTTTATGAACACGGTGAGACATCGGCAGTTGGATCAGGTACTGTTTCTTTAAGGGAAAGTAAAGGAAAGCTTTGCTGTAAGCGGGTTTTGGGATACTTGCCTTGAGCAGCATACAATCCATGTTATTTTTTGTTCTTTCTTATGGTAAATTTAGATGGGAAAAGAAAGCAAACATGAAAGCTATATAAATTGTTTTTTAGTTTAAATCATGCCAGCTACAGAAGAGGATAAAATGAATATAGAACTAAAAGTATGCATGTTATCAACTTAATTATCAATATATAGTTTTTTAAATACTGTACATTTCTTCCATACTGTATAAGAAATATTTTAATTTTATAATTACAGGGGTCCTGTTATCCCAAAGGGAGATTTAAATTATTCAATGTTTCTGTGTAGGTGGGGTATTACCATTAATAAAAAACATTGTGACATATATTGCTTTAATGTGTTACATGGAAATGATGTTTATTTAACTGTTCTTTGGCCTCATTGAGATTTTGTTTACCCCAAGAAAAATTGTCCAAAATCGATGATTTTTTTTCAGCAAGAAAAATTTTTACTACATGTAACAAAAACCTGTAAATACCAAAATGTCAACATAAATACAGTAGAAAAGACATGTCTAGTGTCCACTGCTATACTGATGCAAATTTATTACGCATCCATTGTGTGATGTTTTAAGACAGTCACCAATGCACAGCTCAATGTTTCAGTTGGGACAGTAGAACCATGTTTCTTTTTACTGTTGCTTGTGCATGTGAGGGTCAAAGTTCAGTGCCTGATCTGCACAATCAGTGCTGCCCATTGCGTTTCTATAGGCTACCACAGAGCAAGGTTTAGTGACTTCCACATTTCCCCTGACACAAACATCGACACTATGGCAGTATGTGTGACAGTAAATGTTGCTAAGGGGGATGACATCTTGCTTGTCCCTGCACTCTTATCACAATTATTTTGCCTTTATGTCACGCAGCTGCTGTAGCACCATGTTGAAGCTTCACATGATCAAATTCATGGGTCATATCATGGCAGTCTGATTGTATAGTGCCGATATCATTCATCGGTGTCACATTCTGTATCAACATCTGATGATCAATTCACATTGTCCTCACTATTGCCCAGTTCGTTCAGTGGTGCAGGTCATTCTAAAACTGCCTTTACGGCTTTTAATTTGCTGTTGTGTTTTTAGCTGTAGTCTCCACCCCTCAAATGAATATTGGTGAATTACTGTAGAGTGGCAAAACACATTTAAAAATTCATGACTTTTTTGCAGCATGAAGTACTAGGGTGTTGTACGGTGTTAGCCATTATGAATGTAGAGAAAAGCCAAGCAAAATGACACCTTTTATTGGCTAACTAAAAAGATTACAATATGCAAGCTTTCGAGGCAACTCGGGCCCCTTCTTCAGGCAAGATGTAATCTGCAGCATGAAGTTATTTTATCCAGTAGATAGTAGCAGAATACTCTGTTGAGTGTTATTCAGGCTTAAAAGTGTAAAACAGATCATTACATGTCACCCCTAAGTCTGACTTATTTTGGTTAACCACAATTGCTTAGAATTCCAAGCTTGGGTTAACGCCAAAGAGGTTAATGAAACATCTGTACTTTTACAAGATGTTGCAATTTTATCTGCTTAAAAATACCACACATTACAGATTTGTTTTGTTGGTTAAAAACCTATTTACCTGTTTTACCTTGATAGTTAAGTGTTACAGTATGGGCCCTGCTGTTGTTATATAATGTGTTTTTTTTTTTTGTTTTTTTTTCTTCTTCTCCCAGCTACAGTTAACGATTCCTCTGTCATGACTGCCATCATCATTGGCATTGTAGTTAGTCTTGCTCTTATTGCTGCTGCTGTTATATTTTACAAAAAATGTAAGTAAACTGTTCATTATCAAGAGATCAGTGTTATAAAATATTTAGGAAAATGTTTTTGCCTTTTTTTGTTCTGTAGGTTTGTCTCTACCATCAACGTTGGCCCATAATCAATATAATTAATAAACAGAATGTAATAAGCTGAATGGTGTGCTTTAATTTTTTTCTTTCAAGGTGAGGCTGCCTGGGTTGTGGACATTCAAAATGGCACTTCTGTTAGGTCTCAAACATTACGTTTAAGTTTGTAATTGGTGTCATCTACATTATGTAAAAATACAGTACAAGTTCTACTCAGTTAAAGCTTTGTTGAACTAATACAGTTGTGACATAAGTATTAAAATGCCTCTTACTACTACTTTTTAATAAATATAATTAGGTAATGCACTATGTGACTTGGAAATATTACGTTGTAGCAATTTTTTTTTATTCTGTGGAATGCAGCACTGTAATTCTTTAAGAACATTTCATTTGTATTAAATCTGAATGAGTATGTAGGGAGTACTGTATATAGGGGCTTCCCAAGTAAGCCTTTGTTGTTTTCATTAAATATAAGATGTTCATTGATTTTTTTTCTTTTCTTTTCTTCTCATTCTACAGTTTATCCCAGGATTCGAGAGGTATGTGACTTAAAATCAAAACAGCATCCATTTATAACAGCATGTTATAAATACATATTTCATACTGCATTATGATCTGTTTACTGTTTACTTTTTTCAGTAGCATTTTACAGTATATTTTATTCATTAAAAAGTTAGTCCTGTTCTTTTAGTGCTTTAAATTATCTCTTGGCATATTTTTTTGTTTTTCTTTATATACCACACGCCATGGCGCAACGTGAGGGGCTTCGCCTCTAACGCTGACGCCCGAGGTTCGATTCCCGAGAGGGAGTGCAGTGAGTGTGTACGCCTGATGAGCCCAGAATTAGGGCGAAACACGTGTCGTGTACTCTTTGCATTATTTGACAGTAAAAACAATTTCAACCATATATATATATATAATAATATATTATAATATATTCTGTTTTTATTACCGTAGTTATATCTTATTTATTATGATGTATATTTTTGAGCTTAATAACTATAAAAAGTATGACACATAATACTGTTGATATTGCTGGTGGTATTAGATATCAAGTTCTAGTTCAAAGTGAGTAGTGTTATCTTTCAAATAACCAGTTGCACTTTGTGGATCTTTGAGTCAGATCTCTGTTTCAGACAACACAAATATTTCCTCTGTTATGGTGTCTAGTCCACAAGTTCCTGTATCCATTACATAGAGTATACAGTGGGAAAGTATTCAGACCCCCTTCAATTTTTCACTCTTTGTTATATTGCAGCCATTTGCTGAAATCATTTAAATAATTTTTTCCCTCATTAATGTACACACAGCACCCTATATTGACAGACAAAAAAAAAGATTTTTTGAAATTGTTGCAGATTTACTAAAAAAGAGAAACTGAAATATCACATGGTCCTAAGTATTCAGACCCTTTGCTCAGTATTTAGTAGAAGCACCCTTTTGAG
>JANRMT010062834.1:11194755-11214052 GCA_026402145.1 Polypterus bichir lapradei
TTTTCATACTTCTTCTCAAACCAAGGTGGTGCGAGGCTAAAATGAATTGGGATGCGCTGATCAATGTTATCGGTGTACCAGGAAATCATGCATTGACAAAAGTTCCCCTTTGATTGTAATGCAAAGTGTGATTAAATGCATTATTTTTTAACGCGTTATGGAGCACATGCATCGAAGCTTCTCAGCTGTGCTTGTGCTAAGAAAATTAAACATTTTAAAAATAACGTAACACGATTGTCAATGTAACCTTTTGTAAGTAGTGCCTGGAGGATTCAGTGTGGAGAAAGTCTAGAGACAGAGTGTGTATTAACTTGTGGATTTCTCTGTATTTGGTGGCAGTGTGACGAAGTTGCTTCGGAAGACGGCGTTAGCCGCGGAGCTCAGCTCAGAGCGAAATGAGGTAAATGGGAGGGGAGATGATGACGTGACTCCCCCACCCGCCTTAACTGTCAATCCCCCACAAACACAGTCTCTCGGAATTTGCATAAGCACACCCCTTCACCTGCAATTTTAACTTAGTTACAAAGTGATCAAAACTCTCGTTTATATCCTGCGTCCTCTCATTAAACTTGTATCCCGCATTACCCGTGGGCACGAAAAGCAAAAGCGGCAGCCTGTCTATTAAGTTAATTTAAAGTTTAGGTTTATACCTCGCTTTGTTTCCGAAGTAGCTGTACTGATGAATATGGTAGTATGTCACTCGCTCGCTTCTTAATGTTTCGCTGCCTTCTCAATTATATAATGCATGTTTTGTTCAGCGTATTTTGGAGCTCTTCCTGGTTTTCTACATAGTGCGTTGACAGTCAGTTCACGTGATTACGTGGGCGGCGTAATGATGGCACACGAAACTCCGCCCCCACGGCGGTCAAGCTCAACTCCATTACAGTAAATGGAGAAAAATACCTTCCAGTTATGACCATTACGCGTAGAATTTCGAAATGAAACCTGCCCAACTTTTGTAAGGAAGCTGTAAGGAATAAGCCTGCCAAATTTCAGCCTTCTACCTACACGGGAAGTTGGAGAATTAGTGATGAGTCAGTCAGTCAGTGAGTGAGTGAGGGCTTTGCCGTTTATTAGTATATATATATATATATATATATATATATATAACACCTATCTATTAACCATGGCATCCACACAGGACAACACCACTCATCACTAAGGTACAGTAAATGCAATTTTCACTTTATTATACAGTATTGATGTATTTTGTTTATTGTTTTCATGTTTAAATTCATTATTTGGGGCATTTAATTGTGTTATTTTTACCTTAAATTATGTGTATTTGCTGTTTAAGTTTATCGAAAATTGTTTAGGGTCTGGGAAAGTTGATTTGGATTTAAAAAAAAACAGATTTCAAATGGCCTCCTGAAATGAATTAAGTTTCTAATTTCAGGCACCACTGTATTGGAACTTTTGTTAAGAGATCCATGAAAGTAAGGAATTCTCTTTAAAGGAGAGAAAACAATTATTCTAGCAATTCTTAAAGATAAAATGCTAAAACGCCTACATGAGCATCATTTGGGTATTGAGCAGGTGAGGTTATGTACTAACTAGAAATGGGGAATGACATTGAGAAGTTAGTTAGTGCATGAGTAATCTGTAAAAAAATATAGTAAAGCACCGCAGAAAGAGCCACTCCAGCCACATGGGGTCCCAGGGAGACCATGGCAAACAATAGGACTTCTTTAATGTTAACAATAATGACTATCTAGTAATGATAGCTTACTTCTCAGAAAACTCTGAAACTGTTCTCTTAAGCCACAATACAAGAAGTACTATAATCATAAAACACCTGAAGTCAAACGTTGCTCACCATGGCATTCCTGAAAAGGTAATAATGGAGACTTGTCCACAGAAGAAGTTAAGAAAGTTTTGAAGATATGAAATTTATGCATACTACCTCCAGTCCACTTTATCCGCAGTCCAACAGAATGGCGGAACACACAATACAAACTTTGAAGCTGCTAATGAAAAAAGCCAAAGCAAACAATAAAGAGCCATACATGGCACTATTAGATTTGCGGAACACAACAACAACAACATTTATTTATATAGCACATTTTCATACAAAAAAATGTAGCTCAAAGTGCTTTACATAACGAAGAATAGAAAAATAAAAGACATAGTAAGAAAAATAAGTCAACATTAATTAATATAGAATAAGAGTAAGGTCCGATGGCCAGGGAGGACAGAAAAAAAAAAAAAAAACTCCAGACGGCTGGAGAAAAAAATAAAATCTGCAGGGATTCCTGACCATGAGACCGCCCAGTCACCTCTGGGTATTCTACCTCACATAAATGAAACAGTCCTCTTTGTATTTAGGGTTCTCACGGAAGGACTTGATGATGATGGTCACATAGACTTCTGGCTTTTAGTCCATCAATGTTGGTGCATCATGATGCTTTGAATAGGTGGTGGTGGCGCAGGCCGCCACCACAGAGAAACTGGAAAAAGAAACAGAAGAGAGAGTAGGGGTCAGTACGGATTTTAGAGCCACCGTGAATAGTTATTATGATGAATTGAACATACAGAGTATCAGGATTAAGTTAAAGTGAAGTTATAAAAAGGCCATGTTAAAGTAATGTGTTTTCAGCAGTGTTTTAAAGTGCTCCACTGTATTAGCCTGGCGAATTCCTATTGGCAGGCTATTCCAGATTTTAGGTGCATAACAGCAGAAGGCCGCCTCACCACTTCTTTTAAGTTTAGCTTTTGGAATTGTAAGGAGACACTCATTTGAGGATCTGAGGTTACGATTTTGAATATAGGGTGTCAGACATTCCGATATATAAGATGGAGCGAGATTATTTAAGGCTTTATAAACCATAAGCAGAATTTTAAAGTCAATCCTGAATGACACAGGTAACCAGTGTAGTGACATCAAAACTGGAGAAATGTGTTTGTTTTTTTTTCCTAGTTAGGATTCTAGCAGCTGCATTCTGTACTCATTGTAAATGATTTATGTCTTTTTTGGGTAGTCCTGAGAGGAGTGCGTTACAGTAATCTAGTCGACTGAAAACAAAAGCGTGAATTAATTTCTCAGCATCTTTCAATGATATAAGAGGTCTAACTTTCGCTATGTTTCTTATGTGAAAAAATACTGTCCTAGTGATCTGATTAATATGCAATTTAAAATTCAGGTTACAGTCAACAGTTAAGTTTTTTACTTCCGTATTAACTTTTAATCTTAATGCATCAAGTTTATTTCTGATAACCTCATTGAATCCATTATTGCCAATCACTAACATTTCAGTTTTCTCTTTATTTAGCTTGAGAAAATTACTATTCATCCATTTAGAAATACCAGTAAGACATTGTGTTAGTAAATCGAGAGAGTCGGTGTCAACAGGTGCTATTGATAAGTACAGCTGTGTGTCGTCAGCATAGCTGTGGTAGCTCACGTTGTAACTTGAGATAATCTGACCTAACGGAAGCATGTAGATTGAGAAAAGCAGCGGACCCAGGATAGAGCCTTGTGGAACACCATATAGAATATCATGTGTCTTTGAAGTATAATTACTACAACTCACAAAGAATTTTCTCCCTGCTAGGTAGGATTTAAACCAATTTAAGACACTGCCAGAGAGGCCCACCCATTGACTAAGGCGATTTCTAAGAATATTATGATCAATGGTGTCAAATGCGGCACTCAGATCTAAGAGGATGAGAACAGATAAATGGCCTCTGTCTGCATTCACCCGCAAATCATTTACTACTTTAACAAGTGCAGTGTCTATGCTGTGATTTGTTCTAAAACCCGACTTAAATTTATCAAGAATAGTATGTTTATTGAGGTGGTCATTTAACTGCATAGAATTTTACTTAAGAAGGGCAGGTTAGAGATGGGTCTAAAATTTTCAAAAGCAGAGGGGTCAAGATTATTTTTCTTGAGTAGGGGTTTAACTACAGCAGTCTTAAGACAGTCTGGGAAGACCCCCGTATTTAATGACGAATTTACTATGTCAAGAATATTATCAATTAGCACGCCTGATACTTCCTTGAAAAACCTTGCTGGTTTCAGTTGAGAGATTATTCTATGTAAATCAGGTAACTCTATCCTGGTGAAAGAATTTAATTTGTTTATAACGGAGTACTGGGGCTTAGGAGGTTCTGCAGTGTTATTTCTAATATCATTAATTTTTTGATTGAAAAATACAGCAATGTTCTGACAGGTTTCACTGGAAGTATTTTGGGGGCATTCCTTTGTGTTACCTGGGTTTAACAGACGATCAATTGTAGAAAATAAGACTCTGGGATTACTAGCATTGTTATTTATAACCTTAGAGAAATAGCAGCGCCTCTCAAGACGGACTGTGTTATTGTATTCTGTTATTTTAACCTTCAATATCTCATAATGGACAGTTAGTTTAGTTTTCCTTCATTTATGCTCAGCTCTACGACATGTTCTTTTTAAATCAGACACTCTTTGAGTCTTCCATGGAATAACAATGCTAGAAGATTTTTTATCTGTCTTTTCAGGTGCAACTATGTCAGCAGCAGCTCTCACTTTAGTATTAAATTTTTCCACCTTACTATTTACATTATCCTCGCTATTATAGTTGGCACTATAAACGGACTGATTGCTTAGAATGTTTGTCATTTTTAAAGCTGCTGCGGAGTCAAAGAAACGTCTTTTAACAATATGCTTCTCATAAATGTTTTCTATCATTATTTCTATATTAAATAGTAGAAGAAAGTGGTCTGATAGACCAATATCAATGATCTGCTTCACATCAACTTTTAGTCCTTTGGTAATTACTAAGTCTAACGTATGACCTGCTTTATGTGTAGGCTGATTAACGAGCTGTCTCAAATCAAAAGAGTCCAGGAGGTTCATGAATTCCTTTACTTTTAAGTCACACTGATTATCGATATGAAAGTTAAAGTCGCCGACAATTAAGAGTGTGTCATAGTTCATAGGAACACGCCCATAGATTGTATTGGATTGTCACCAGCACAACTCCTGATGGGAAGAAGGTTGAGGACCAAGCTTCCCAGAGCACCGCAATTACTGATTCCATAACCTGTCAGCAGCGGTGTGCAAGATGATCTAAAAAAGAAACAAGAGAAACAAAAAAACAGTACTTTGATGGTACTCATGTTCCTTGCTCGTGTTGGAGCCAGTAGAGATGGTGCGCATGCAGCAAGAAGAAGGATGGAATCCTGCCATTGTTAAAGAGGTTGCAAAACAGTCCATATCATACATTTTGGAAACACCAAGTGACCAACAGTACAGAAGAAACAGAAAATGTATTAGGAAGAAAAATTAACAATTTAGTCCAGCAACAGAAACAATTGGAAACCCTGATAAAAAGTGTCAAACAATAAACAATAACCCTGAGTCATCTAATGCTCTAAAAGAAACTAACAACACAGAGATTCTACCACATATAACTCAGAAATCATAAAATAAAACTTCAAGTGGAAGAAAAATCATCAGGACCAGGGATAAGTGAAAGAATGAAAAAAAAAAGTCTTGTATATGTAAACTGTGGAGACAATAAATATTTTTTTATGTTCATAGGTAAACATAAACTTGTTTTTGTGATAATTGTTATTAAAAAAAATGGGATGTCAAAATTTAACTAGAAAGAATACTTGTCAGTGTTACAAGGAACAATAAAGTTGATTCAATAGGCAACAGCTGTGTGGGTCACTAAATAAATGAGACAAAGAGCACTTCCAAAGAGAGGCTGTGCCAGACACAGGAGAAGAACAATAGTATGGTAGAAGAAATATACAAAAACTGGAATGTGAAGACTGAGTCGCTGTACTCTGTAACACATCTATCTTTTAAAACATGAAAAAAAACCTTTCCAAATACCATCTGGACCTCATCAGTTCTTCATAATAGCATTATAAGCTATGTATTGCTATACATTCTAGCTGGTGGTATGTAGCTAAACCAGCTAGTTTATTTTTCCAGGTTACTTTAGCTTTCTTACTTTGAAGTATGCTCTTCAGCCAATGAACACCCTTCATAAGAACAAGTGCCAAGGTTTTCTGAGCCCTGTTACATACATGCTGAAAAGTTACATCAGCCAGGGATGAGTCACCCAAATATGAGCTGGCATTACAATCACCAGTGACAGGGACGCCTGTATAAATGGCAAGCCTGCAAAGTCGCATGCTTTTCCAACTAGTGCGGCAAAAGGCAAGAAGTCCTTTCAAGGATCGTAAGCCACATCAAAGAGCCATGTAAAGAGCAGAGGATTCATTGCAGCACTCAGCACCGACACTACAATACATTTACAAACAAACTACTGTATAACAACTAATCAAGAAAGAGAAACTTCAGCTTGAATTCAGGTGTACTTGCCGAGCTGTGCGGTGAAGTAGCGGTTCAGAATGGGTGTCTGTGCAAAGGCTAATATGGCCAGTCCCCTGTCACTATATTAGTCTTTAGCTCTTCGGCTCCTCTACCCATTCCCGGTGAAAAGAAAAAAAAAGGACCACAATGAGCTACTATAACGTGGCATCACTCAGGATTCTCATACACCTCCTATTGCAAATAAGACTGCTTGACAGCTTCTCCAAGTGTTCAAATCTGCAGTGCGTCAGCCAGTAGACTAGCAATACTAACAGTGATTGTGTACTCTTCATAGTACCAACCACTGCACCACTGTGCCTTTGTGAGATCAAAGAAAAAAGAACATAGCGAGAGATACACAAGCTTCGTAACCAGTCTGTAATGCAAATGATCAGTGTTATATACCTGGGAGGTGTGTCGCTACCCGACCTGCATTGCCTGCCCGATCCGTGTGTGAATGCGTATAATGACTGCCTGATTCATGAGCGCATGTGCAGAACTTTACTGTTATGACAGTGCCTGATCCGCATTTCTTTTATTTTACAACAGGGGTCCCCATTCAATTTGCCTCGCACATGCGCTCTCTGCTTACTAAAAATTACTTTCACAACACTGCCCGATTTGTACTGCGCATATCTAATGTTTTACGACACACACAAAAAAAAGTAACCGCAGGGATTGCATTGCTCAGTCTACATTAACAAACAGAACTTCAGCCATTCGAGTGAAAAGAAGTGCGATGTAAACAAAATGAAACAATCTCATTTATAAACAATTAACTTTTATAGCGAGGAGTATGACACATTTAATCCAGCCCTTAAGGCAGAATGTACAATGAATCTCTGCAGAAGAACAAATATTTCAGTAATATTATTTTTATTATGGTCCACTAATGTGATACTGGAACGAAAATACTACCAGTTGTGTAAGCGCATGCGGTGTGTATGTGTGTCATTACCAATTGAAAGACTGTATCATCACTCACTTTATGGCACTTCCTAATCGATTTAACGCATGTGTGAACAATTTACGACATATATTCTTTTAATATGCATGTGAGCGCGCGGATCAGGTAGGCACACAAATTGCGTAGTGAAATCGTCGTCATCCAATGTTACAGCTCGGGAGGATGTCGCGCTACCTCGCAAAGCATTGCGGGACACTTAAAAAAAGTTCTCCTGAAGTGGCTGAATTATCAGTAAATAATTCGATGAATTAGGGAAAACGCAAATGCAGCAAATTCACTGCAAATAGCACTTTGGCGAAATTTGCTGATCAACACTTCTCACTATTCAAATATTACAATAAACAAAGATTCCAATAGATTATCTTGCTGGATGTCAGCCATCCTTCTTTAGTCATTACCTTAACTCAGTTTTTTTTTTTTTCATTACGGATACAGGCAGAATTTTTGTTTACAGAAACACTTATTTCAAAAAATGTCTTATTTCTCAAATTGTGGAAAATGCATAACTAACAAATGTATGAACACTTTCTATGCATAATAATACTAAGGGGTATGATGCCATTAGAAGCAACCAATTGCATGCATCGTTATGTCACGCTGTTCACTATTGTAGTGATGAATGAAAAGCACAAGTTTCAACTCACATAAAGTTTTGCAAACCTTTCGCTTAAAATAGTTTCACTGTTGATTTCACAATTGTGAAATATAAATCTCATTAAAAAAAAGAGTTTATGGTGAGTTTCAAAATTTTCAAAAAGGAATACCGCTTCCACTTCTGTGCTTATCTGTGTTCTTCTCTGTAAATATACAACGCAATACATTCTATTTATGCCTCCATCTCATTCACATCACAATGGAGATGTAGAGCGTTTTCTAAAAATGTGGACATGCTGCATCTTTTATACACAAAGACACATCACCATGCACTGTCATGCACATTACTTTTTTTTCTTTACGGGAAAAGCCACTTGTTTCCCTCCAATCATTACTTAGAAACTGCCCTTTCTTGTTTCTTGATTTCTGTAGTTAAGGGCTCACATGTTCTATATGTCATGGTGCTTTGAGTTTCACTTCAGTCTTTAGGACTGAAATCACCAAGACTGTCACTGTAAATTGGAAATTTGGTGTTCTCTTACCAGTGCCATACCATTACTATAAATGCAACACACCTCTGTTGGCTCAACAGAACTTCTACATGTGACAGAAAATAAGTCCAGATTTTTTATTTTTTATCAACAGAGATCTTTATTTAAATTCTAAATTACAGACAGACACATATGGAATTAATAGCTGAAATTGTTTCCATCATCTTCTTGTGTCATTGGCCTGAATTTCCCTGAATGTGAATCACAATCTGTTCTGGAAATTACTTTGCAAAGTGAAACACTGAATTTCATTATGTATTCAATTTCACACAAATAATTTTATTAGTCACTAATGTTTACAGTATGTGTTGCGCTAATGACTCTGTTTTTCAGTAGCACTCTCATTGTCACTTTCTTCTGACATTTGATAATCTGACAGCGTAGAATCTGAGCCAACATCAATGCACAGCAAGTTAGACAATCCATGCGTGGTATAACATTCAGGTGTGACTAAGTTAACCGATATGAAAGTTGGAGCATTTAGCATTTTTTATTTGCTTCATCAAAGAATCGGTTATTACATTTTTTTTATTAAATAATTTTGTAACAATGAGTCATATTCAAAAGTAATAGCAATAATAGAATGCAATTACATGTGTCAGTTGAGGACATTAAATACGTGCAATGTGGTTTTACGGAGCACAAAGAGGCTTGTGGTGGCTCAGTAGCTTTCATACACAGCGAATACCATTGACTGGTGTGTATTGGTGGAGGAGGGTCTCTGACTAATTGTTTGTCAATTTTCTTAAACATAACAGGTTTGAAAGTATTAAATAGGGTAGTATGCAAAAATTAGCAACAGAAAAATATCTATTAAAACAGGGGTGTCCAAAACGTCGATCGCGATCGACCGGTAGATCGGAAAGGTAGTGCAGGTAGATAACAACAACAACAACCACATTTATTTATATAGCACATTTTCATACAAAAAAATGTAGCTCAAAGTGCTTTACAAAATGAAGAATAGAAAAATAGAAGACACAATAAAAAATAAACATAAGTCAACATTAATTAACATAGAATAAGTAAGGTCCGATGGCCAGGGTGGACAGATCGCGTTGCATTCAAAAAAAAATTTTTTAGATGTTAGTATATCATATCCTCTCTATAGCATTTGCCAGATGATTGACATACAGCCAGTCTGAGATCTCTTTTCTTCTTACACACGGGTCGTCCCGCACGCAAAATCAAATGCGCGAGTTATTGCAAAACTCCGTCTATCTTAGTCACGGGTGCCCAATGCGTCGATCGCGATCTACCGGTAGATCGCAACGGTAGTGCAGGTAGATCTCGTTTCATTAAAAAAAAAAAATTTAAAACGTTAGTCTATCATATATCCTCCCTATGGTATTTGCCACTTGATTGACATACAGGGCGGCCAGTCTGAGATCTCCTTTCTTCTAACACGCTGATCACCCAGCACACACGATCAAACGCACGAGCTACTGCAAAACTCCTGCTGTGATCTAGTTAGCCTTCCAATTTATATCGACTAAAGAAGGGATTTAAAAAAAATTGCTTGGGGAGGGTATGGGCTGGATGTGGAATTGGAAGAGGATTTTTTTTCTCACAATGTCACAATCGAAGTGCGTTTGTCTGATCTGTCAATCTATCATTGCTATTCCAAAGAAGGAAAATGTGGAAAGGCACTTTCGAACTGTTCATAAAAACTACAAAACTGACGTCCTTCCAAAAAGCGATCTGAGAAAAAGAAAAGAGAGGGAAGTAAAATCGCAGTTAATCGGACAGCCGTCATTTTTCACTCGGCTGAATTCAAAAGCTCCTTGACTGCATTATTCGGCTCTACTTATTTATGTGAGTCAGCCTTTTCCCACATGAAGATTATTAAATCCAAATACTGTAGTGACCATAAATGAATTGAATTGTTATTGTGCCATAAAGGTTATTCAGTTACAAGGTACGACAACATACATTTTATGTATAAAGTATACTCAGTATATATATATATAGCATTTTAATGTAGGTAGATCGTTTCGACCTGGTCATTTTAAAAGTGTGGGCGCCACTGATCTAAGTGATCTAGTTAGCCTTATATCGACTAATGAAGGGGTATGAAAAAAAATTGGGGGTGGGGGGGGGGGGGGGGGGGGTGGACATGTGGACTGAAAGAGGATGTTTCTCTCACAATGTCACAATCGAAGTGCGTTTGTCTGATCTGTCAATCTGTCATTGCTATTCCAAAGAAGGAAAATGTGGAAAGGCATTTTCGAACTGTTCATAAAAACTACAAAACTGACTTCCTTCCGAAAAGCGATCTGAGAAAAAGAAAATAGAGGGAACTAAAATCGCAGTTAATCGGACAGCCGTCATTTTTCACTCGGCTGAATTCAAAAGCAAAGGCAATCACACTGAAGTATCGTTCCAGGTGAGTCACTCGATCGTTAAGCATAAGCATCAGAAATTGCCACACTGTTTCACCTAAAACTCCTCTAGGATGAGATTTTGACATAACAGGATGATATTCAACTGAGGTCTGGGGCTCTTTGACAGTTTTGGAACTTACAGATGAAAAGTACCCTAACATGAGGAAATGTGCGACTTCCTTGACTGCATTATTCAGTTGTATTTATTTATGCGAGTCAGCCTTTTCCCACATGATTATTAAGTTCAATGTCCGTAGTGACCATAAATGTATTGAATTGTTATTGTGCCATAAAGGTTATTCATTTATGCAAGGTACGCCAACATATATTTTATATATAAAGTGTGTGTATATAAATTTTATATATAATAATATATATAACATTTTTAATGCAGGTAGATCATTTTGACCTGGTCATTTTAAAAGTAGCTCGCAAGCCGAAAAAATGTGGGCACCCCTGTATTAATATAAAATGACAAATACTAGTATAAAATCAAAATCAATATTACTCTATGAAATGAGAAAAGGAACTGAAATAAAGTTCCCAATCTTGCTATTAAAATTAGTTAAAACACAGTAATTCATTACAATTACATAAGTAAGAACTTGGAAAATAACCAATTCATTGTGTTACAGGAATACGAATGGTACTTGATAGGCAAACAGATCGGGGCTTGCTGCGATTGTTCTTGTATATGTGGGACTGAAAGATCAGGGCTGTGCACCTTACGTCACTGAAGCCTTCCACCTCCTGACGCCGCTGTCCATTTTCACACTCGTCTTATTTTTGTATCAGTTCAGGCAGCTGCCCTGTTCCTGTGTTAATTAGTTCAAACAACATTTAGCTGCAGGTTGATAATGTTGGTCCTTTACAGTAATAATCTGCAAATGTGAGTTGTTTCATGCAGACAGACAGACATGGTTTTTCGCAATAGCTGCTTTGCACATTACATGTTTGATGATACTGGTATTAATAAATATAAGCAAATTAATAATCATCATTTGTGCAAGTCTAACAGGCTTTGCTGCTTTCTACTGAATAAAAGTAAATACTGCAGTCTAACCCACTTTGTTCAGTGTTTAGCCGTCTACCCCTTGATAATCAACTTCTGGCAGCATTTGCTGTCTATTCTTTATGTCGATTTCTGTCAACACCTCTCTTCCACTTCAAGATTTCATTTGTTGCCTCTAGGTAATCCGCTTCAGAGACATCCCTTTTTCCCCCCAAACACTAACAATTGTCATATGATGACACCAGTTTATCCACCCTAGTTTGTCAGTCACCATTGTGAGTGACATTTTCCTCCACTCTGTGCTTTCTTGCTGCCTGTTTTCAATTTGGACTCATTGCATTTCACGCCACTCTTGCTTCACACCTTCTTTTACTTACATTCACGTCTAGCTTTACATTTATCCTCCAGTGCTTTTTTCCTTATATTGTGGTAACTTACTGGAGTGCAGCAATGTGCAATAACACTTGATTAGCAAAAATGAGGTTACAATAACTGATACTTTCAGGCTCAAGCCTTAGCAGTGATTCCTATAAGACAGAATTCCCTTGAAATATAGTAATTATATTGTACAGATGCCCTTCTGGAAAGTTGTCTTTTGGGGATAAATTGTAAAACTGTCAAAATGGTGTGCAATATGCTTTAGCACCTTGTGTATCATCTGATCTTTGTCCTTGTCCTTATCAAAAGTCATGCTTATTATTTCATCATACTTCTGCTTTTAAACAGCAAGTACAATGTCCAGTTAAAGAAAAAACCTGACGAAAATGCAGACATAAATTGAACTGATTCCTAAGTTTTTGTAAGAGCTGTTGCCACTCCAACGTCAACAGCTCTAGGAGAAAGAAACATGAAATATCCTTGCTATCTGAAAATCTGCATATCACGTCATGTTCATCTTGCCACAAAGCTAACCAAAGTTCTCTCCGACAGGCCAGTTTATTTCAGCAATTTCCTGTACACAAGCTAACATATTAATAGCTTACAAGGCAGAACTCGTATACTGTCCTAGAACGGCTCAAAGCAAAAGTCAAACTACAGCCAATCAAGTATGGATAATCCTTTTTACCATGGAAGCATTTCCAAAAAAGCATGTGAAGATTTACTTTCAAAAAGAGGGAAGGATGGCTGCTATCTTATACGTGACAGTGAAACAATTGCTGGAGCACTTTGTCTTTGTGTATTGTGAGTATGAATAATTGATTTTGTAAGCATTGCTAAACCCTAAAAAGAAATATTTCACAGAAAACTACTGAGAAAAAAAGAATAGGTATATCTGATTAATAAATGAAAAAGTTATTTAATGGAGTTACTTTTTAATGTTTGTTCTTTTTAATATATTTCATGTATTTATTTTCTTTTTTGTTCCATTTGATATTTATGATGTTACATGCAAAAAAGGGATTTTTCAGATATCAACCATGAATGAAAACAACATTCCATGTTGTATGTTGTGTATGTGATCATTTATTTTATTTACATTATTTATTGTTTACATGCGATGTCTTAAGAAAAAGAAATGAATGCAAAAATGTCAATACATTTTACACATGCTATCTATTCATCAGTTGGTCAGTCTTCATTTTGTATATTGCCTATTGTAATGAGTACCACACCAGGCACTTTGCAAATTGTACAAAATCATAATACAAAAAAACAAAAAAGTTAACACTATATAATAAAGATTACTTAAAAAGAAAGAGGAAGCCTTTGATTTTAAAGGATTTGGCCCTTTTATTCTTTTTGGATATTACTTCTAACACCTGAAAGCACACTTTTAGTGTGCAATAATCCTGCAGGATCTGGTTCAAGGGAAGAGCAAACCGCGGACAAGGTACTGTTCTATCATGGGGTCACAAGCCCACATGGACATACTGCGTTCTTAAAAATAAAAGGTGACAGAGTGGTTCTTTGGAGTGATGCCACAGAGGAACCATTCTTGGTTCCTAAAAGATCTATCCACATGAAGGTTGCAGAAAGAACCTTTACTTAGATCCATACCAGGCTCCATACAGTAAATAGAGGGTAACAGATTTGGGAAATCTCGTGATTTGAAAGGACTCTGCATACAATGACACAAGCTATGTCCAGGTTTTCTTAACCTGTTAGTGTCTTGCTAGGCAGCCTACTGTACATTAAAGATTTCAGGTTTCTTCTACATACTAGCAGTTTTTTCAAAGCACAAAGAACCAACTTCATATGCAAACAATCCTTCCTAGAATGAAATTGTGCTTTGTCAAGCAATGATACTATGAGAAACCACATAACCCAGTAAAGAATCATTACAGAACCAGTACTTTTAAGAGTGGGGGACACTTTTGGATCACAAATATGCATAACACGTGTAATGAGAACATTAAAGAACCTAATGATCACACACACACACACACACACACACACACACACACACACAGAAACACAGAGGAAGAGCCACATTCACACAGATAGTGACTGGACTCGGATCCAAACCCAGTTCCCGGGGCCTGTGGTGCAGTAGCATTTCAACTCCCAACTCTGTCACTCTGTCTGTCCATTTTGCATATTCTTTGTCTTTCATGGTTTTTCTCCAGGTCCTCCAGTTTCCTCTTAGATGTACAGGTTAGGCGTATTTTTCACTCTAAACATACTGAATACAGGCGAGTGTGGTTATGTCCTGTGAGGGAGATGTTTTGTACAGTATATACTGCATATATATATATTTACATTTTACATTTACTTATTTGGCTGATGCCTTTATCCAAAGCAATTTACATCATTTATGATACAATTGGTTACATTTCTTTTTGGTTTTCCCATAGGAGCACAGGCAGGTCAAATAACTTGCTCAGGGTCACACAGTGTAAGTAGTGGGATCTGAACCCATAACCTTAGGGTTTGAAGTCCCAAGTCTTAACAACTATGCCGCACTGCCTGCCCTATAGTCATATAAACATAACAATAACTTTTATGTGTCATTTCTAACTACTTCTTCTATTTCTTTAATGTCAAAACATGCCTTTATCTCCTATTCTACAATTGTTACACTATTCCATTTTATTTTTGATAAAACTGCTAATTATTACCCTTACAATTAAACCTCAATAAAACCAATTGAGTTTTATGTAAATGGACCACTTAACAAAGAATGATTTCTGATTGTATTTTAAGAAGTCAACTTACCTACATTCATAATGGCTAACACTCTAGTACTACATGATAGTGTTTTATAATTTCAGTCATTTTCAGCACTGAGTTTTAGGACACTTCATGTGCCAAGTTCTGACCAAAATGCAGTGATATGACTCTCTTGGAATCATTTCCTTATAAAACAGAAAGATCCTGGCTTCTTCATGATTAAAGAAGCTGAAGTATAAAGCATCATCTTGGTAATTTGTGTGTTGGAGAGTTCTCGAACATATTTTTCTTAATATTCATTATGACAAGCAATGTCATTTAAAACATTTTTTCTAAATATATTCAATACCATGTTGTAAATATTGCAGCCACTTTTGTCCGTCTGTGCAAGCCTTAAGTTGCTTTGACCAATTCAGGTGAAAACAAAATCAGAGCCTACCCCGGCAGAAGAACAGGCCTTGCATGGCATGTCAAACTATCTCAACACACACTCTTTAACACAATGGGGCTGTTTAGAGACACCGCTTACTCACACAAACACACATCATTGGGAGGGTACATGGAAATTCCATAATGGCAGTAACCAGACTGGCAACAGAATTCAGGCCCATGTAGTTGCAACTTATAAATGTCACCACTTTGTCATACACAAAAATCAAATAATGGAAAAAATGATTAAGTAATTTAATAGAATTAGTATAACAAAAATAAACTATAACCATTAATGGACTTGTGTGGGTAAAACATCATTCTTTCACTTAACATTTGCCTCAAAGATCATGTTATTGTTTTTATCTGAATGTATTTAGAATTATATATAAAGATGATTTGTGTAAATAATCATTTCCTTATAACAAAAACAGAGAGATGTGTGTGTGATTGTGCACCATGCCTAACACTGAATCTAACCTTTCATAGACAGTAACACTAGACAATAAGCTCTGTGGCTGACTGGCACGCTGGATGAGTAACAAACAGTCATTTGTGTTTCTGTGAACTTTGGTCATGAAGATAATGTTTCACAGACTATGATAAAAAGTGATTTATAAAAAACAGAGATAAAAAAGACAGCATGTTGCACACAAGTTTGAATAGTTGTTGTACTATAGTTGCCTGACATCACACATTTTGAGAGTCTTAGAGAACTACATCTCTACATGTGATATTTATGTAACTTTTACTTAAATAATATAAAATGTTCCATATTTTTGAATAACTTTTTTTGTATTTGTTTGTTTTTTCAGCATGAAAAGAATTGTATATACTTACCGTATTCTCCAGAACCACTCTGGATATTATACTTTGCAAGTAAGTTTCTGTTTTTTTGTTTTTTTCCTCTCTCATATTAATTTGGGAGTGGAGAAGTCAGCTTTACATCACTCGATGACCTGACTTGGGCACAACACATCTTACAAGATTGAAAAACGTCTTCACTTGCTCAGATATGAGGTGACAGGCCTGCTATCTCCATCTGTGCTCACCAACCTCTATACTGTAGGTGAAGCTGAGTCTGTCCACTCTGACTGACTGCATTACATCTTCATATGGCATCTGCTCAGTCCAGGACTGCAAAGCACTAGAGGATGGTGAAGTCAATAAATAACAGCACTGGCATACGGCTCCCATCTTCTTCATAACTAGCAGTCTTATTAAAGACCTCAGCCATTCTGCACAGCTACCTTCCCCCTCCACCAGTCTAGTAAATGGCACAGGGCCGCTAGCCCTCATATCAATAGATTCGGGAACAGTTTTTACTCAGCAGCCATTCACACTGACAGATTTATGAGTGTTTGATGGACCTATTGATATACGTCTAAGAAAGCTTGTACAGTGCAGACATTTGTGTGTGTTGGTGTTGTCTACTGTCACTGTTCTGAGGGGACACACAAGTTAGAATTCCAATGTACTACGTACACATGCTGATACACTTGAACTTGACCTTAAAGTGCATTATTAATGAATTTATGTGTAGTAATAAATAAATTGCATCATAATGTAAGGTATGATCTAGCAGCATAATTTTCAAGGGTTTAACATTTGAAACTACAGTACATAACACAATATGTTTTCCTTATTTTGCTAGTGTTTCTTAGTTTCAAATAAATATTTTATCAATATCATAAAATGTATTATAACTTATTTTTACATATTCTGAGTTTCTCATTTTACTTACAAGGCAGTATAACAAATGTAATCATTTTTGAAAAATAGTGAAATATACATTTATATAAGTATTTTAGAGCGTTAAAGACTTCATACATGGTAACCTCACAATTTTACTTAGAGTCATTAGAGAGTCATTTACATTGTTTGCTAAATATCACAAATTGCAACCTCCAATGTCTTCGTCATGCTGCTCTTATACAGTATCAAGGCACAATAAAAGAATGGTTTTGCCTAAACTGTAGATTATTCATAATATGCTATAGATAAATATTGAAATTAGTGTGGTATCTCTTCAAATTTACAGTTTCATACAGCAGCCCTTGCAAACTATTCCATGTGAACAGAGGGGCTACTGTGTGGCAGACGTAGATGGTGGTCACTTTCCTCTTATTAACATCCACAAATGGCAAAGTAAACCAGTGAAAAATTGAACAGGTATGCTACAGGATCGAGGCAGGTGCTCAATACAGACTACTCTTCAACATGAAGAAAAAACTGCACGCTTTATTTCGCTGGTTCTGGTTTAGACCTTGAATTCCTTTGTTGTTAGATAATCCCCGTGCTTCCATTGTTTGGACTCTGGATCATATCCAAGATTCATTCCCAGTTATGAAAACACCTCTTTATTTTCCCCCCAGCCTGAATTTATTAGCTTAAGACTCTCTTTGAAACATTGATTTGGTGACACTTCATTTCAAGAATCAACATTCTGAGCGTTCAACTTGCACAGATAGAACGGCGGATTCAGCCGATTCAAAACTTGCCTTGTCTAATTTAATGTCACTTTCAGTTCTCCATTATGATTCCACAGTGGCAACATTCTGTTGTCAACGTTTGACGCTTATCTGAGCCTAATTTGTCTTTAAGAGACGTCCTGCTACAACAGAAGTCTTTAAAATGATGCATATGAAAGATAGTTGTCCTCCAACACACTTAATGTTGGCCTCCGTGTTGACCAAACCAAACTCTATCAACCACAAGTAACAAAAACTTGACATTCATGTTTTAGCACACGTATATGGCCACTTGCTGTGGCCACAAAAATATATACAAGGCCGCTTGCAAAATTAGCACCATAGAATACCCCTTTCAGGTTGAGGCTCAAGATTTTTTGATAATCTTTTATATGTGTATGTATGGTGGTGGATGGCTTGTAAATGTTATAGTCGGTGGTACAGTAATCTATTGAAGTGTACACATTGAATAATGCTGTTTATGCTGTATATCCTCATTATTAAAATAACTGCCATATTATATACATAGTACATAGTGATAGTCATTCAGATTCCTGACCTGCTGTTGATCACTGCATGTTACAGAACTCTGACCAAGAAAAGTTGTGAGAGTACAGAGGAAGAATTAAAAATAGAACAGTTTAATGTGAGATAAAAGGTCTTTATATTCTACTAGAAGTGTACATTTAAATAATTATACTTTATATGCTACAGAACATGCCATTTCACTTTAAGTGACATACTGTGTTACTTTTTCTCAAAACCATAACTGTTCTCTGATTGTTTTTAACTTTGTATAAAGTAAACTAAATGAATAACTAAAGTAAGACACGGGAGTGCATTCAGACGGATGAGATTCAGACATATCACAGTTAGTTCTGCATGACAGTGGCAATGTTTTATTTAATTCCCTACTATGTTATCTCTGATTTTCATTTTGCCATCTACTGTTTAACACTTCTCGAAGCAAAACAATCAAGTGTTTAAAAAAACGAATTCCATTGATCTCTACCTTTAACTAATGCAAAATAAAGAGACTTTTTGGGGGGAAATCAAATATTCTCTTCGTCATTGATATTTCCATCCCCGTTAGCAAAACACTGATTACTCCAAATGCAATAGGCAGTACTGTTCATTATAAACATTACTTATTTTTGTTTTACTTTATAGCATTGAAATACATTTTTGTTAGTATAAAACTCACTTTTGAGAAGTAGCAATTTTGTCCATTATTAAAGGTTTATGGATGTGGTTAGAGAGGACATGCAGGTGATGGGTGTAAGATATGGAAGAAGATGATCTGCTGTGGCAACCCCTAACGGCAAAAGAAGAAGAATTAAAATGTTTCCTGCATCACTCATTATCTAAACATTGAACTTTTTTTTTTTTTTTTAAAGTGTGTTTAGTTTAAAAATACTACATGGCCTGAGTTTCCAAGAGTTTTAATGCTAAATGTTTACCAAAAGCA
>JANRMT010062834.1:11233436-11253001 GCA_026402145.1 Polypterus bichir lapradei
AATTATTGCACACTTTCTGTAAATCCAATAAACTTCATTTCACTTCTTAAATATCACTGTGTGTGTCTCCTATATGATATATTTAACTGACATTTTTTATCGTAACAACCAACGATTTATACAGGAAAATAATGACTATTAACAAGGTTGCCCAAACTTTTGCATCCCACTGTATCATGACATACTTCCCTATAAGTATGAGCTGGTAAAGGCTTTGCAGGACAGGGTGGGCCCTATGCTTGCTAGGATAGACCCCTGCCCACCGTGACCCTGCTCAAGACTAAGTAGGATTTGAAAATGATATGGCATGGTAAAGCACTATTATGAATGCATGTTGGTAGTTGTAAAATTTAGGAGTGTGTTAAAGAACTAGGAGAGGGAAGGAGCTTAAAGAGCAGACAAAAGCATTGTCAGGTAACAAACAAGGTGTTATGCCAAAAATGAAAAATCAAATGTGAATTAAACTAGGTGACCAAGAGCAGAAATGTCAAGAAACCAACTAAAAAATTAAAATTCAAAATATTTATTGTATCCTTTACCAAACGCAGAAACAGCACCTAATGTCAATATGCTAGAAACCTAAAGCCTTAATATCAAAGAAACAGACCTGGAATGGTAATTAAATGCACAAAGAAGATTTTAATTATACACAAACTTGGATATTAGGAAGTGAATTACACCAACAAAACTTTTGATCAGGTGAGTCCTCAGTCACGAACCAGAAACCAGAGATGTAGTCACAAAATGGCTATGTCCAAGGAAAACAAAGATGCAAAACGTGTGGCTTATTTCAACAAGATCCTAACTAAAAAATAATAAGAAGCAATTGTACTACCCAATAAACAGAAACATTCACAAAATGAACTCAGAAAAACGTCTAAAAATAAGTAAGCAATTCAGATTATAACACTTTGGTCAAAAATAACTGAGCCAAATGTGTAAATTAAAAAACAAAACCAGTTCGGAAGGAAGGGCTTGCCCGGAAATCATATTCAAAGTATTTCTGAAAGCAAATGATCGTCATACTTTCTTAATGGTCCTTTCCTTAATTAATTTTTATGGTGAATTTTGTCTTCAGTTTTCACTTTTGAGCTTTGTCTTTGTAAATTGTGTCTCAATCCACACATCCACGGATGTATTCTGCTGGCTGCCGCTCTCTTATATTGGTAGAGGATGGTGACAAGGCATGTCATGCGATCCAACAGACACAGCAGTCACGAACACCACATGGCTGTGAACATATAACATGGATACAAAATGACATCACCCACAATCGACAAGGATTTCAAAATGGCAGCAAGATGATGTCGCCAACAGAATTTTTGTTTTTGTGTGGGTGTGTTTTGTTGGGATTGTTTTGCTGTTAACTCTTCAGATGACACAGTCTTTGTAGGCTCCACCTGTGATACCCTAAAGCAACTCTACACTGGCAGTATAAAGATGAGCCTGATCTCTGTCACCATGATAAAGTCCTCTGGGATCAGAAACATTATCAGTGATTGGAAGACCCAGAATGGACATGAGCTTTTTTTAACATTATCTTCACATACTTTAAACATTTCAGACATTCATTTAAACAGATGTTTCAGATGTAACTGGTACATTTGAGGTCCATTGGTGCTATTATGTCGCTATTATAGGCACAATTTCAGAAATGTCTGAGGGAAGTTTCAAATCATCCGACTTCAGGCACGAAATACACAGAAAATGGATCTGTGCACATGTCAGGCATTGCCTAGTCACTTTAAGAGTCCAGCAGACAGAATCTCAGCAAGGTAAATAAAATATTGTCTGTTAGATTTTTATATAATCATCTGAAGAGAAAATAACTCAATATACTTATAATAATGGTTGCCCTCTGTTCAAAAAGTTTTCAACACTGTCCTCTCCATTAGTTAAACTTGTGGTTTTGTTTGTTCCTCTATCACTTCTAACAATGCTTACATCCATCAATTTCCACCACAGGTTGTGGGGAGCTGAGCTTTTCTCAAGGAAAATAAAATGTAGGACTTACAAAAATGTGTACATGGTGACATCCCATTGTGGGGTGTGCTCAAGGGTCTGTGAGGAAGTCATCAGATGCAGTAGCACAGACTTGAAAGGAAACCAGGAGGAAACTAACAGAGGTGCAGGGAGAACATGAAAGCTCCATGAAGACAGTGGACAGGCTGTCACTTTTAAACATAATTAACTTTTAAATAGCACACTTTGATAGTTCAGTACATTGACGGTTCTATTTTTGTAAAGAGACATCACAAAACACCATCCATCCGTTCACTTATCTGAGATCGGGTCGCGGGGGCAGCAGCTTGAGCAAGGATGCCCAGACTTCCCTCTCCCCAGCCACTTCTTCTAGATCTTCCGGGGGAATCCCGAGGCGTTCCCAGGCCAACCGGGAGACAAAGTCCCTCCAGCGTGTCCTGGGTCTTCCCCGGGGCCTCCTCCCGGTTGGACGTGCCCGGAACACCTCACCAGGGAGGCGTCCAGGAGGCATCCTGATCAGATGCTCGAGCCACCTCATCTGACTCCTCTCGATGCGGAGGAGCAGCAGCTCTACTCTGAGCCCCTCCCCGATGACTGAGCTTCTCACCCTATCTTTAAGGGAAAGCCCAGACACCCTTGTGGAGGAAACTCATTTCAGCCGCATGTATCCGCAGTCTCGTTCTTTCGGTCACTATCCATAGCTCATGACCATAGGTGAGGGTAGGAACATAGATCGACTGGTAAATTGAGAGCTTTGCCTTATGGCTCAGCTCCTTTTTCACCACGACAGACTGATGCAGAGCCCACATCACTGCGGACGCCACACCGATCCGCCTGTTGATCTCACGCTCCATTTTTCCCTCACTCGTGAACAAGACCCCAAGTTACTTGAATTCCTCCACTTGGGGCAGGATCTCGCTCCCAACCCTGAGAGGGCGCTCCACCCTTTTCCGCTTACTGCTAGCAATGCGGACCAAGCTCTGACACCGGTTGTACAGGGACTGAACAGCCCTTATCAGGGGGTCCGGTACCCCATACTCCCGGATCACCCCCACAGGATTCCCTGAGGGACACGGTCGAATGCCTTTTCCAAGTCCACAAAACACATGTAGACTGGTTGGGCAAACTCCCGTGCACTCTCCAGGACCCCGCTAAGGGTGTAGAGCTAGTCCACTGTTTCACGACCAGGACGAAAACCACACTGTTCCTCCTGAATTCAAGGTTCAACTATCTGACGGACCCTCCTCTCCAGGAACCCTGAAAAGACTTTTCCAGGGAGGCTGAGGAGTGTGATGCCTGTGTAGTTGGAACACACCCTCTGGTCATCCTTCTTAAAGAAGGGGACCACCACCCCGGTCTGCCAATCCAGAGGCACTGTCCCCGATGTCAATGCGATGTTGCTGAGGCGTGTCAACCAAGACAGTCCTACAACATCCAGAGCCTTGAGGAACTCCAGGCGTATCTCATCCACCTCCAGGGCCCTGCCACCAAGGAGTTTTTTGACCACCTTGTTGACCTCAGTCCCAGAGATGGGGGAGCCCACCTCCGAGTCCCTAGGCTCTGCTTCCTCATTAGAAGGCATGTTAGTGGGATTGAGGAGGTCTTCGAAGTACTCCCCACACTGACCCACAACGTCCCGAGTGGAGGTCAGCGGCGCACCATCCCCACCATACAGTATTGGAGAAAGTCGTTCTCCATGGCCTCCCCAAACTCCTCCCACGCCCGAGTTTTTGCCTCAGCAACCACCAAAGCCGCATTCCGCTTGGCCTGCTGGTACCTATTAGCTGCCTCCAGAGTCCCACAGGACAAAAGGGTCCCATAGGACTCCTTCTTCAGCTTGAAAGTATCCCTCACCGCCGGTGTCCACCAATGGGTTCGGGGATTGCCGCCACGACAGGCACCGACCACCTTATGGCCCATTCAGACTCAATGTCCCCCACCTCCCTCGGGATGTGGTCAAAGTTCTGCTGGAGGTGGGAGTTGAAGCTGCTTCTGACAGGGGACTCTGCCAGACATTCCCAGCAGACCTTCACAACACGTTTGGGCCTACCAGGCCTGACCGGCATCCTCCCCCACCATCGAAGCCTACTCACCACCAGGTGGTGATTATTTGACAGCTCCGCCCCTCTCTTCACCTGAGTGCCCAAGACATGTGGCCGCAAGTCCGATGACACGACCAAAACAATCTTGTTCTATATCTGAAATGGCTTTTAGGCTTCAAGTTAATTCGCTCATACAAAACTCACTCTGTAGGAGTGTATACATTAAGGCATGATGCAAGGCTCAATGCAAATAATTCATTCCAAGCAGTAGTAAGCTATCACCTAAAACATAAGTAGCATGTGACTAATTTGGCGGAACCAGATATACATGCTTACCAACCCAGTAAAATTGTTGTGTAAAACAATAGATGGTCGCTATAACTGTTGCCAGTCACAATACTTGGGGATTACATGACATAAGTGAGTTATCATTCTCCAACTATAAAAATGGCACTATAGTATAGTATGCATCCTGGTGTTGTGATAAAAAGTAAAAACTGTGGTTTTCATTTTTATTTTCCTCATTTGACTTTTTTGACCATTTGCACATTTTGAATCACATTTTTGCCTCCCGTTTTTGTTTTGATACTTTACATCATCATTTTGAATTTCTGGTTTTCTCTATGCTTTGAACTTTGGCTATTATTTTGGGTTACCTCTCATCTCCTGAACAATTTTTAAACTGTACTTTTCAGGACAAACCAGCCTTTTCATGTTAATGACTTGTGCAGGCAGTGTGGCGTAGTGGTTAAGGCTTTGGACTTCAAACCCTGTGGGTTCGGATCCCACCACTGACAGAGTGTGACCATGAGCAAGTCACTTCACCTGCCTGAGCTCCAATTGGAAAAATAAAAGAAATGTAACTAATTGTATCTCTCAAATGTTGTAAGTCACCTTAGATAAAGATGTCAGCTGAATAAAAAAAAGGATAACATTAAGTGAAAAGGATGAGAAGTAAGATTGAAAGGATTAAAGAAAATCTACAATTCAATGATTGACAGACACCAAGGCCTCAACTAGCTCAGTAGGCATGTATTAATGTGGGAGTCTGGTGGGGGACTGATCTGCCACAAAGAGAGTTTAAGAAGTCTAACTTGGACAGGGGTTTTGTTTGTCCCTCTCTCTCCTTTTTGGAGCTTTGCTTTTTCAGGATTTAAGAGTGTAGGCCTTAGTCTTTTTTTAATATTCTTGGTTTTTTGAAGCCCGAACTATAGTATTAAGTTCTATTTATTTGACATCATAATTTCTAAAAGAAGCCTTATATACTTAAATGGTTCATATGTAGTTTTCTAAAAAAATGGTAAATTACATTCAGGGCAGGATTACAATACAGTGGTTGTCACTGCATGTTCAACATTTGGCTGGGCTGGGTTTGATTTATGGTCCGTTTTCATTTAGTTTACAGTTTACAATTCTCTCTATGGCCATAGGGACTTTCTGAGGGTATACAACATTAAATAGAGTTTCAATACCGTAATCTGACTGTAATTAGATTGGGAGAGATGATGGGCTTCCTGGCTAAGGACGATGCTGTAGCTCTGCATGATGATAGAGTGGAATAGTGGGTTAAGATGATGGAGAATGGAGAGAGCAGTCTTTGTCATCAAGCTGTTTTATGGAGTTTATCATACATTTTTGTCAAATGTCAATGTCTATTTATATAGCACATTTAAAACAACATAGGAATGCTGTGGCCAAAGTGCTTTACAATAATAGAATAAAAGAAAGCAAGCAAATAACATAAATAACATAAATAGAAATAAAATATATGAACATAAATAAAATGAATAATAAATAGAAGTAATGTTATATAATCACAATGAGGAAACCATCAGTATTACTGAAGGTCACGGAATGCAAGTGAATAGAAATGAGTTTTTAATCTTGTTTTGAACAGTTCAATTGTAGACGACTCCTTTTTTATGATGAGGTAAAGAGTTCCACAGGTGAGGAGCAGCAGCTGCACAAGCCCTGTCCCCCTTAGTTTTACATTTGGTACAAGGAATAACAAGAGACAACTGACCAGAAGATCTAAGCACTCCAGATGGCTGGTGTAAAACACACAATTCGGATAAATAGGCAGGAGCAAGCCTATGTAAAGATTTAAAAACTAGCAACAAGATTTGAAAATCAGTTTGAAAACTGACAGGCAGCCAGTGTAAGGAAGCTAATATTGGAGAAACAGAATCAGACTTCCTTGCCCCAACCAGAAAGCGAGTGGCAGCATTCTGGACCAACTGTAACCTGTGTATCAGGGATTTGCTAATCCCAAAATACAGTGAGTTGCAGTAATCGAGGTGAGAAAAGATAAAAGCATGAGTAGCTTTCTCAAGATCCCTAGATGATAAAAAAGGCTTGATCTTACCTAATAGACAAAGCTGGAAAAAGCAACTCTTGACTACAGAATTAACTTGTTTCCCAAAAGAGAGGTTACTGTCAAAGATAACACCAAGATTGCGGACATGAGGTTTGCAAAAGACAGAGAAAGAGCCAAGAAGTCCAAGACCAATTTGGGCTTTAGCTGATGGACCCACTATAAGCACCTCCGTTTTATTTTGATTCAGATCAACAAAATTGTTAGCCATCCAGGATCTTAGTTCAGAAAGACAGTTGTGCAGTTGATTTATTGCAGAGTTGCAGACGGGAATATAAACCTGAGTATCATCCGCATAGCAGTGAAAAGAAATGTTAAATTTCCTATTTATTATATAATATCATTACGAAAATATGGAATTATCATAGTATTAGCTATATTTGCTACTTGTTCAAATATTGCATTTAAAGATCACTGATGTATAAATTATTAAAGTTTGAAATTTGTTCTCTGTGTTTAGAGCTTCTGTGTCATAGCTCAGGGATCTGGATTCAGAAGAAACGTAGGCTGACTGTATCTAAGCAGATTTTTAGGACTTCTCTGTTTAACATCCAGAAGTTAGTTAGGAAATATAAATGTGAATACTTCCCAGATATGGCATCCGCTCTTTCTAAGAAACCCAGGGTCTTACTTAATGCAATTAATGCAGCTATTTGCCCCCGTTCAGAGATGGAATTAAATAATACTGTTCATTCATGTAAGCAGTTTCTTTCATTCTTTTTCAGCAAAATCAATACAATCCACTCTGGAATTGCCTCAGTGGATTATGTACTTCCTGTTGTTAATCTTGGCATTGTTGTGGAATCCTTTGATGGTGTTTTACTGTCACAGCTAAAAAGTACTATTGACACACTTAGACTCACTTTTTGTCCTCTTGATGTTGTTCCACCACGCCTCCTACTGGACGCTTTTGATATCTTGGGTCCAGCAATGTTGGCTATTATAAAGAGTTCAATTGATGAAGGGTTTGTGCCCTCAGTTTTTAAACATGTGGTGGTGCGACCCTGTCTTAAAAAAGCCAGAATTAGATACTGGCGTATTAGCTAATTTTCAAGTGATTTCCCAATTGCCATTTTGGCTAAAATATTAGAAAGAATTATTCATAATCAATTAGTTGATCATCTTAACTCCAATATTTTTTTGAGATCTACCAAAATTGCTTTAGGCATTATCATGGTATTGAGACAGCTGTCCTAAAGTATTTAATGACATCTCTCTTATTATTGACTCAGGTGCAGCTGCAGTCCTTGTCCTCCTAGACCTTTCTGCTGTTTTTGACACTATTAACCATGAGATCTTGCTGTTGTAGCTTGAGCATCTGGTGGGGCTTAAAGGAGTTGCTCTTAACAGGTCATATCTTACTGGTAGACACTGTTCAGTGATTTTCAGTTGCTCTTTTTCATCTACTGCTCCAGTTAAATGTGGTGTTCCTCAGGGATCCATTCTGATTCCTATTTTATTTGCTATTTATCTTCATCCTATAGGAGCTATTTTTAGGAGGTTTAATGTTTCCTTTCACTGTTATACTGATGACACACAGATCTATATTCCTGTGTGTAACTGCGATGAATCTGCTGCACAATTGTCATGTAAAACCAATATCCTAGATGGCTGAAGATTTTCTCGATCTTGATCAAAATAAAATGGAAATGATGAGAGCTGGTCCTACAGCCAAAGCTCAAATTGTTTTTGAACTCCTTGGCTTTTTCACAGTCTTTTGCAAATCTCATGTTCAGAATCTTGGGGTTATTTTTGATAATAACCTCTCCTTTGAGAAACAGAGAAATTCTGTGGTCAAGAGTTGCTTTTTCTAGCTTTTTCTTTAAGCTAAGGTTAAGTCTTTTTTGTCTCCTAGGGATCATGAGAAAGTTTCTCTGCTTTTATCTTTTCTCGCTCTGATAGCTGAAACTTGTTGTATTCTGGAATCAGCAAATCCCTGATACACAGATTGCATTTGGTCCCGAATGCTGCTGCCCATTTTTTGGCTGGGACAAGAAAGTTTGATTCTGTATCTCCAATTTTAGCCTCTTTACACTGGCTGCCTGTTAGTAGTTTCAGTACATGGGTATGCTCCCACTTATTTACCTGAATTGTGTGTTATACACCATCCATCCAGAGAGCTTAGGTCAAGCTGGTCAGTTGTCTTTTGTTGTCCCTCGTACTAAGTGTAAAACTAAGGGGTCCTGGGCTTTTGCAGCTGATGCACCTCGTCTGTGAAACTCTTTACCTCACTACATTAAGGAGTTACCATTAAATGAACTGTTTGAAGATGCATTTCAATTCCCTAGCTTCCGTGACCTTCAGTGATACTGATGGCTCCTTCCTCATCGTCATTTATTTTGTTTCAATTTACTGCTGGTATTGTGTTTTATTGTACTTTATTCTATTTATTTAATTTATTTAATTGTATATTTTATTGTAAAGCCCTTTGGATACAGTATTACTGATGTTGTTTAAAATGTGCTCTATAAATAAATTGACATGACATGACATCATTTCCTGTGTAGAAGTTCTGCCAGTACTGGTTTGGTGTCCATCCATCCATTATCAAACCCGCTATATCCTAACTACAGGGTCACGGGGGTCAGCTGGAGCCAATCCCTGCCAACACAGGGCGCAAGGCAGGAAACAAACCCTGGGCAGGGTGCCAGCCCACCACGGGCACACACACCAAGCACCCACTAGGGACAATTTAGGATCACCAATGCACCTAACCTGCATGTCTTTGGACTGTGGGAGAAAACCCACACAGACACGGGGAGAACATGCAAACTCCACGCAGGGAGGACACGGGAAGGGAACCTGGGTCTCCTAACTGCGAGGCAGCAGCGCTACCCACTGCGCCACCCCTGGTTTGGTGTCCCTTCCAATATTATGTGCTGCCTCTGAACTAACCCAGGCTGTGGCTCTGATCATAACGTTGCTCAGGGATGAGCTCGAATACCATCTAGGGTTTGTCCAGGCTTTTCTTTCTATGCTGCCTGGATAACCCCAATCATTCTGTAATCATATAATGGAATAATCTGCTTTACAGAGTGGATAGATGGATGATTTAAAGATATTTTGTTTCTGACTTTGATTGCTTTGATTGTTGTAACTCACTTGAAGGTCTCAGCAGATGAACCGGTGTGTGCCCAATGGGTGCTGTGGGGTACCACTGGACCAGTGAGCTAATGAAGCTGAGCACATCAAACTCAAAGGTCCTCATTAATACTGTGTGTGTCCAGTAAATTCCCCAGGAGTCATTTTGGTGGAAATACATTTATTTTTATAATGGAGAGTGTTAAGTCAAGAAACTAAACTGTATTGTTCTTTGTTTGTTTTTTCATCAGAAATCACAGATGATGATTATGTGGATGTTTTACCCTAATAATTAAGCAGAATGTTTCTACTCCGAAGACTTCTTATTCAAATACATTGTGTGTACCTCAAGAATGATCTCCAGATGGCAAACAATGTGTGTTTACATGCAGACATATCCTACAATGATATTTGTACATAGTTGTTGTTTTTATGATTTGAAGAAACGTTCAAGACGAGCACACTGCATAATAAAAGAATGACGGCCAAAGACAAATTGTCTGGGAGTTAAGGATGAAGGTGCACAAAAGACAAATCAAGACCTTCACTGCTTGGAAAAAGAAAGCATTTTCATAATGGGAGGATAAATGTCTTCTGATGAATGCTGTATAGAAGATTCCAAAAAAGGAGAGGAAAGGAAAACGAGGACATTACCTGTGTTCACGTGGCAGTTGTTATGACTGAAAATAATTAAGAATCACCTTTGCTATACAATATTTATTCTATACATTGGATTATATAGTAAATTCCATCACCATGAATAATAGTATTTCAAAACAAAAGAAAATGAAAGAACTGCAAAGACCCATGAGGTAAAGAGGAGTGTACTGCAGTGAATGCTCTCAAGGAGGTTTTTAAAAGAGTGCAGTGAAACAAGAACATCACTTGGATTTTAAAAGCAATAATTAAGAATCATATTTTCTACACTTTGGGAAATTACAATTTTTATATTGCATCCTTCATCGTGAGCACCATTGGCATGGACAGTGATGTTACAAACAAAGAAAAAATGTACAATATAAGAACCCTTCAGATATTTAAGGAAACAGATTTAAGCTATTGAAACAACAATCTTTACAATTTGAAACTTACAAGTGTACTCACATGTTGTTTGTTTTTATACAGCTTAAACAGTTTTTTAAAATCAGACACCCACTATGGGTGTGTGGGATAGCCAAAAATATATCTAATGGTATAACACGAATTGATACTTTTCAGACTGAAACATATTTACCAAATATTGTACTAATTACACACACTGGCTACGTAAACAGATTCAATAGTAGGTATTCACCTCTGTCAAATCAATTAAAGAACAGGATTAACTCACTCGTCACCCTCTCAGATAGCCACCTCTGCCTAGCAAACACAGCACAAGATGCAGTTTCTTCCAGCCCTCCCTTTGTTTTTGCATTGACCCACCAATCAGGTTGAAGTGCACAGTGCTATGTTTAATACTCTTACCCAGGCCAATTCACTTATTAAACAAACAACAAGTCCATACACGGACAGAAAATCACATTTCCTGTGTACTTTGCAATGCACATTTTTCATTTTATGGTTTAATGGTAAACTTGTGAACACATTTATTCTTAGCACACAGGTAAAACTTTAAAAATTCAGTACCAAAAGAATTTCATCTGGTATATCGGATTCATCGCCATATTGTCCAACGCTAGTGAATATCTTCAGCCAGGGCAGTAGTTTATTTATAAACTAGGAAGCTACCAGTGGGAGTATGAAAAGGGGCCATTGGCTAAACTGTAGCACACTCCACCACTGAAATACGAGGAAATACAAGTAGTACACATGGTGCCAACCACAGCCCTTAAAGTGACCTTTCTAAAACCATCTTTTCCCAGGGGATGCTTCTGTTGAATCGTGGGAAACAGTACCTGTCGTCTGTGTCAGGTCACCCAGGAAAGGTGGCAGGGCTGCTGCTCCAGTGGGTTTAGGTTACATGTAGATGACGAGTGTGTGTACACAACACCTTAGCCACTAACCTCACACTATCCATCCATCCATTATCCAACCCACTATATCCTAACTACAGGGTCACGGGGGTCTGCTGGAGCCAATCCCAGCCAACTCAGGAAACAAACACCAAGCACACACTAGGGACAATTTAGGATCAGTAATTCACCTAACCTGCATGTCTTTGGACTTTGGGAGGAAACCCACGCAGACATGGGGAGGACATGCAAACTCTATGTAGGAAGGACCCGGGAAGCGAACCCAGGTCTCCTTACTGCGAGGCAGCAGCGCTACCCACTGCGCCACCATGCCGCCCACTAAGAAATACAAGTCATGCCAATGAAATTTTGTTGGTGAAATACAGTTTTTATATATTCCATGTTACATTTCACTGTTGTAACAATTAAAGCTAAATTAATCCCATAAATGTCTTTAAGAAAGATGGTAGCTATTGGCCTTTTCTGTAAAAAGAATGAAATCTGAACAGCGTTAGAATGCACAGACTCAAAGACTTAGCTTCAACTCCCAACTCGCATGATGCTTGCATGTTTTCCACATATCTCCACATTCTCCTTCTTCTCCTTTTCTAATGCTGAGAAACCTGTCCATGCTTTTATCACATTCCACATCGATTATTGTAAGTCGCTGCTGGCAGGTGCCCCTTCTAATCTTATATCACAGTTCCAGTTTATTCAAAACTCAGCTGCAAGAGTCCTTACTCGAACCAGCAGCAGCGAGCACATCACACCCAGCCTGCTCCACCTTCACTGGCTCCCTGTGTCTTACAGAATCAAATATAAAATCCTACTAATAACCTACAAAGCCTTAAATAACCTCACGCCAAACTACATCAGTGACCTCCTCCATCACTATGTACCTGTCCGCCCACTAAGGTCCTCTTACTCTGCCCCACACTAATCTACACTCCATGGGTGACAGGGCCTTCAGCTGTATAGCACCCAGACTCTGGAATGACCTACCGAAATTAATTAGATCAACTGACTCCATGAATTCTTTTAAAAAAACAGCTCAAAACTCATCTGTTCAGGAAGGCTTTTACCTCTACTTGACTTTACTACCCCTTCTCTCAGTTCACCTCTCTGTCAAGATGCTCATGTAACCTGTGTGTGTGTGAGCTAGACCATCAGTTATGTTGTCTGTTAGGCTTTCTCTGAATTTACTGTCTTAATCTTCTTTATTTATTTATTTGGTTTGTACAACGCTATATACTGTATACCCTGCCGTTCTTTCTTATATTCTGTAAGTGCCTTGAGCATGGGAAAGGCTCTATATAAATAAAATGTATTATTATTATTATTATTATTACATGTTACATCCCACACACTTTCACATAAAGTCAGTTGGCAGCTCTGAATTGCCCCAGTAAGGGTACTGAGCCCTGGGAAGGACTAGTATTCTTGTCCAGATTTGGTTCTTGCCTTTTGCTGGGTATTTCTGGGATAGTTTTCCATTTTACTGGGAACCAGTAATGAGAACAGGGTTGTAGAATTTTTTAAATGGATCAACGAGGTGTGCGTAAAGATCGCAAACAGTACTAAAAAGGAAAAGAATCAGGAGAAGCAAAAGCAATATTAAGAAGTTAAACAGAAGCATGGAATGTGTGTACAGCTATAGCACTTACTTTGAGAAGTGAAAAGTAGAAGTACTGTACTAATACATTAAAGAGCATTTTTTTTAAATGTTAGTATCTTGTATAGATGTCTATTGTATAATTTTTGTTCATATTTATTTAAAAATTGTATATATTGCACACATTTTAAATTAACATACTATTAATAAAGAATATATGACACATGCTAAACTGTCTTCTGTTTCCAGCTGTAATCTTCCATTTTGACTGCTGCGTGCCATTCATCTTTGGTAAACCTGGTCACTCACTGTTGTCAGGCAAGAGACAAAACTGCTTAAGCTAAGCGCATTGAAGTTCAAGTTGAAATTTATTCCTCTCATGTGAAGAGCACAATAAAATTCTTACTTAGATCTCCAAAAACATGCAATAAGCTGCCACCCTCTCGCATCATTAACAACATAACAGCCCTCTAGCAAAATAACTCTATAGAAAATAAGACATTAATTGATGAATCCCCAATTAACTGGACTGGCATTCAATGTGTGGATTGCTCCTGCCATGTGCCCAGTGCTTCATGGATACATTTTGGCTGCCTATGTAAAGATGGATGGCTGTAAATACATGTGATATTTTCTAAAACAATGTTTCTCAGCCTTTAAGTATTTGCAAGTCGAGTTTTCATAACAGTTTTAATCGTGCCCCCCTAAGGTTTTTTTGAAAGGAGCCTACTAATACCAATTTGTTCTTTATTAATTAATGATATATCATAGATGCATATTTTATTATACCTACTTAACTTTTATCGACATTTATCTAACTCTACATTTATTTTTCTACTATCAGAATGTAGTTTAAGTTAATTTGTTTTGGTTTCAATAGGTGTATTTTTCATATTTTCGATTCTTGTTTTCTTTTTGTCACATCTTCGCGCCCCACTAGGGGGGCCCGCCCCATACTTTGAGAACCACTGTTCTAAAATGTCAAGCTGTTGAAAGAGTTGAGAGGCAGTTTTCTTTAGTGTCATATTTCGCTCTGTCTCCTTGCGTTGTTTTGTTGTGGAGAATCAACATGATGCGGTACAATCGTTCACTCCTGCAAGGAGACAACAATCTTGGAGAGGGGAGACTGAAGAAAGTGGGAAGATGGGTGAGTAGTAAGAGACAGAAGGAGAGAAAAAATACAAAGAAGGTGAATGGATTGGGAGTTTTGGTAAAAAAGTACTTGCTGACATCTCAGATTGAAAGGGTAGGCCCAGCAAAGGATGAACAAGCTTGCATTGCACTCCATGCTACCATCAATCACCATTTGAGACAATAACCTCAAAACAGCAATGAAAGGCACATTCAAAAAATCAATATATGCTATTAGTTACCGAAACACAGTAGGCACAGAACAATAGCATAGCATCCTTCAACCCACTTCATCTGATATGGGGTTGCTGGGAGCTGGAGCCTATTCTAGTAGTTTTGGGTTTAGGGCAGGAAGTATTCCTGGAATGGGCTCTTTAACATCACTAGGCCCTTTCATGCAAACTCCACAAAAACAAGGAAAGCATTTGAACCCAGCATGCTGGATCAATGCATGAGCTATGCTACCCACTCAGCCATTATGCTGTCCCACAGGTACAACATGTTACAGAAGTTATCAATCTATCATTAAGCACACCTTATTCATTATATAGTAGTGTGCACACCTATCTTTTTACAATACAATACAATACAATTTATTTTTGTATAGCCCAAAATCACACAAGGAGTGCTGCCAGGAAAAACTCCCAAAAAAGCCCCAGTAGGGAAAAAATGGAAGAAACCTCAGGAAAGGCAGTTCAAAGAGAGACCCCTTTCCAGGTAGGTTGGGCGTGCAGTGGGTGTCAAAAAGAAGGGGGTCAATACAATACACAGAACAGAGCAAATCCTCAATACAGTATAAAAATAAAAATTTTAGAAGTACGTAGCAGAATTTAACAATGGATGACATCACATAATATGATTTGGATTTGTTTAGAGTCCTGGAGACCTCATCCATCAAGCTGCCTCCCCCATTTGGCCATTCCACAGCTGAAACAGTGCTGGGCCAGCCAATCTGATGGAAGGACCTCTCTTTCCCATGATTCCAGCAATCCTCCATCAGGGATGACTTTACCTTAGGCAGGCACAACAACTTGGCAGGTGGGCTGTGGCACCAAGTGCCACATTTGAGTACCGAGAAGAGAAACAGAATAGGTGAGGGTTAGTATCAAATTATAACTATGATGTTACTCATGTTTTAGTCCTAATGACTGACAACAGAGATGCAGTCTGTACAGTTAATCAGCAGCTCTAGTCAGGATATGCTAAACTGAAGTAGTGAGTCTTCAGCCGGGATTTAAAAGTTGAGACCGAAGGGGAACCTCTTATTGTAGCAGGAAGACCATTCCACAGTTTAGGGGCCCTGTAACTAAAAGCCCGACCTCCCACTGTTATTTTATTAATCCTTAGAATCATAAGCAGACCGGCATCTTGAGATCTTAATGTGCGTTCTGGTTTGTAAGTCACGATAAGTTCAGACAAGTAAGCCGGACCTTGGCCATTTAATGCTTTATATGTTAAAAGGAGGATTTTTAAATCTGCCCTAAACTTAACCAGGAGCCAGTGTAAGGATTTAAGAATTGGAAATATATTTAGTGATGGTGATGATAAAGAATGACATAAGAACTCAAATTCATGTCAGTCAGATATTTACTTCAGTTCATAGTTGAACAAAACAAATCACTTCATGACTTACAAGGAGGAAAAGGTATTTCTATAAAATTTCTTACCACAATCAAATGTTGTGATCGGCTCAGTATTTTTATAATTAGTTTGAGTTAGTTACTGGAACAAGATCTTTGTCTAACAGATAAGAACATTCAACCCCAAAATAACAGGAAATCATTGTAAGCTAAGCAAAAGCTTTATCTCATCCACTTATACTTAATCCTCTTAACAATCAATATTTCCCAGCAAAGTTAAGCTCCTGTTTCATCTCCCTCCTCACTGATGTGCATCAGTTTCTCAGCACAATCCTAAAAATCTACACAGTGATGTTTAATCAACAGGCAGTGCATCACAGTGGTCTCCATATTAAGTAAGCTTTGCATTCATGTACCGTAAAGGCAGAGAATGGGAGTGACGTTAAAGGTGGAATGGTTGTCAGTCTTCTGTTATGCAGAGTGAGGAAGAGAGAAGGTATCAGCAAACAGTTCCATCCATTGGTTTGGTGGGTAACTACCCTCACCAGAGCCCTTTTCGCTGTCTTCCAAGCACATACGTGTGACAACCCATAACCTCCTTATAAAATAAACTAAAGCAATATATACACTGTTCAAAAACAATTTAAGCGAACACTTAATCATCACGGGGTGGCACGGTGGCACAGTGGTAAAGCTGCTGCCTCACCATTAGGAGACCTGGGTTCACTTCCCGGATCCTCCCTGAGTGGAGTTTGCATGTTCTCCCCGTGTCTGCGTGAGTTTCCCCACAGTCCAAAGACATGCAGGTTAGGTGCATTGGCATAGTCCCTAGTGTGTGCTTGGTGTGTGTGTGTGTGTGCACCCTGTGGTGGGCTGACACCCTGCCCAGGTTTGTTCCTGCCTGGCACCATGTGTTGACTGGGATTGGCTCCAGCAGACCCCCGTGACCCTGTGTTAGGATACAGTGGGTTGGACAATAACTGGCTGACTAACATGACTTAATCATCACAATCTAACACCAAGTCAGTTAAGCTTCAGGGGTATAAATGTGTCCAGTTAGGAAGCACAATAGATGTTGAATCAACTTCACCTGCTTTGGTAGAAATGAAAGTGACAAGTGCACTGGAGAGGCAACAGCAAGACAACCCCCAAAAGGAAATGGCTTTGCAGGTGGTGGCCACAGACAATTGGTCTCTGCTTATCCTTCCTGACTGATTTTTCTCTAGTATTGCATTTTGCTAGTGTCCTTGTCACTACTGGTAGTATGAGGCAGTACCTGCAGCTAATTCAGGTTGCACAGGTAGTTCAGCTCCTCCAGGATGGCACCTCCATATGTGTCATCGCAAGGTTTGCTGTGTCTCCCAGCACAGTCTCAAGAACCTGGTGGTTATACTAGGAGAGGTTGCACGAGGAGAGCTGGACAGGGCATTAGAAGGGCATCAACCCAGCAGCAGGGCCGATATCTGCTACTATGTGTGAGGAGGAACAGGAGGAGCACTGCCAGAGCCCTACAAAATGACTTCCAGCTGCCTACTAGTGTTCATGTTTCTGACCACACTGTTAGAAATGGACTCCATAAGGGTGGCATGAGGGCCCAACATCTTCTAGTGGGACCTGTGCACACAGCCCATCACCGTGCAGCTTGATTGGCATTTGCCAGAGAATACACAATTGGCATCTCCACCTTTGGCACCACGTTCTCTTCACAGATGTCAGCAGATTCACACTGAGCACTTGACAGATCTGAAAGAGTCTGGAGACACCGTGGTGAACATTATGCTACCTGGGGCATCATTCAGCAGAACCAGTTTGGCGGTGGGTCAGTGATGGTCTAGAAGGCATATCTTTGGAGGGTCTCACAGATCTCCACATGCTGGGCAACGGTACCTTGACTGCCATTAGTTTACCAGGATGAAATTCTCAGAGCTGCTCTTTGTACAGGACAAAGCCCGGCCTCATGTGGCCAGAGTGTGTAGGCAGTTTGTGGACAATGACGACATTGATGCCATTGACTGGCCTGCATGTTCCCTAGACCTGAATCCAACTGAGAACCTCTGAAATGTTATGTGTCGGTGTATCCAACACCAACAAGAAGACTTTCCAGGAGCTCACTGATGTCCTGATCCAGGTCTGGGAGAAGAATCTCCAGGACACCGTCTGCTGTCTGATCAGGAGCATGCTTAGATGTTGTCGGGAGTGCACACAGGCACAGGGGGGCCATACACACTTTTGAGTCACATTATTATTTTCAGTGTGATGTTGAATGATTGGGTTGATGATTTTAGTTTCCATTGACCTTTGGTATATCATTTTTCTCTCAACAAATTATACAGCATTACTCAGAAAAGATTTTCCACTTGAATATTTTGTTTTTTGAGATCTGCTGTGTAATTTAAGCATTCCCTTAATTTGTTTGAGTAGCGTATTTAATTTCTTCCTTTTCTTATTATTGTCATATTGGAGGGTGGCATAGTGGTGCAGTGGTTGTGTTGCTACCTTGCAACAAGGAGACCAGCATTTGCAACTTGGGTGCTCCTTGCATGAAGTTAGCATGTTCTTCTCTTGTCCACATGTGTTTACCGCCAGTGCTCCAGTTTCCTTCCACATAATTTATATGAATTGCCATGGCTAAACTGATCCACGAGTGTTTGTATGTGTGTGAGTGTGTTCATCCTTAGATGGATTGGCACCCTTTCCAGGTGTTGTTCCTACCTTTTTCCCCAATGGTTACACTGCCTCTAAAAGCATTTTGAAAATAAATGGAAGGATGGATATTATATTGCATGCTGGGCTTTTCCAGGACATATGCAAAAATGGGGTGAGGGTCCTGGCTCTGCGGTACACAAAACGCCTTTGTTTGTTCACTTTGGCTTCAAGAAAACATTCACTCTGTCACAAGAAACACAGCAACAACTCCACAAGATAGGGAGCACCCTCATTCAGATTGCCAATATTCAATAGAATTCAATAATTATTTAAGGAGTGTGTTGCCAGACACACTCTGCTGAGCAGTTTTCCAGATGAAGAAAAGCCGTTTACCAATTATGAACACTGCAGGGATTCCACTGGGAGGATATTCAAGGCATGCTGGAGCAATTATATTTCTCCTGGCCAATTAGCATAATATTGTCAAAACCACAAAATCAAATTCAGGTTCATAAGGTGTTGAATCTTATCCTGGTACCAGTGGCACAGGGCAGGAAACAGCACTTGTCGGAGATGGGGCACAGTGTCCATTCTTGTACACAAAAACTCACTTTACTTTAGAATCACCAATTAACCTAACACATTAATTTTTTTGGCATATGGGAGGAAACTGGAGTCCCCAGGGGAAAGTTCTTATAGCCAAAGTGAGAACATGCAAACTCCATGAGAGTGCTGGATCCATAAGGCAAGAGTATTAAGCACTGCACCTCCATGCCACTCTGTCCAGTTGTTCATACTGAACTGGACACTAATTGGGCATTGGAATAGGGGAGCATAGTCCCCACCAACTTAGATAAAGAAAGGACATTATTGATGGTTGCTCAAATAAAATTGTAGAAAATTAATTGGAAAAGTCATTTAGGACTGGAGTTACCTCTCAGGGTCTTGTTAGCCAAGGTTTGCTTCATGCACTTATCATAATTATTTTAATTAGTGTTACCAACTTCTCAACCCATCGGCCCCCACTCCAGGACAGAAGCTGTATTTAAATTAGCTCCTTACAGTCTCAAAACATTTTTAAAGATAAATGTTCCAATATAGATAGATAGATAGATAGATAGATAGATAGATAGATAGATAGATAGATAGATAGATAGATAGATA
>JANRMT010062834.1:11253011-11280930 GCA_026402145.1 Polypterus bichir lapradei
ATAGATAGATAGATAGATAGATAGATAGATAGATAGATAGATAGATAATTAATCCCCAAGAGGAAATTCACATACTCCAGCAGCAGCATACTGATAAAAAACAATATTAAATTAAAGAGTGATTAAAATGCAGGTATAACAGACAATAACTTTGTATAGTGTTAACGTTTACCCCTCTGGGTGGAACTGAAAAGTCGCATAGTCTGGGGAGGAATGATCTCCTCAGTCTGTCAGTGGAGCAGGACAGTGACAGCAGTCTGTCGCTGAAGCTGCTCCTCTGTCTGGAGATGATCCTGTTCAGTGAATGCATTGGATTCTTCATGATTGACAGGAGCCTGCTCAGCGCCCGTCACACTGTCCACCTCTGTGCCTACAATAGATCCTGCCTTCCTCACCAGTTTGTCCAGGCGTGAGGCGTCCCTCTTCTTTATGCTGCTTCCCCAGCACACCACCGCGTAGACGAGGGCGCTCGCCACAACCGTCTGATAGAACATCTGCAGCATCTTATTATCTTATTAGGAGGTGAACATGAGACTGACCAATGAACATGGTGATGGTTCATGGTTGTGAATTGAGAGTCAAGTCGACAAACTAAGTTGTCAGCTTGTTAGTTAGTCTGCATTGCCTTGGTCATTAACTCTAGGATGCTCGTACTAGTTTGTGAGTGGGTACTACAAGGGTGGTGACTGAAACAGAGACTGTGATTACAAGCAGACAACATGAGGTTCCCACCCAGGGTTGCTAGACTCACTAACCCAGTGAAAGAATGAGGAATTTGGCAATGTGAGAGGTCTTCAGAACAGGACCTTTTGGTGAATCAAATAATGGAGGACATTAGTGAAAGTTAAGGGGTTAGTGCTTTTAACACTGCAGCCAGGAAGCACTTCTTTACACAAAGAGTTGTGGGATTCTGGAATAAATTAACGAGACATGTATGTTGAAGGAGAAAACGTGACTTCCTTTAGGAAGAATCTGGATGAGACTTTGGGACAGATTAGCTATTAGCTAAACAAACGGGATTGATGGACTGAATGGTCTCCTCTTGTTTGTCAAATTTCTGATGTTCTTAACTGGAGCTTCTCTGGATTGAGTGGAGCGTAGCTGAGGTGGCTTGGTCATGTAGTAGTTAAGGTGCCCCATGGATTTCTCCCTCAGGAGATGTACAAAGCACTGACCACTTGGAAAAGGCCAAAGCGTTGACTCGGGACATGCTGGAGGGTTTATAGTATCTCAGCTGCAAATGATGATTGCTGGAGATAAGAGGACTTGGTTGACTGAGCTCAGTGTGTTGCTACCACATCCCTAAAAAAAAATGATGATGAAGAAAATAAGAAGAAATGTTATATTCATCCATTTCCACATGTTAATATACAGTGCTGCAGCCTGCCTTGCAGCAACAGGCAAGTCACCAGTTTACAAAACCACATATCTATGGAGTATGGACTGTAAGAGGAAAAAAAGAGACAAAAGCCAAGTGAACACAGGCAGAGAAAGAAAAACTAGCTGAAGCAGAGCTCATGCACTTTTAGGTGGCTACACTGCCTGCAGAGAACACATTATAACAGTCTTCAGCTCTGGTGGGCCACAACAGATAAATGACAGATAAATGGGCTGCAAAACCACAAAGGCTGAAGCTGATAGTCACAAAGCTAACAGTCACAGCAAACTGTTCACAAGCACTAGGAAATGTGTACAAACACACACATGTAGCTCATCAAAACCCTATTTTTATTTTTAAAACATTTTGTTTGGTATCATTGGTATATTCCTAACTCTGTAAAGAAGTGCAGATCAGAAAATGGTTAAAAAAAAATAACATACAGCTGGGTTCATAAGTATTTGGACAGTGACACCATTTTCATAATTTTGGCTCTGTACACCACCAAAATGAATTTAAAACAGAGCAATCAAGATGTGATTGAAGTAGAGACTTTTAGTTTTAATTCAAGGAGTTTAACAAAAATATGGTATGAGCTCTTTGGAAAAGGCAGACATTTTTATACTTGGTCCCCCTATTGTCAGGGGCTCAATACTTATGGACCTGACTATATACAATAGGCCAGGAGCGGTCGTTCGTTCTGTAGAAACCACAGGATGTCAGATCAGCTGTTATTTTATACATAGGATGATTATGCATGTGCACTCATGTCTATACACCCATGCATAATTATCAGCTAATCATTAGATCATACCATTCTCAAACCCACTCAATCCAATTTAATGTTTACAACAGGGCCAGAGCCCATCCTGGCAGCACTGTGCTCTAAGCAACTGTGAACAGGGCAGTGAGGGCACCAAGCTAAGCTAGAATCACCAGTTAACCTCAACATGGACCAAGAAGTAAATCAGACTACCTGCAAAATAAAAAACACACACAAACACAGAGCCAGGGAAAACGTGCCAGGCCATGATCTGACCTCAGCCTCATTACTAATTATTAATGAAATAAGATTTTTTAATGACATAAAGAAAAGACTTTGCACACTGGTATCTTCTTTATTTCTAAACTATGGCAGACAGTTCAAAATGAACATCTCTATACAACAACAACAACAACAACATTTATTTATATAGCACATTTTCATACAAAAAAATGTAGCTCAAAGTGCTTTACAAAATGAAGAATAGAAAAATAGAAGACACAATAAAAAATAAACATAAGTCAACATTAATTAACATAGAATAAGTAAGGTCCGATGGCCAGGGTGGACAGAAAAAACAAAAAAAAAAACTCCAGAGGCTGGAGAAAAAAAAAAATAAAATCTGTAGGGATTCCAGACCAAGAGACCACCCAGTCCCCTCTGGGCATACAGCATTAAGCTTACCAGCTTTGGGGGGTCTGTTATCTGTATGAATACATCAGTACACATAATCATATTTTCTATAGAAATCATAAAGGAGGAAGTTGAATAATTTGTAACTTATGTATGCACTAGTAGAAAATATAAATAATAAAGACTAATATGAAATAATAATTTCCTCAGAGATGTATTGAAGTTACCCTTTAGTAAAATTACAAATCCTGTGAGTAAACACATAGTATTAGACTTAAGTAGCCATGATGATACTTCCTGTTGATGCTTTTTCTATGTTCTCCATTCAGTTATGTTCATTTATCTTCCTGTTGATGTTGACAAGATCTAATTTTCTGTATGAGAGAGTTCTTGCATTATTTAAATTGTCCATGCATACCATACAGGCATATTGTGCCATTTGTAGTTAATATCAAACACACTTCAGACAGAAGGACACTTCTCTGTAAACAAAAACTGATTATAAAGTATGGTATAGCTGCCAAATATCTGCTCATTCTTGAAAAAAGCAGAAGAAAAGTTTATCAGAGTCAGAATTTTCCAGGCCTTGCAGCCTTTGTACATTTTGATCAAGCAACTTGGAGGCTACTAAGTAGTATGCACCATTCTACTTGGTTATTTGTAATGAGGGCACGTTATAGATAGAGAGACACCATTGAATTATGAAAATTCATTCCTTGTTCAGTTGAAGGACAGGCAGGCTGAGGGACGTCTGGGTCACAAAATGAGTCTAAGGAGAGCTGGCAACCTTGAAGTTTAAAGGTCTGGGTCTTTGCCAATACAATTGGATGAGTTTATAGTAAGTGATGCTATGGAACATGTGAGGATCTTGTCCATGTTTGTTAGCTTTTTTAATGAAGCATGTGCCATGTAACAGGTTGTCATCAACTTATAACTGGACTTACATCAGTTGTTTCAATTCCTCAGTATGCAGGAGCAAAATATTCCTTTGACTGGGAGCAGAACTGAAATCTACAACCAGCAGAGCCATAACACATTAAAGCAATGGCTAATTTTATTTTTTTTTATCTTTTAAACTTAAGCTAGTGACCCATCTAGAGCATTGAGCAACCCACGTTGAGAAACACTGATTTAGACCACTTTACATACAGGTGCTGGTCATAAAATTAGAATATCATGACAAAGTTGATTTATTTCAGTAATTCCATTCAAAAAGTGAAACTTGTATATTAGATTCATTCATTACACACAGACTGATGTATTTCAAATGTTTATTTCATTTAATTTTGATGATTATAACTGACAACTAATGAAAGTCCCAAATTCAGTATCTCGGAAAATTAGAATATCAATTAAGACCAATGAAAAAAAAAGGATTTTTAGAAATGTTGGCCAACTGAAAGGTATGAACATGAAAAGTATGAGCATGTACAGCACTCAATATTTAGTTGGGGCTCCTTTGGCCTGGATTACTGCAGCAATGTGGCGTGGCATGGAGTCGATCAGTCTGTGGCACTGCTCAGGTGTTATGAGAGCCCATGTTGCTCTGATAGTGGCCTTCAGCTCTTCTGAATTGTTGGGTCTGGTAGATTTTCTATGGGGTTAAGCTCAGGCGAGTTTGCTGGCCAATCAAGAACAGGGATACAATGGTCCTTAAACCAGGGACTGGTAGTTTTGGCACTTTGTGCAGGTGCCAGGTCCTGTTGGAAAATGAAATCTGCATCTCCATAACGTTTGTCAGCAGCAGGAAGCATGAAGTGCTCTAAAACTTCCTGGCAGATGGCTGCATTGACCTTGGACCTCAGAAAACACAATGGACCAACACCAGCAGATGACATGGCACCCCAAACCATCACTGACTGTGGAAACTTTACACTGGACCTCAAGCAACGTGGATTCTGTGCCTCTCCTCTCTTCCTCCAGACTCTGGGACCTTGATTTCCAAAGGAAATGCAAAATTTACTTTCATCAGAGAACATAACTTTGGACCACTCAGCAGCAGTCCAGTCCTTTTTGTCTTTAGCCCAGGCGAGACGTTTCTGACGCTGTCTCTTGACACAAGGAATGCGACAGCTGAAACCCATGTCTTGCATACGTCTGTGCGTGGTGGTTCTTGAAGCACTGACTCCAGCTGCAGTCCACTCTTTGTGAATCTCCCCCACAGTTTTGAATGGTTTTTGTTTCACAATCCTCTCCAGGGCGCGGTTATCCCTATTGCTTGTACACTTTTTTCTACCACATCTTGTCCTTCCCTTCGCCTCTCTATTAATGTGCTTGGACACAGAGCTCTGTGAACAGCCAGCCTCTTTAGCAATGACCTTTTGTGTCTTGCCCTCCTTGTGCAAGGTGTCAATGGTCGTCTTTTGGACAACTGTCAAGTCAGCAGTCTTCCCCATGATTGTGTAGCCTACAGAACTAGACTGAGAGACCATTTAAAGGCTTTTGCAGGTGTTTTGAGTTAATTAGCTGATTAGAGTGCGGCACCAGGTGTCTTCAATATTGAACCTTTTCACAATATTCTAATTTTCCGAGATACTGAATTTGGGACTTTCATTAGTTGTCAGTTATAATCATCAAAATTAAATGAAATAAACATTTGAAATACATCAGTCTGTGTGTAATGAATGAATCTAATATACAAGTTTCACTTTTTGAATGGAATTACTGAAATAAATCAACTTTGTCATGATATTCTAATTTTATGACCAGCACCTGTAGATCTGCTTTCACCTGGACATTAAGAAGAGTCTTTTTCTACTGATCTGTGTCAGATAAGCGAGATTAAATCTGCTTTGATTCAATGTTGTATAACAATGAAATGTGAAAACTTCCAAGGGGTTGAATACTTTTTATAGGCAGTGGATTTCTCCCAGCTATACTATGCACTTTAGACGTTGATTCTCTTCATATTTGCCAATCTTATGTTCTGTTATGAATTAACTGATAATTTAAGAAACAGAGTGGCAGGCATTTATTAATGATTTTAAAAAAAGGCACAAATGGAATATGTCTACGGGATCATTATTGTGAATTGTACAGAGAACAGTGGAGTTCTTACTTGTATGTGCTAATCAACATGCAAAACGCTGCCACTTTCTGGTGTCACGATGCTTCCCATTTTTGTTATAATCTTACTTATGCAAAATGGGATTTGAAATGTGTGTCAAAGAGCTACATAAATACACCATTTGTCATGTTCTTTAACAACGAGCACGTAGCTATAGAATATATATAGAGCTATCTTTGTATGACTAACTAAGGTACCTGTTGAAGACAGGTAATAGAATAATTAAAAATACTTGCTATCTTTTGTTCGACACATACCTTCATACCTCGGTATTTGCATGTGTGTGAAGTCTCTTCACTGGCACTCCATCTCGAGCGCATTCCCGTAAAGCCTACTTCTCAAACACTGTCATTTCTGAGGTGCCATTCTTATCTTCTATCTGGTTTTATACTTTCAGTCTTTCAAGGCGACTCTGTCAGAATGCTTCTTATCCATCCATTATCACCTAAATCCTAACTACAGGGTTACGGGGGTCTGCTGGAGCCAATCCCAGCCAACATGGCACTGTGGGAGAAAACTGGATTACCGGGAAGAAACCCACGCAAACTCGGGAGAACATGCAAACTCCACGCAGGGAGGACCCAGGAAGCGAACCCAGGTCTCCTAACTGCAAGACAGCAGCGCTACCCACTGCGCCACTCTTATGCCTTTACTAACATCTCTTTACCGGCTCTCCTCCTCTTGAGTACGTCTCCATAAAGCCTGCTTCTCAAACATTGTCATTATTTTCAAGGCGCCTTTCTCACCTCCTGTCTGGTTCTTTGAAGGTGACCCGCTTAGAATGCCTCGAACACTATTTTGTGCATCTCACACTCACACTTCCTCTATCATTGTGTCACCAAAACCAAAATGATCAGTCACACCAAAGCCAAACTGACCAATGAGATTGCACACAGACTTTAGTGTTTTATTATATAGTAGATACATTTACGTGTAGAAGTGAGTGTACACACAGTCATCCTGTACATAAAAAACTACTGACCTGATATCGTCTGGTCATCTGGTTTATATAGAATAACAGCTTGTGGCCTAAAGAGGGAACTGGACTCCTCACCGGTCTCCTCATACTGTAACTCAGGGGTGCCCAATACGTCGATCGCGATCGACCGGTAGATCGCAAAGGTACTTACTGCAGGTAGATCGCGTTGCATTCAAAAAAATAAATTTTTAAATGTTAGCCTATCATATATCCTCCCTATCGCATTTGCCACTTGATTGACATATAGGGCAGCCAGTCTGAGATCTCCTTTCTTCTAAGACACTGGTCACCCCGCACACACGATCAAACGCACGAGCTACTGCAAAGCTCCGGCTATCTAAGTGATCTAGTTAGCCTTCCAATTTATATCAACTAAAGAAGGGATTTAAAAAAAAATGTTTGGGGAGGGTATGGGCTTTATGTGGAATTAAAGGAGGATTTTTTTTTTGTCACAATGTCGCAATCTAAGTGCGTTTGTCTGATCTGTCAATCTATCATTGCTATTCCAAAGAAGGAAAATGTGGAAAGGCACTTTCGAACTGTTCATAAAAGCTATGAAACTGACTTCCTTCCGAAAAGCGATCTGAGAAAGAGAAAAGAAAGGGAACTAAAATCGCAGTTAATTGGACAGCCGTCATTTTTCACTTGGCTGAATTCAAAAGTTCCTTGACTGCATTATTCGACTCTACTTATTTATGCGAGTCAGCCTTTTCCCACATGAAGATTATTAAATCCAAATAGTGTAGTGTCCATAAATGTATTGAATTGTTATTGTGCCATAAAGGTTATTCAGTTATGAAAGGTACAACATATATTTATGTATTAAGTATACTCAGTATATATATAGCATTTTTAATGTAGGTAGATCATTTCGACCTGGTCATTTTAAAAGTAGCTCGCAAGCCGAAAAAGTGTGGGTACCCCTGCTGTAACCAGTAGTAGGCACCCCAGAGAAGTGCACAGATACAGTCATGGTTTTAAATGATGGGTATTTTTATTATTCAAAAGTACCTTTCGCAGTTTCTTCTTCCAAATATGTTATCACAAGCACAATTCCAAAACACAAATCCATTTATCTACCCTCACACACCAACAAGCAGGCCTTGTCCCCTATCCCCTGACTCCAACTCCCAGAGTGCGGCTTTTATGCTGGGGCCATTACCAGAGCTGCGGCATTGCATGATGGAAGCGCTTCTTGGCCATGTGGAAGATACCCATAACAGGGAGTTCCACTCCCAGCAGCGCCTCTGGCAGTACCTAAGGATTCTGACTGGGATACCCAACCATACTATAAGAGGTGGAGTACATTCCACCACTCATTCTGGAAGATGAATTGCCCATCCATTAATCACCCCACTTGACTGGGATAGAAATGTAGCATCTTCCTGGCCTGATTGTACCTCCATTCTTACACACCCTTCCATTACGGCCTCCCAGCTGGGTAGAGAATTGTCCTCAGCCAAAGTTGGGATGCCAGCCACCCATTCCTTGACAGAACATGATGATGGATGATATGGGACACATTGGTTACTACTATTGGTTTACAGATCCTGGGGTCTCATTTGTAAAACTTTGTGTGGATTCTAGCGTGAAAGTGTGCACACACCAAAAAAACAGGAAAATACATATGTCAAACAAAAATAAATTAGATTATAAAATTCTGTATATGCACAATTCTATACAATTTACCATTTATAAATTACAATGAACTTGAAAATATGTACACGTGAATATGCATTGAACACTGCCCTGAAACATCCATATGTGGAGCATGCTAATCAGCCTCTTATATATGCAATCACAATGCTGCAGGACTTCATTAGCTAGTAGATCAATTCCCACATGACGCATCGAGACCCCGCTGCCTGAATTCAAGAGTATCTGGCTATGCTCTGCAACTGAGAGCGCAAGATGATAAAATGAAGTGTGGCATTATGGCATTTCTCCTCTGTGCTCTGGAGATCCAGGAAAGGTGCAGGGCACCATCATCTGAGTGGGTAGATGCCATCACCTGACACGGGTAAAGACGTGATTGCTGCTACAGTGTATAGTACAGGGCATATGAAGCACTGAGGGTTCAGCCAGTTACCTTTCCAATTAGCCAGCTACCACATACAGCACTATCACGTCTGTCAAGGCTACTTTACCTACAAGAGAAAGAATCATGGGTTGAACCAGGCCACTGAGACACGATGTTTGTCAGTCCTATCTTGGATGACTTGTGCATTAATGGAATACCACTGCTTATGATTAACAAAAGCAGCTTGGTTCTCACTGCTGGTGCCCATATTGCAATACAAGTACAGTAAACTGCAACAATTACGTTAGGAGAAATGGACACTTCTGCAAATTGCCCTTTTATGTTGGCAAAAACATGTTTTGTGTGTGTGCATCCACACCATACCAAAACTGGATGTAGCGTCTCCTCACTCAGCTAATCAGCTAATAATGGAGGAAAGCTTGGCTGATATATTTGTGATCTGTCAGCCATATCTCCGTGGATCACATGGAGGTGTAATATGTTTGTCACATCAACGCACATTATAATAACAGCTCAGTGATATGAATTATCATGTGTGTACATCATCATTTAGCTAGTTTGACCACATGTCCCTGCTTGATTAAGGGTGTATTCATTTCCCCATTTCTCTGGAAAGTTGTGTGCAAATGAGTCAGAGTTGCTGTAAATATACTCATGTTCCCCTGTCAAGTTTCCTAACATACAGTAAATCCCAATGTTTGTACGTGTTGTGTATGCACATTTCAAACCTCGTTTTGTACATGCACAGGTTCTATAAATGAGGCCCATGGAGACGGGGTTTAAATGGTGTTGGCACATTCTACATGCATGTTTGTTGGTTTCCTGCTGTTATTCAGATTTCCTCTGACATGACAAAGACATATATGTTAAATTAATTTTCAACTCTTAATTGGCTTTGGGAGTATACAGGAGTGTGTTTTCTCCATGGTTGGCTCCTCTATTGCGAACAAAGCCATCATAATACTTACAGATTTTATCTCGGTTGTTTGTGCACATAGTTGCCCCTATGCAATGCATTTGGTATGAATATCAGTATCTCCATATCTGAGGTTGTAGCCATCTATGAGAACAGAGTGGTTTGGTTATTGGTGACTAAGGGGGCCAGTAGCTCAAGGAATACAGGAAATTCAAGATGACCATGAAACTGATAAACAAGTCAGTTGAACAACTACGTGTTTGCAAGCAGTGTGAATGAGTAATGGATTATAAAACATAGTCAAAGTCTTAAGAGGAAACGTTTAAGTTTACCACTCAATCTACATGCCTCTGGAAAGAAGCTATGGGCTGTTACAGAAAAATGAAATGCAAGCTGCTGAAATAAGTAAGGTTCCTGAATTTCCGAGATACATTAGAACACATCTTTAGAACATTAGCTCACCAGTTCAATTTACCTAGGCCTTATGGCATATTTGGATCTAGAGGAGATCTAGCTGCACTTATTTAGACATGCAGGGACGATGCCATAATCTACCACTAATACTTCAATCCTGAGAGTCTAAGCGGCTCTGTTTCACCTGTGGAGCAATGCATTATTTTATATCTTATGAAGCCTGTGCTTCCGAATAAAAGTGACTACAAGTCCTGACATTAATGTCAAGAAAGAAGCATTCCAAGCATTTCATTTAGGTATACTTTTCAATTTTAGAATTCTTAAGAGTTTATGATTTCTGTCTATCAGCAAGGTCAGTTTGTTCTTGTTTTCCAGACAGACTATATTTGTATTGTAAGTTAGAATAGGCTCTTTATCAAGTGTAAAGCTTTTCAGCCTTGTCTGCATCTTTTGCTGCTATTGCTTTGTGTGATGCTTTGTAGATAGATAGATAGATAGATAGATAGATAGATAGATAGATAGATAGATAGATAGATAGATAGATAGATACTTTATTAATCCCAAGGGGAAATTCACATACTCCAGCACCAGCATACTGATAAAAACAATAAAAAACAATATTAAATTAAAGAGTGATAAAATAAAGGTATAACAGACAATAACTTTTAACGTTTACCCCCGCCCCCCCCAGGTGGAACTGAAGAGTCGCATAGGGTGGGGGAGGAACGATCTCCTCAGTCTGTCAGTGGAGCAGGACTGTGACAAAAGTCTACGCTGAAGCTGCTCCTCTATCTGGAGATGAACTGTTCAGTGGATGCAGTGGATTCTCCATGATTGACAGGAGCCTGCTCAGCACCCGTCACTCTGCCACAGATGTCAAATTGTTCAGCTCCATGCCTACAATAGAGCCTGCCTTCCTCACCAGTTTGTCCAGGCGTGAGGCATCCCTCTTCTTTATGCTGCCTCCCCAGCATACCACCGCGAGAAGGGCACTCGCCACAACTGTCTGATAGAACATCTGCAGCATCTTATTGCAGATGCTGAAGGACACCAGTCTTCTAAGGAAGTATAGTCGGCTCTGTCTTCTCTTGCACAGAGTATCAGTATTGACAGTCCAGTCCAATTTATCATCCAGCTGCACCACAGGTATTTATATGTCTGCACCCTCTGCACACAGTCACCTCTGATAGTTATGGGGTCCAGGAGTGGCCTGGGTCTCCTAAAATCCACCACCAGCTCCTTGGTTTTGCTGGTGTTCAATTGTGGATGGTTTTCTTAGTTTCCTATACTCCTCCTCCTGCCCACCCCTGATGCAGCCCACGATAGCAGGGTCGTCAGCAAACTTTTGCACGTGGCAGGACTCCGAGTTGTATTGGAAGTCCGGTGTATATAGGCTGAACAGGACCGGAGAAAGTACAGTCCCCCGTGGCGCTCCTGTGTTTCTGACCACAATGTCAGACCTGCAGTTCCCAAGACGCACATACTGAGGTCTGTCTGTAAGATAGTCCATGATCCATGCCACCAGGTATGAATCTACTCCCATCTCTGTCAACTTGTCCCTAAGGAGCAGAGGCTGGATGGTGTTGAAGGCGCTAGAGAAGTCCAGAAACATAATTCTTACAACACCACTGCCTCTGTCCAAGTGGGAGAGGGACCGGTGTAGCATATAGATGATGGCATCCTCCGCTCCCACCTTCTCCTGGTATGCGAACTGCAGAGGGTCGAGGGTGTGGCGGACCTGTAGCCTCAGGTGGTGAAGCAGCAGCCGCTCCATGGTCTTCATCACATGTGATGTCAGAGCGACAGGCCTGAAGTCATTCAGATCATAAGGACGTGATACCTTTGGGACTGGGGTGATGCAAGATGTTTTCCAAAGCCTTGGGACTCTCCCCTGTTCCAGGCTCAGGTTGAAGATGTGCTGTAGAGGACTCCCCAGCTCCAGCGCACAGGCCTTCAGCAGTCGTGGTGATACTCCATCTGAACCCACTGCTTTGCTGGCACGAAGTCTCCTCAGCTCTCTGCTCACCTGAGCTGCTGTATTTGTGGGTTGGGATATCTCTCCTATGTTGGTATCAGCAGAAGGATAGGTGGAGGGTGCAGTACTCCGAGGTGAGAGTGGGTTAGGGTGGTCAAACCTGTTAAAGAAGTTGTTCATTTGGTTTGCTCTCTCCACGTCTCTCTCGATGGTGGCACCCCGCTTCAAGCTGCAGCCAGTGATGATCTTCATCATTCAACATATATTTTATATCAGTTTTGTTTTGCTTAATAAACAGTGTATCAATCTGCTGAGTGGAACACAAGCCCGTGGGGTCCGGAATAATGGACTATCTGTCTGACAGACAGCAGTTTCTGAGGCTCAAGGACTGTCTCTCTGGTGTGGATATGAACAACACTGGGGTAGTTTAGTTTTGTGTATTTACTAGCTGTCCCCAGCGGCTCCGCCGGCATAGTAGTGAAACAGGACAAACTTTAAAAATCAATCAAAAAAAATGTAATAATTTGTATTGAGAAGAATTTATATTGACAGCTTTTGTACCAGAGGGCCTCTTGATATACATTATTTTTGGTTTTGTTATCAGGTGTGAGAATGCAGCTGTGATCTCTTTGCCAAAAATTAAAAAGTTGGCAAGGTATCTCAGGCCAAGTAGAAGGTAGGTACGCTCCAAAGTCAAACGCTGCCACTGCATCCGATCATGTTCAAATCTTACGGAAGAGCGTCGCCCGTGTGGGGAGAAAAGCATATGGCCATGATATCTATGCTAATCAGCAGCTACCCTCTAAAACACACGTAGCTCTGACCTCCCTCTCAAAAACGTCAAACGTTACTCCTTAACAATCATTAGAAGATAATGTCTGCTGAACAAACAGGCATCGCTAGCTAAGTGGAGGCAAGGTACTCTCCAACACGTGGCGAGAGGTAGAGTGACTCAAACGGAAGCTGGCATGTGAGTGAGGAGGACACCGCCCGGCTCCCTACTGCTGAGGTCCCGCTTCCCCCTCCCCTCAGCCAGCAGCCTGTCTCTCAGATTCGCATGAATAAATCGGTGCCACAACCGAACTATAATGAAACAAACACAATGACAGAAGTTGCAAAATCAACCAGAATGTTCAAGCAAATTATAAAATAATCCCGATTTAAATCCGTTAAGTAGTCCACTCGTGAAAAGTGGAGAGACCTACAGACAGACAGACAGACATTGGATTTTATATATATATAGATATATAGCACTTTTAAAATAACTAGACGTTGACCAAAATGCTTTACATAGAATTAAAGGCAACAGTAACAAATAAAAGCCAGAAAAGAAATTATTAAAAAAAAGAAAACATTATACATACTGTGACAGTTGATGGTGCTATACCAGCACTTAACCTGACACAGACAGACGCAGGAGGCACACTAATAAAACACATGCTTTTTATTCAAAACACCTCTAAACAATACTTTTCCTTTCTTTCTCCTCCACTCCTCCTCTGCAAGCTTTGTCTCCCCCCTCCCGACTCTGGCTCTCCAAGTAATGACTGCTGGCTCCTTTTATAATGCCCCCGGAAGTGCTTCAGGTGCTCATTGACCTACTTCCGGCAGCACTTCCAAGTGTGGCGGAAAACCCGCCCAAGAGGGCTCAGTAACTGCTGCAGCACCCCCTGGCAGCACCCCCGGATCCCATGAAGCCCTACGGGAATCCAAGGCACCACTGCAACCCATGGGGGCTGCCATGTAGTGTCCCAGGGGAGATACTGTTCTGCCCACGATTGCTCAACCTGGTCCTCTCCGTGACCCCAGTCGTCTTTCACAATACATGAACACACATATACCAACACACAAACATAAATAGCTTATATAAAATTATATAAAATAAAATACATACACAATGTGGACACAGTATAAACAATATAAATAGAAAGATTTAAACACTGAAACTCAAGCTAAAAAGCCAAGTGAATAAAAGTGCTTTTTTAACAGAAGCGTAAAACTATAAAGTGTGGGAGCCAACTTTATTACGAAGGGCAATTTAGGACCAGCCACCTCAAAGGAATAATCGCCCCTCAGCTTCAACCGTGTGCGTGGGACAGTAAGCAATAGCTGATCTGAAGACCTTAGCTGCTTGGCTGACAAATATGAAACAAGAACATCAGCTAAGTACGGTGGAGCTGACCCATGTAGGGCTTTAAAAATGAATACTGTACTAAAATCTTAAAATTCACCTTGTAACTAACAGGGAGCCAACAAAGAAAGGCCAACACTGGAGCGATGTGATCCATTTTTTGTTTTGCTGCTGGTCAAAACTCTAGCAGTTGTATTCTGCACCATTTGCAAGTGAGACAGTGTCATATGGGACACCCCGACATACAGGGCATTACAATAATCCAAATGAGACATAACAAAAGCGTGAATGAGCTTCTGTAGGGTACCACAAGGAAAAGTCCTGTCACCGTTTCAGTTCACCCTGAACACCTTGGACTATACATATAAACACCAGGTCATATCACTTTCTGAAAATAGTGAGATGATTTTGAACTAAAGGGGTGCATTGACAAAGGAGATGAGACAAAGTATAGGAGTCAGGTGGTGGAATTTGTTTTTTGGAGTAAACAGAATTGTCTGCAACTTAACATCAGCAAAATTAAGGAACTGGTTACTGACCTTTGCCTGCACCAAACAGTCTCCATGCCTGGCCACCACTCAGTGATGCAGGTGGTACATTGTTACAGGTACACGGGGTTTCACGTCAGTGACAGGCTGGATGGGGTCTAGTAACATGGAGGAGCTATAAGAGAAAGGACAGAGCAGACTTTTTCCCTCAGAAGACTGCCTTCCTTTCAAATGGTCATTGTGGCTTTCTATGCTGTGGTGTGCTGGCCTAGTAACATCACTGCTGGATCAGCCCACTGAATCAGCAAGATAATGAAGAAGGCAGGCTCATTTATGAGACGCACTCTCAAGCTGCTGGAGGCAGTAGTGGAGGAGAGGATGAAGACAAAGCTGACAACCATTATGAACAATGCTGCACATCCTCAAATGTTACTGAGGCTCCATCACACCTACAGCATAACACCCTTAGAATGTCTCACTGTGACTTCTCTCTTATTTTCAGCCAAGTTAGAAGTTTTCTTCTTTTTTTGTAGTTCTATGTATTTGAGGGGGTTATCATTGTATGTGGTAATAATTTTTGAACTTCTGATAAAAGCTCAGTTTCAGCATTAAGGCAATTAAAGTGCCATCTCTCTATCTGAGGAGAAAATCCATAAGGAGCAGGCCAGTTTGTAAAACACAGGATGATTTAAAAACAACTGAAAGCCATCAAAATGTATTAACTAGTAACCAAGCATCACATGAGCAGGTAGTCTAAACCTAACTTGTAAAAAACTGTCAGAATTTCCCTGATTGTTTAGTCTTATACTAACACAAATACATTTGAAAGTAACATTTTGTTTCAAAAGTTTTCCATCTACTGTAGTATTCTGAAAGTTTCTGATATGCATAAACATGCATATCTTATCAACTGGCTGTGTGTGGTCTAGCACCTAAGAGCGATGTTTATTTACGTAGTAAACCCAAAGGAAATCAAGATGTAGAAAAAAACAAAAAAAAAAAAAACCAAACAAACCTCAAATTCAATTTCTTTGTTGGGACAATTAACTACAATGATTTTAAAGGTTGTAAATGAGTATAAGGTAGACAAAACTATCCTGAGAGTCCTTGCAGAATATTTGTGTGTTTCAAGGCACGGTATCTGTCGGTTGATGCACAAAAGATAATAAAAAAGGCTAACCCCGCAGTAAAAATGAGATCACAAATGGGTATTATCACAAGAAAATTGAAGTCGGTGTATGATGACATGATAATGGCACATAAGCATTTTATAATAGGTCTGTTTTTCCCATCCACACTGCTACGTATGTCAGAGACCTGCTATTTTCAAAGGTGTCTTTCTGAAAGTGTTCTCCAAACTGTATACATCTTTTTGTTATTCATAATCACCGTTTCTTTACTGAAAGAAACCTGTGCATCTGCTAACACTCCTTAGACATCACCCTATGATACTAAAATAGTCCCTAAAAAAACAGAATTTTTCCACAATTTTTGAAGGCCACAGTTAAAGTAAAAATGTTAATAAACAGCAAATACGCTGCTGCAATGGTAGTGCTTGCATATGGGGTCCTGTGGAGGAAACCCACACAGACTAGGGGAGGACATGCAAACTCTACACATGAAAAATCTTGGGACTTGAACCCTGGTCTCCTTACCGTGACACAGCAGTGTTAAAACTGCACCACAACAATCCTTTAGTCTTATTTAGCCCAGACTTCTTCCGGGATATCACTGTTGATGGTGGACCAGTGATATGGCAGTCACTGTTTGTCTATTTTTGTAAGGTTGGATGAAGGAGATTACTACATGTTGTAATAAAATAAAGAGTCCTTTCAAATAGAAAAAGATTTGGGGTTTTATCCCCGTATATTGTCGTCCAGACAACAATGAAAAAAGTGATTCAGTAATGACTTTTCAGTACACAATGAATGAAATGTTGTTACAAAATGGCGTTTATATAGCAGATGGGATGATGGGAGGAATTGGTTGGCTGGAAGTGACGATTGGAGGCGGGACCACGGAACCATCGTCACCAGGAGTAGACTGGAGCAATCGAGTGTGAACCGGAAGTGACGTCATCAGATGGAAACCGGAAGTGACGTCATTGCGGCCATTTTGAAACTGTGAGTTTGGAAGTGCTTTATTTGTCTTCCGGTTTTCTGTAGATAGAAAGAGATTCAGGTAAGTACCACGTGATAAACCCTTGTCTCGCGAGATTTCACTCACCTTTAGGCTCTTTGACTGCCTCCAACTCGCACGTGTGTGACAATGTCCATATGATACTTATTTAGTGAGTAATACATTTTTGATAGTGTTCAGTATGTTATGAATCATGCCATATGAAGCTGTGAAATAACTCAGAGAGTGGACTGATCCTGTCCATTACCACACATATTAAGGCACACAGTTGGAAGGCAACAGCAAGCTGAAGAGAAGCAAGTTTGAGATCCAAACATACAAGAAGATGGGCTTCCTGAAGTGTGCTCCATGAAGTAAAGTCTATTCCATGTTCACGTATATATACTGTGATACTGAAGAGACAGTATGGCACTAAAATGGACGTCTCAGACAAGACAAAACCACACTGCACCAAACCTTCCAGAAAAATGGACCACCCATCTGGTAGTAATATGTTCTAAGCAGGAAGCACACCAAGCAAATCACGTCATAAAACCGCCTCCACTCACCACACAAATGGAAAATACACCTACGTGAAAAGTAATAAAGCGGGGGCAGCAAGATTAGCCTATACACGTTAATCATAACAAGCTATTTTAGGCAAATTCACACATGCAAATCATTATGTGACATGTTCAACATAAAAAAAACAACCCACAAAGACTATGATTAATAAAAGAGCATTCATAAGAAAAGGACCACTTAAAATCAAAAGTTCATCCTCTTGTCACGTTTAGATTCTTTTTTTTTCCCCAAGGAGAAATGTGCTGCACTGGGTCATTAAAGGTGAGTGAATGCCACAGCTTCATCTAAATGAGATAATTTTGTAGAAAGCTTGGTGAAGGTGAACCTGTATAAAAAGTCCTTCCAATTACAGAGAATATATTTAGCCAATCAAAAACTGATCTAATGTATCTGTCTAATAGCCTATTCAGCTACTGGCAGAGAAGCCAGAGCTTGATTTCTGCAACATAGACAGTAAATACAAAAAAATCCTGTTCAAGTGTTTTTTTCTGTTGACTTCAAATTGACTCTCCTACACTCTCTGTTAATTTATGGGATGCCAATTGAAGAAATGAGAAATTACTGTAATAACCTTAGAACCAAATGCCATGGCTCTCTCAGCTTTACTCTGAGCAGTGACAGCACGCACGCACACTTTTCTGATAGTTATACATATATACACTCACCTAAAGGATTATTAGGAACACCATACTAATACGGTGTTTGACCCCCTTTCGCCTTCAGAACTGCCTTAATTCTACGTGGCATTGATTCAACAAGGTGCTGAAAGCATTCTTTAGAAATGTTGGCCCATATTGATAGGATAGCATCTTGCAGTTGATGGAGATTTGTGGGATGCACATCCAGGGCATGAAGCTCCCGTTCCACCACATCCCAAAGATGCTCTATTGGGTTGAGATCTGGTGACTGTGGGGGACATTTTAGTACAGTGAACTCATTGTCATGTTCAAGAAACCAATTTGAAATGATTCGAGCTTTGTGACATGGTGCATTATCCTGCTGGAAGTAGCCATCGGAGGATGGGTACATGGTGGTCATGAAGGGATGGACATGGTCAGAAACAATGCTCAGGTAGCCCGTGGCATTTAAACGATGGCCAATTGGCACTAAGGGGCCTAAAGTGTGCCAAGAAAACATCCCCAACACCATTACACCACCACCACCAGCCTGCACAGTGGTAACAAGGCATAATGGATCCATGTTCTCATTCTGTTTACGCCAAATTCTGACTCTACCATTTGAATGTCTCAACAGAAATCGAGACTCATCAGACCATGCAACATTTTTCCAGTCTTCAACTGTCCAATTTTGATGAGCTCGTGCAAATTGCAGCCTCTTTTTCCTATTTGTAGTGGAGATGAGTGGTACCCGGTGGGGTCTTCTGCTGTTGTAGCCCATCCGCCTCAATGTTGTGTGTGTTGTGGCTTCACAAATGCTTTGCTGCATACCTCGGTTGTAACGAGTGGTTATTTCAGTCAAAGTTGCTCTTCTATCAGCTTGAATCAGTCGGCCCATTCTCCTCTGACCTCTAGCATCAACAAGGCATTTTCGCCCACAGGACTGCCGCATACTGGATGTTTTTCCCTTTTCACACCATTCTTTGTAAACCCTAGAAATGGTTGTGCGTGAAAATCCCAGTAACTGAGCAGATTGTGAAATACTCAGACCGGCCCGTCTGGCACCAACAACCATGCCACGCTCAAAATTGCTTAAATCACCTTTCTTTCCCATTCTGACATTCAGTTTGGAGTTCAGGGGATTGTCTTGACCAGGACCACACCCCTAAATGCATTGAAGCAACTGCCATGTGATTGGTTGATTAGATAATTGCATTAATGAGAAATTGAACAGGTGTTCCTAATAATCCTTTAGGTGAGTGTATAATACTAGCAAAATACCCGTGCTTCGCAGTGGTGAAGTACTGCCTTAAAATTTTTATTAAGAAGAAAATTAAATCTTTTTAAACTGAGGGAAAATATACCAATAATTATTTGTTAAGGATCTCTTTGTATACCACATTGTGAGTTCGGCCCTCCGGTTGTAATATGACCAAGCTGTGCGCTGAGCTTACTCTTGAGCATGCAACGTACAGTTGGCCATGTGAAAAGTAATCTTGCCTGAAATCTCACAGCTTGGATTGCTGCTATCATAATTGGTTTGAGTTTCATGGTTTGTTTCAATTACGACAGTATTTTCAGGACTTGTGTTGAAGTAACATTCGGCATCTGTCAAGCGTTGTAAGCATACAACCGGTTTCATCAATAACTTCGCATCCAGCTTTTGAGAGTTTAAACATTCATAAACATCAAAGTGTCCACTACTGAAATCGTCACCTGTAAATCTAAGATGTTGTGACAGTAGGGGGCAGTATCGCTCCCTTGAACCCTCAGGTACCACGCCAGACACCAGGTAAAAGTGCAATAATTCTTTGTTTTATTATAATAATTATGTGCACCAAGCACCCTCCACTCCACACTATTCATTAACCAAATACAATACTAAATAATCAATAAACCAATCCTCCACTCCCAGACGCATTGCCCACCTACCACCCAGCTCAGCTCATTATCTGGGAGTTCCCATAGTCCTTTTATACCCCCTGACCCGGAGGTGTTCCTGCCCAACATTCCACAAGTCCTTATTCCTTCAGGGTAAGGGTAAATAATCCTTATCTTCACCCCGGAAGCACGTCACTTCTTCCTGTCACGGGATTAAGACGCACTTCCGGGTTATAGGGCATAAATGAGTCCATTGGCCTCCTGACAGCGACTCCCAGTGGTCTCCAGGGTATCCAGCAGGGCTGTGCATAAAAACTACATAGTCCATGAGGCCCTGTTGGAATTCGGGGGCCGTCCATGCTGTCAGGAGAGCTCCTCCTGGTGGCCTGGGGGTGAGGGCCGCAATATGAAGCCGGCCATCCATCACAATGTTTAAGAAGCATTGGCGGTTGTCGAAATGTGTAAAATATTTGGCCATTTCGGTACACTTGAAAGCGACAACCGAACAATTCAGCGGCAGCCATCAACTCACATGCAGAACCATAGGTGAAGGGCTTAAGCATTTCACTCTTCTAGTGCTCCTGTGTATTATAATTATCTCCTGTACCATGATCAGTCCACACCTTGAACCTGTCCCAGTCATTTAATACATAAGACACAATGTTCCTCCGGATATCAAGAGTGAGCCTGATATGGCCATGCAATATGTAACAAAGACAATGGAAAAGGCAGGTGCCATCTCCGGGCATGGAAACCACTTGGTAAGTGACAGTTCTTTGATCGATGGTGATCACCTCGATAGACATGTCAATGGGGGTACGGTTGGAATGATAAAGGAAATGGGTACCTGAACAATGTAAAGTAAATCTAAAATACCTACACAATAACTATAATCGTAATAAATGAACAATAAAACAGCGGAGAAGCCGTGGATTAAATAAAAAGGCTGTAGTTATCAGCAGGGAGACGTGAATCCCGTGGCGAAGCAAGTAAGTGAATGTAGAGACTGGAGCGACGGAGGGCCTTATATAGGCAGGTAGCCATCAATGTGGGAGGCGTTGGGATGGGGGACCCAACGCCACCTCACACGGTGACCGAGCTGCAGGCTATGGACGTATATATGTATGTAAGTAGGATTCAGTTAGCGTTGGGAACCCGTGTACCAAATTTCTTAATACACCTGCGAGAAGTCAAAGAGGTGGTCAGATTTTAATCTGGATTTGGCACCATTTTATAATTGTGATTTTTATATTTGCTGTTCTCTCCATTGTGACTTTTTTTTTGGTTCTTTATTTCACATTATACAATTTCTTGTATTAGGAATTTGTTAGTTTTCGCATACCCCTTGGCTTTTGGTACATTTGTTAAGTTTTAAAAACATATGTAACAAAAATATGTTTAGTAAAAAGTTTATTTGCAATATGCACTTGTGACTTGTTTGTCTGTGATTTCCTTTTCCTCTAGAGATATTTTTTTCAGCTAATTACAAAAGGTACAGTATTTAAAAATGTGATTAACACCCTTTATGCATATAGTATGTGGTTTGTTACTTGAAATTCTTCAGGTCAGGTCAGGTCAGGTTGGTTAGCATGCACTAAAACCTCATTTTGCCGTACCCACCACACGATGAAACAGTTTGGGATTCTGGTTGGCAACCCCTCAGGTAGATACACGGTCCAATCCCACCCTCCGGAAATTGCTGTCTATCTGCCACAGCCAGGTGTTACGTGGGCATCCCTTTGGCCTAGTCCAGCTGCTCAGGTCCTTAACAATGAGGATCCCGTGAGCCGATCACCCTTACAATGCAGGTAATGCGTCTCATTTGGGACTCCGTGAACAACTGCTCATTCGATACAAAGTCAAAGCAAGGATTCTCCGAAGAGACACAGTACCAAAGGAGTCCAGTCTTTGTGTCCGGTCACTGGATAGCATCCATGTCTTGCAACCATCTAGCAAAACAGGAAGTACCAGGTCTCTGGACCTTCGTCCTTTTGCAAAGATATTGGGAGTGCCACACACCCCTTTCCAGCAATACCATGAAAGTCACTCCTGAGGTAAGTAAACCTCTCGACAAGGTCGACACTCTCTCAAACAAACACATTGCTGATGGCTGTGCCCAAGAGGCCATTAAAGACCTGGAAATTGGTTTTTATCCAGAACACTTGCAAGCCCAGACACTCAGACTCCTCATTCAGTCTCTCCAGAGCCCTGATCAGAGCCTCCATTGACGCTGAGCTGGGTCCCACATTTCACCTCATGCTGCTCATCGAGGTAATATTTTACCCATACATCTAATAAAGGGGCGGCACGGTTGCATAGTGGTAGCACTGCTGCCTCACAGTAAGGAGACCTGGGTTTGCTTCCTGGGTCCTCCCTGCATGGAGCTTGCATGTTCTCCCCATGTCTGCGTGGGTTTCCCCCGGGTGGTCCGGTTTCCTCCCACAGTCCAAAGACATGCAGGTTAGGTGAATTGCCGATCCTAAATTGTCCCTAGTATGTGCTTCTTGTGTGTGGTGGGCTGGTGCCCTGCCCGGGATTTTTTCCTGCCTTGCGCCCTGTGCTGGCTGGGATTGGCTCCAGCAGACCTCCGTGACCCTGTGCTAGGATATAACGGGTTGGACATTAACTGACTGACTGACTGACTGACCTAATATGGAGTTTAAGAATCACATGAATGAATATATAATTTTTTTTAAATTTTCAGATTTAAATGAATATTATCAAACACAGACTGAAGACTAAATTTAATAAAAAAAAAATCTAAATATACTGTATTTAGTATAGAGTCAAAAAAAGATACTGTATTTAACTCATGAGAATCACATTATCAATGTCCTATCTACATAAAACAGCATGGAGAGTTTGAAATTTGAACATCAAGGAAATTTTTTCTGTCCTCCCCAGCCATCTGACCTTATTGGACTCATCATTACTGTATATAATTGCGTATAAGTTGGGTCTTGAAACCCAAAAAATCGATCATAAAACGAGACCCCGACACTTACATTTTTTTTTTACATCTTCTTACCTCATCCAATCTTGCATCAGCTTCTCAGACACATCAAATTTTCGCCACTTCAATGACTTTTAATTTAAAACCAGCTTCATATTTTCTTCTGATCGAACGCTCCATTGTAGATAAGGAATGCTCTTATGATAAAAGTGTATAAGGGTATGAGACACAAAAAACACAAAACAGTGCAAACATTGATTTGAAATAGTTTGGGTATTACCGTGTGGTCATGTAGGCACAATACATAGATAAAAAAAAGGCAGTGTGCTCCGTGGGCGTTAGCATATCATAATCTCTTGGACCAATAGCGTGAGTTTTCCGTGTTCGACTTATACAACCGAAATTATAAAATACCAGAAATTATACAGTAAAATCAAGCCCCGACTTATCGGTGGGAGAAATTATCTGCGAGTATATACGGTACTTAAAAACTGATTCGATGGAAAAGGACTGTACTTCTCTATAAATTACATCTGTCTTAAGTTATGTATTTACTTACATTACATTTGCATTTATGTATTTAATGCATTATTTATTTGTTGTATACTATTTATTCACTAATGTTTCTTTGCTTGTAACTATTTCTTTGATACCTTGTAATGCACTTTGAGCTGCCTGATGTGTATGAAAATGTGTTATATAAATAAATGTTAAAATTAGCATGCTGTATCTAATAAGAGAATCTTCAAACACAAAGTACTTCGAAAGAGCCCTAAAATCACAGGCTCACCTCAAAACATACCAGGATTAGTATACAGGTTAGCAGTTTTACATGTACAGTACACAAGCTCTAGTTCAGTGTTTCTCAAAGTGGGGTTTGTGGTATGTGGCAAGGGAGTCCGCAAAAATAACTTTTAAAATTTGTAAGAAATTCAATTAATTACTAATTATTAATAACTAATTGTTCCGAAGCTCCCTAAGTGAATCAACAGAAAATGGCCCAACTCCCTGCCTATAGAAAAGATGTAAAACATGTGCTCACATTTATAACACAGACTGTGTAGTTATACCACACTGCTGATTAGAACATCGCATAAAAGGATCATTTTCCTGCAGATCATCTGATTTGGTCTACCTCATTCTGTGTATGAAATGTCCTGACACTGCACAGATGATCCTGTAGCAGCCCACTTCAACAGCCATGGACACTGTGAGAGGGACTTTAAAGTCACAGTGCTTACGGGCAACTTCAGAACACAGCAACAGAGAAAAGAATGGGAAGTGAAACTGATGCTAAAATGTAACACATTACAACAGGGTTTGAATAGAGACAGGAGTTTTATGGCCAGAGATGAGGATTGTTTGCATCTCTTGGACTGACACATGCAGCTTGTCTACAAACCCACATTTTATTGAAAAACTCATCAGAAACTTCAAAAGACTTTGTCGGACGGTTATCTTATCCAAAGATCTTGACTAGACATTGTTCTCTCTTGCTTAATGAATCTATTAATTATGTCTCACATAAAGATTTTCCAATGTTGTATCTGTCCTAGTGTGCATATAAACACAAGGAACTCCAGTTTCTGTATTACATCTTGCCTGAAGAAGGGGCCTGAGTTGCCTCAAAAGCTTGCATAATGTAATCTGTTTAGCTAGCCAATAAAAGGTGTCATTTTACTTGACTTCTCACTAAGTAATTCAAACATATCATGTATACTTTGTGTACTACTGGTCAGGTTAGACTCATCTTTTTTATTCTCCATTTCACTTATTTTAAAGCAATCACTACAAGGCATTTGATTAGAATGCAAAAATGTTCTCTATGAGGGGTCAAACATTATTCTTTATTAAACAAACCAAATAAGTTTTAAATCTATGAGGGGCCAAACAAGCCATTAAGCATATAGTTTTGTGCGCAAGCAAATGGTTTGCATGTGAACACTATTGGCTTATGAATACTTACTATCGGCTTGCATACATACTTTATTAGTTTCCTAATGATGCTGATTAGTGTACACATTGTAGAATAGTTTACCTTGCTGTTAATATAGTATAAGAAACTGGTTTGCAAAGGGCTGTGTGAATACATACTTGTACCCGCCTGCAAGCACATAGTATATTGTATAGCTATATAGCTTGAAGTGAATAAAAATCCAGTCCTGTAATCATTATAGAATTAAGGGAAAATACTATTAAAAATAATTAGAGTACCACCAAGCCCTTTCACAAACATACTGTGCAAAAAAAAAGAGCTGTTTTAACACTTAATCCCATCTCTTACCCGCTTTCCTTCACACTCTTGAAATCGAGTCTGCAGCAGGGGTGGGGAACATGAGAAAACCAGCTTGTTGATGAGAAGGGCCGAACACATTCTGTCAACTGTTACATTATGGTAAACATGTTATATTTCTTTTTTTTCACCATAATAAAATTAATATAGACTACATATTCACAGATTGTGTTTGATTTATTGAATCATGGAACTTATGCACACTATAGCATGCTTTCTAACAAAACCTAGAATTCCTGATTGTGTGAAACGAAGAAACAAAATAAGAAATACATTTTACTGCATTAACCACTGATAAAGTATTTTACTGTCTCTGTACTTTTGACAACTTAGTGAGAAGAAGGAAGTCTTTGATGAGCTTCAGCTAGTGCACTGAAGTCAGGTATAATTTCCGATGATGCTGTTGGCAGGACAGCAGACAGATGGTCATTACGGGGAGAAGATCTGCACTTGGATTTACTGAATTTCATTATTGAGAATGTCTGTTCATATATGCATGTTGATCCAAAGAGGACTAGCATTCTCTGAGCTAGTCTTCTCAAGGTTGGGGAATTCTCCCCTTTGATAGAATTGTAGGATGTCAGTAATGGCACTGAATTAACATGTCCTACCAGCAATGCATCAGACTGCAAGTCTACAAGTTCAAGTTATACCTCACTGGTGTCACTGTCCACATCACATGTAAAAGGAGAGGAGATGGTGAGCATTTCAGTTTCCACTGCTCTTTAGTCTTCAGATCGCCTGGAAATCTCACCATGCAGTGCCCAGAACATGGCTGCATATCTTTTAAGCTGATCACCTGATCAGACCTTCCTCTCAGTGTGGGAAGCTGTGTCAACGTCTTCCTCTCTACTTGTTGAGAGTCAAGCAGCAGCTTCCTTCAGTTGGCCTTGACTAGGCCGTGCCTGTCATGTGCAAAAAGACCTTTGCCTTGTAATTTTGTATTCAGTTCATTCATAAATGCAGCGACATCAACAGAAAATGCTAAATCTGATAGCCACTCAGTGCTGCTTAGTTCAGGGATGGGGTTTCCTTTCGTTTGACAAAACTCCTGAATCTCCTAGATCCTAGACCTGTTTGAGCACTTTGCCTAAGCTTAGATACCTGACTGCCGTGTGGTAGCCCAGATCAGTGTGATCAGTCTTATTCTTCTCCAACAGTGCAATGAATTGTCTGTGATTTAATGCCCTAGTTGTTCAAATTTACAGTATTGATTACAACATCAACCTCATGATTAATTTTCAGCACTGTTTTACAGAGCACTTATTCGTAAATAATACAATGTAAAAATAGGAGTTTTGGGCTATCTTGATCTCGGACACTTTTTCCTGCATCCAACATTTTTACCAGTCAAATTAGGAGAACCATCAGTTGTGACACCAAATAACTTTTCCTACTGAAGTCCTAACTTTTGCATGCACGGACTGACTTCAGTAAATAAATTTTTACCAGTTTTACCAGTTGTTATCCTTTTCACTGATTGCATAGAAGCCAGTTCAGTTCCTCTGTCATTTCAAAGTCTTTCATATTTCCTTTCATCAAAATCAGCAGCTGCTCTGTGTCATGAACATCACAGTTCTCATCCAAGGCCAAGGTGAAGAAGTCAACATTTCCCACCATGCGTTTCAGCTGTAGTACCAGGTTCTCTGCAATTTCCTCAATCTGTCTTCAAACCATTCACATCCTTCTTCTCTGGGCAAAGGATTGCCGCCGACTCCAAAAAGCACTCTTTAACAAATTCTCCATCAGAAAACAGGTTGTTTCTTTTGGCAATTTTATGAGCCAACATATAGCTGGGTTTTATTGTTCCTTGCTTTACTTTATGAAGCTTTGTAAAAAAGACTTTGCTGTTTTTGCAGTTTAGCTAAAGGTTCCTCTGCAGTCCTCACTTTCTCCTCTTCAGATAAATTTCTGTATTTTTCGGCATGCTTGGTCTCAAAGTGATGGCTGACGTTGTAATCTTTAAATACAGCGATGTGCTCTTTGCATACCAAACAGATTACTTTACTGCTAACCCCTATGAAAAAATACTTTGAGGAGCTTAGGATTGGTTGAATGGTCTGCTGTCCACATCAACGTTTAATTTTTTACCGCTCATTTTTGTTGTGTCTTTGTTGTGCAGAACAGATGCAGATTAAAAACAGGTGTCGTCTTCTTTTATTCAATACTAGCAGAATACCCGTGCTTCGCAGCGGAGAAGTAGTGTGTAAAAGAAGTTATGAAAAAGAAAAGGAAATATTTTAAAAATAACGTAACATGATTGTTAATGTAATTGTTTTGTCATTGATATGAGTGTTGTCATATCTATCTATATCTATATATATATATATATATATATATATATATATATATATATATATATATATATATATATATATATATATATATCTATATCTATATATATATCTATCTATATATATATATATATAGCAAAATACCCGCACTTGGGTATATATACACACACACATATACTATGGGGTGCAAAACAGGCAAATACATTGATTTTCTGAATATATAAAGTCGGAGTCAGAATGTATAAAGTCAAAACTTTAATATATAAAGTCATAGCAAAATACCCGCGCTTCGCAGCGGAGAAGTAGTGGGTTAAAGAAGTAATGAAAAAGAAAATGAAACATTTTGAAAATAACATAACATGATTGTCAATGTAATTGTTTTGTCACTGTTGT
>JANRMT010062834.1:11287857-11319126 GCA_026402145.1 Polypterus bichir lapradei
TGAATAAATCAACTCAAACCTTAAACAACTTATAATATTTTGCTCTCCATAAAAATATATCCTGTCTAAATTATACAAGTTAGAAATAAAGTAAACGTTAAAAGAACAAACATTCAAATTTCTTTACTCTTACGTAATTTTATATAAAAAATAAACTTAGATTTTAAATATCCCAAAAGATTTTGCTCTCCATAAAAATATATCCTGTCAAAATTATACAAATTCAAATATGAACATGCTGCATAACAAAACCTGGAAATATAAATAAAATGTGTTCTTTTCAGCAATAACAAATCAAATCATTCAGTTGTCTTTGCTCATATGTCATTTTAGAGCTGGACGCCTGGTATCTTTTTTTGGCAACAAGTTCGTTTATGTTTGGTGTGAGGTTCTGTGTTGTGGAGATTCTCAGGATGGATTGCAGGTGCTCATCAGTGAGGCGACTCCTGTGTGCTGTTTTGTTAGTCTTTATCACTGAGAAGAGCTTCTCACACAGATATGTGCTACCAAACATGCACAAGGTTCGAGCCGCATGTAGATGGAGCTGGAGCATTTCTGTGGGAATGGAGTGAATAAACTGTGCGGGCCCTGCAGTATCGTACTTTGCCTTCAGTGTGCCATTACACTGCAGCTCAATCACCTCCATCTGAATCTGCACAAGTGCAGTTTCTACATCGACGGGGGTTGCGAAACAAGTCAACATTCTTTTTTTGTTCTTCAAAGTCACCAAAGCGCCGTGCGAACTCAGTGCGCAGTGCGCTCAGTTTATCAGCAAAGTGCGTATTTGGGAACACCGTTGTGCTGAATTGGTTCAACATTACTTGGCAACAGGGAAAGTGGGGCAAGTTGCACTGGTGCATTTATGTCTCCCATAAAAGCAGCTTCACTTGAAATCACTTTGTGATTGTGCACGGGTAAAAACGTCTACTGAAGTGTCAGATTCTTCTTTAACTCTTCTGCTTTCTTTATCTTCTGCATTGCATTCAGGTCTTTCAGGTTATCCTGATGTTTTGTCTCATAGTGCCTTCTTAGATTAAATTCTGTAATTACAGCCACATTAGCTCCACAAATGAGAGACACGGGTTTACAGGCAATGTCAGTAAACATATACAAAGCCTCCCATCGGTTTTTAAAGGCTCTATTTTCAGAATCAACTTTTCTCTTCAGCATCGTGTGGGCTAGCTTCGCAATAACTTGCAGCATCATAAGCTAGACTTGATTAACGCGGTAAGTGTTCGGCAAGGTAGCTGAAGCACTGCATTATGGGATCTGTAGTTTATTGTGTTACCAGCGCTTCATATACCCGGGCCATTAATAACAATAATACAGTATATAAAATGATCTCGCGGGCCGGATATAATTACACGCCGGGCCGGATGTGGCCCGCGGCCCTTGAGTTTGACACATATGGACTAAATAGAACTTGAAAAGATATATTTTTTCGTACATCGAGCCCGCGTGCTATTGTGGTTTTGCCTGCATGCCTCAATAAGTCACCCTCCCCTCGCTCTTACTTTTTTACCGTTCATCTAATGAATACACTGAGTATGGCTTTACCAAAACAATCATTGATGGCGAATAAAGTATCCATTATTCGAGTATGTAGATCGGGGTATATATACATATATATATACCCGCGTATCGCAGCGGAGAAGTAGTGTGTTAAAGAAGCTATGAAAAAGAAAAGGGAACATTTTAAAAATAACGTAACATGACTGTCAATATACAGTAATTGTTTTGTGAGTGTTATTGAGTGTTGCTGTCATCAAGGACTTGATTATCATTATTTCATTCAATCAGGTTCATATTTGTAGGATGTGTTGTGTTCAAGTTACATTCCGTGTTTGTCAATCGTTGTAAAGATAACAGGTTTCATTCATCGATTCGTTTCTTACTGCATCAATAAACAGCTCGTCTTCTTCTTTATCTGAGACCTGACACACTGCATGCACGGGTTTTTTTTTTTACACTGTCTTCCTTTAGCGGGACATTGACTTTTTCCACCGTGTGCTTTGTTTCCGCAGTAGCTGCACTTATGAATATGCTTGTATGTATCAGACGCTTCATATTTTTTTGCTGCCTTTTCAATTGTGTAATTCGGTTTTTGTTCAGCGCTTTTTAGAACTGTTGCTTTTTGTCTGTACACTGCGTCAGTTCACGTGAGCCGCTCGGTGTTCTTGCATCGAAGTTTCCCAGCTATGCTGGTGCCATGTCGTGCTATGTCCATGGCTGTATTTAATGTTACCGAAGTCCCGGCACTTAAAACTTTCTCTCGCAGTTTCGCTGAATTTGTGCCAAACACCACCCTGACCATCTCATCTTCCTCTGCATAAGCACAGTCCTTCACCCGTGAATATTTAGTGGCAGTGTTTCTATTGGATTGCCGCTGACGGACGGCCTTATATGGGCAGGCACTAAATTACAAACGCCAGCGGCAGCCTGTCTATGAACTTAATTTAAAGTTTAGGTTTACACTGTGCTTTGTTTCCGTAGTAGCATCACTCATGAATATGGTTGTATATCACTCGCTTGCTTCTTATTGTTTCGCTGCCTTCTCAATTATATAATGCATGTTTTCTTCAGTGCTTTTTGGAGGTCTTCCTGGTTTTCTATGTACTGCGTGATTACGTGGGAAGCGTGATGATGTCACACGAAACTCCGCCCCCACGGCTTTCGCGCTCATCTCCATTACAGTAAATGGAGAAAAACAGCTTCCAGTTATGACCATTACGCGTAGAATTTCGAAATGAAACCTGCTTAACTTTTGTAAGTGAGTTGTAAGGAATGAGCCTGCCAAATTTCAGCCTTCTACCTACACAGGAAGTTGAAGAATTAGTGATGAGTGAGTGAGTGAGTGAGTGAGTCAGTCAGTCAGTCAGTCAGTGAGGGCTTTGCCTTTTATTAGTATAGACTAGCAGAATACCCGCGCTTCGCAGTGGAGAAGTAGTGTGTTAAAGAAGTTATGAAAAAGAAAAGGAAATATTTTAAAAATAACGTAACATGATTGTTAATGTAATTGTTTTGTCATTGATATGAGTGTTGTTGTCATCTCTCTCTCTCTCTCTCTCTATCTATATATATATATATATATATATATATACATAGCAAAATACCCGCGTTTGGCAGCAGAGAACTAAAAAGAAAAGGAAACATTTTAATAATAACATAACATGATTGACAATATAATTGTTTTGTCATTGTCATGAGTGTTGCTGGCATATATATATATACACTCACACACACACACACATATATAAACATATATATACACATCATATATATATATATATATATATACATATAAATATATATACATATATACACATATATATATACACACACACACATATATATACATATATACACATATATATACACACAAACACATATATACATATATACACATATACATATCTACATATATACTGTATATACACACATATATATATACAAATCTACATATATATATTAGGGGTGGGACTCGATTAAAAAAATTAATCCAATTAATTAGAGGCTGTGTAATAATTAATCTTGATTAATCGTATGTAATCGCACACGTAAATTTGCCCCAAATCGCAAATGTGTTTTTTTAATTTAAAAGGGTTTTAGTGGGCGACAGAATCAAATAATAGACATGGACATGAATATTGTAAACTCAAGCTCTTTTAATTTCTGAAAAAAAAAATGCTTTTAAACTGCATTTGAATTCAAAACAGAAACAAAAATATCATCCCTGGTTAAAATTGGGCAGACTTAAAAATAAAGTGGTAGTTTAAGTACATTAAGTACATTTTCAGAATGGTATTGTCTTTAAATAATAATAACCAAAATTTCAACATAAAGTGCAGTTTTTCTTCTTAAAAAAATAAGTCAGAAACATAAAAGGTAATTTGACCAACTTAATCTTTAAACTCTGAGTAACCTTTGCCAAAATTATTTTGTACATTAGGCTAAAACAGTGTGATCATTGAACATTTTGTAATTAGATGTAATTAGAATTACTAACGGTCACGGAAGTCCAATGATCCCCAGTAAGAGCCACAAAGTCCGCTTTCTGTAATGCATCTAATTTTGCTTGCTTTCACTGTGCACAAAACCATGCTTTTATCAAGGTTTCGCTCGGGTAGTTTTTTGAAATTAAATTTTCCTCCGATCAGGAACGCGCTTCATTCCGAGTGTAACATTTTTGTAGCTGTGATGTGTGCATCAGTGTAATCGATGTACCAGGAAATCATGCATTGACAAAAGTTCCCCTTTGCTTGGAATTGAAAGTGTGATTAAATGCGTTATTTTTTGTTATGGAGTACATGCATCGAAGCTTCTCAGCTGTGCTTGTGCTAAGAATAGGAAAGATTTTAAAAATAACGTAACATGATTCTGCGTTAACCACATATTTTTTCATACATCTCAAACCAAGGAAATGCGAGGTTAAAATGAACCGAGAAGCACGCGTACATACTCAGTACATCCCCTCTCGAGAATCAAACCTCGGATGTAGGCGATAGAGGCGAAGCCTCTACAATTACGCCACGGTGTGTGGCTTATTTATTTGAGAGTATGTAGATCGGGGTATATATATATATATATATATATATATATATATATATTCGCAGCGAAGACGTAGTGTGTTAAAGAAGCTATGAAAAAGAAAAGGGAACATTTTAAAAATAACGTAACATGATTGTCAATATACAGTAATTGCTTTGTGAGTGTTGCTGTGATCAAGGATTCGATTATCATTATTTGTTTCAATCAGGGTCGTATTTGTACGATGTGTTGTGTTCAAGTTACATTCTGTGTTTGTCAGTCGTTGTAAAGATAAAATTCTGTAATTACAGCCACATTAGCTCCACAAATGAGACACACGGGTTTACCGGCAATGTCAGTAAACATATACTCAGCCTCCCATCGGTTTTTAAAGGCTCTATTTTCAGAATCAACTTTTCTCTTCGGCATCGTGTGGGCTAGCTTCGCAATAACTTGCAGCGTCATAAGCTAGACTTGATTAACGCGGTAAGTGTTCGGCAAGGCAGCTGAAGCGCTGCATTATGGGATCTGTAGTTTATTGTGTTACCAGCACTTCATATACCCGGGCCATTAATAACAATAATACAGTATATAAAATGATCTCGCGGGCCGGATATAATTACACGCCGGGCCGGATGTATATGGACTAAATAGAACTTGAAAAGAAATATTTTTTGGAATGTGATCACGCAAGTCAGTACATCGAGCCCGCGTGCTATTGTGGTTTTGCTTGTGTGCTTCAGTAAGTTACCGTCCCCTCGCTCTTACTTTTTTACCGTTCATCTAATGAATACACTGAGTATGGCTTTACCAAAACAATCATTGATCGCGAATAAAGTATTCATTATTCATGAAGCTTCAATAGGTGAATAGGTGATCTGTCTTTCTGCGGTAACCGCATGCGTTTTCATACGTCTCAAACTAAGGGGATGCGAGGTTAAAATAAATCGAGAAGCGCACGTACATACTTAGTGCATCCCCTCTCGGGAATCAAACCTCGGACGTGGGCGCTACAGGCGAATGCTTTACTATCGCGCCACGGCGTGTGGTTTATCTATTTGAGCGTAGCAGTGTATTTCGGTGTTTGTTCAGCACTCTTTGGAACTGTTACTTTTTGTCTGCGCACTGCGTCAGTTCACGTGAGCCGCTGAATATGGTTTTATATGTCACTCGCTCGCTTCTAATTGTTTCGCTGCCTTCTTAATTATATAATGCATGTTTTCTAAAGCGCGTTTTGTAGCTCTTCCTGGCTTTCTACGTAGTGCGTGATTACGTGAGAGGCGTGATGATGTCATACGAAACCCCGCCCCTCCAGCTGAACTCCATTACAGTAAATGGAGAAAAACAACTTCCAGTTATGACCATTACGCGTAGAATTTCGAAATGAAACCTGCCCAACTTTTGTAAGGAAGCTGTAAGGAATGAGCCTGCCAAATTTCAGCCTTCTACCTACACGGGAAGTTGGAGAATTAGTGATGAGTCAGTCAGTCAGTCAGTCAGTCAGTCAGTCAGACAGTCAGTGAGTGAGTGAGTCAGTGAGGGCTTTGCCGTTTATTAGTATAGATAACATAAACCATTTCTGTATCAGCCATTTCTCACATGCAATCTCCTACATTTTTCCTCTTTTATATCCCTTCCTATCTGGTGCAGTCTCCTGCAGTTTCCCATATATATCAATTTTGATCTGCATCTGCATGCTCACATCTAGCTGTGATGCAGACTAACACTCCCAGGCAAGTACTTGCTGTCTGCTCATTACATGGGCCAGACACAACCAGACCACAGGCCATACAATTTCCAGGTCTTGTCTACAGGCACTGGAGTTCCTATTTCTTGCCACTCCTTATCCCGCTGAAGAACATCACGCAAACAACTAAGGTAGTTCACATGCAAAACCAATATACGTTGTAGTTCACACATAAAGCCGTGATAAGGTGTGTACGTAAAACTAGTACGTTTTGTGAGTGAAAGGGATATGCAGTAGACCCCTACGAGGTCGCGGTTCAGAGTTCGCTGCCTCAGTCATTCGCGGATTTTTCCTTAGAACCTATCTACCAGACAGTTGTGGCAAGTGCCCTCTTCTACGCGGTGGTGTGCTGGGGAGGCAGCATAAAGATGAAAGACGCCTCACGCCTGGACAAACTTGTTAAGAAGGCAGGCTCTATTGTAGGAGTAAAGTTGGACAGTTTAACATCTGTGGCAGAGCGACGGGCACTAAGCAAACTCCTGTCAATCATGAATAATCCACTGCATCCACTGAACAGTGTCATCTCCAGGCAGAGGAGTAGCTTCAGTGACAGACTGCTGTCACTGTCTTGCTCCACTGACAGACTGAGGACATCGTTCCTCCCCCACACTATGCAACTCTTCAATTCCACCTGGGGGAGTAAATGCTAACATTACTCAAAGTTATTGTCTGCTTTTTTATTTTTATTTTTCATTTTTATTACTATTTAATTTAATATTGTTTTTTGTATCAGTATACTGCTGCTGGATTATGTAAATTTCCCCTTGGGATTAATAAAGTATCTATCTATGTATCTATCTATGTATCTATCTATCTATCTATCTAATAATTGTTTGCAGAAACCGCAAATATCCTCTGCAATTTTTATGGCTTTTTTCGTGGCAATACTGTACTGTAGAGAGAACACAAAGCAACTGTAGAGGAAAACGCAGCTTGGGATGGTGAAAGTAGCCAATAGAATTTGAAACTGCAACTCCCAGCAGTCACTGCAGTGGCTCTGATTGGTTTTCTGCTGAGGGTACTGGGGCTGTTGGGGTCAAAGGATGTCAGCGCAGCTTTTAAAAAGGGAGCCGGTGACCAGAAGAAAAAAAAAGCTTTTGTAATTTGTGTTTCAAGTTCCTGCCTCTCTGTCTGCCTTCTGTTGGGTTACCTGTACTTATTCATTTTGTCCTGGATCACTTCGTGGTTGGGGTCTGGATTGTCTGCTGTCTACTTGTGTACATGAGGACTGTAAGTGGATTCATGGCCACCCTGCAAAGAAATCTTCACCATTTCAGGAACTAGCGGTAGGACTATCTTTATATTCCCATTCAACATGCAGATCTCTGGACTATCTATTTTCATCATTACATTTCATCTGTTGCCTTTTTTCATTAACGTTTTTCATGATTTACTGTGTGTGTTTTGTTTGTGCTTTGTTATATTTAATATGTAATCGCCGTAAGGGGAACAGGGGTGGTATCTTTGTTTTCATTTATTTCATTTGTTTTCATTACATTCTTTATTTGCTGTTTGATTACTGGTTTGCTTTGTTTTTGTCTCTGTTTGTGAGTGTGTGTGGGTCGGGCCAAGGCTGGGTGCGTCCCTGGAATCTCCACCATAAAAATAAATAAATCACCGTCTTCTTGACAGTGTAAATCTTAGTGGCACTGGACAGATACAGCGTTATTCATTTCTCCTTGCTGCTGATTGACTGTGATGCATCTCCAGCTGAGTGTTCTTGTGTTTCCATTTTGTTCCTCTTAACCTTTAAACCGCCACAACCGGCTATAGTCGTTTACTAGTGACATTTGCAAGCACGCAGGAGCTGATCAGTCAGTGCTGTACATTTGTTGAGCAGCCAGCTCATGACCACTGGCAGCCCCTTGTGAGCAGGGGGGCTGAACACACCCCTGGAAGACACGGACGCTCCTCAAAAAACCCCTTTTAAAAAACGCTGATAGACTACCTTCACATTGCTCCCTTACTTGCTAGGCTTACTTGTGGCTGCTCTGTCGCGTGATATGCTTCTCGCTCAACGCTACGCTTACTTAAAAGCCTTAACAGCACCTGTCCTCTTTGGCTGATTGCTTTGTTTCTCTCTCTTCCCCCAGACATCCTCTGCTCTTGTTGTGGGTCCCCTATGATGTTTGTCTATTCTTTAATCGAGAACTAACTGCATACTGAGCTCATTTTACTTCTGAAAGAGACATGTTTGTTTGAAGTGTTTGAATAAAGTTCGTTTCTCTACAATCTCTTGTGTTTCTGTGCAATTCTGTGACCCAAGCATGACACCCTGCAGCACTGCAGCCTCATTGTCTCTGGGATTGAGCCACTGCACTAGACTAGCCTGCCAGCCTCAGTGTTTACCTCTGTGTGTTTGCGTGCAGCCAACTCAAGTGCAGTTGGCTCGGTGATTTACTGAATTCCATCAATGGCGTCAGTTGTACCTTTTACATATTGTTCCAGTAGTTTTTTTTAAATAGTTTTTACAGTTCATTTGCAGTGTGTAAAATGATCAGTGTTGCAGTAATTGTGATGCTCTTTGCATGAAAAAAAAATGTGTTCCATTAAAATTTCACTTTTTCTTTGTGAATTGTGATGTTTACTTAAAGTGCAGCAAAAAAGTATTTGGCGTACAGGGATGCATTAACCCCCAAATATGTGGCAGTTTAAGGGTTAAAGCCCCAAGATTCTAGTAATGAAAACGCGCTTGCATAAATTACAGTACATATAGCGGTAACATCGGTATTTTACATTCTAGCACTGCGGGAGACATAGCAGTACAGTACTGTGCGGTATACAGGTTTACCTTTACATTCTTTATTTTTAGGTAATGTATTAAGCTGAGTTTGAAATTAAATTAAAGTGTTTTGGGGGCATATTTAGGGTTTAAACTATAAAAATAGGCATTTTTTTTACCGCATCCAAAATTCATGGTTTTTCACAAATTGCGGGTGCTCTAGGAACATAACCCCCGCTAATTTTCGGGGTGTACTGTAGTACACACATGAAACCAGGACAATTCTCAGGTTTGATTGATCTAGTACATACATAAAACCTATTGCATTCATACAATTACTAGACTAGCGTACCAGTCGAATATAAAAGCAAGCCGATATAAATGTACATACACAAAACAATTGCATACAAGTAAACCAATACAGTTCATTCACAAACCAGTAACAAAGATACTGGAAAATCAATATAGTTCATATGCAAACCAGTAAGATACATATGCAAACCAATATAGGTTACACTCAAACCGATAATATACAGACACGAACCAATACAGATCATATGAATGATCCTAGTATTTTACACACACAAACTAATGAAGCATACATAATAAATAGATAGATAGATAGATTGATAGATAGATAGATAGATAGATAGATAGATAGATAGATAGATAGATAGATAGATACTTTATTAATCCCAAGGGGAAATTCACATAATCCAGCAGCAGTATACTAATAAACCAATAGCGTACACATGTAAACCAATAGATTATGCACATAAATACAATGATTTATGGCCTGCTTGGCCCATCATATTAAAAAGAGTACAAAGTTTCCACGGCTGTGTTTGGATATGACGGCATCAACATCTCCCATAAACACTTCAGACAGTCAGTCCAAACCCAGCTTGTAAAGGTGAATACAAGAATCCAGAAGAGTAAGATTTTTAACACATGATGAGATCCCCTGTACCAAGTATGAGCATAAGCACACAATCTTACATTTGTGCCAGTAACTCCAATAATGTTCTGAGCCAATAAAAATGATTGTGTAGCACAGGTCCAGTATTTAATTTAATAAATGCTCATACATTTAATGAGTTTTATTACAAATAACATATGCAAAAATTACAATAGGAAGAAAATACGACTCATCAAGGCATCTGTTAGTATTTGAATACAAGTGAACTTCTCTGTGTGCATAAAAACTAAACAAATCTTACAGAAACTAATGAAATCATATTAAAATGACATAAAAATCCATAAACAAACTGTGCAGTAATAACACATGGCAAAACAATATAATGATAAAGTGAAAAGAGTAAAGAAAAATATGACCACCCCATTTTCTCTACAAAACAAATAACTTTGTGATAATAAATGATTGTTTTGGCATTTCGCTATAAAGGGTCCGTTATTCTGAAAAAGGCCTGCTCTAGTTAGTGCAATAATTCAGCTGCTTGAGCAGAACAAGTGTCTGGAAGTAAAGCCTTTTCCAAACGTTCTGCTCTGTACTCATCTATAAAACAGCTGGAGAAGTTATCAACAAATACTGTAGCAAAAGTCAACATTTTAGTGATAGGTCCTGTACTTCTGCTCAAGGAGCAGCAGTGTGAGAAAGAACTTGGTCAAATTCATCTGACTGCTCATACAACTCTTCATTGAGCAGTGAGTCTAAAACGGTAACAGGGTTTAACTGAGAACAACGCTGGGCTTTAGCATTAGTAGTACCTCATAATATGAGACAGAGCTCTGTGGCAGCACAAGTTTCTAAAAACAGTGTGACTCGGGCTTTATGGGTACTTCAGTGACTGAGGAGCTTGGCAGATAATAATAATAATACATTTTATTTATTTGTAGGCGCCTTTCTAAACACTCAAGAACACCGAACAATAGACAAAACACAGATTATAAACAAAAGTAAAATACAAAAGTTAAAATCAGACAGAGCAATTGTAATCAAAGAGAAAAAGCAGTCTTAAACAAATGAGTTTTAAGTTTAGATTTGAAAAGTGAAAATGATTCAATATTTCTAAGCTCATATGGTAGTGAGTTCCAGACCTGGGGAGCTGAGCAACTGAATGCTCTGCTCCCCATAGTGGTAAGACGGACGAAGGGGACAGTCAAGTGGATGGAGGAAGAGGATCTAAGGGTATGGGAGGGAAGATAGATATGGAGGGGCAAGGTTGTAGACAGCCTTAAAAGTTAGCAGGAGAAAAAATTGAATTTGGAACTGACCTAGAAGCCAATGAAACTGCTGCAAAATGGGAGTGATATGGTGAATAGATAGGGTTCTAGTAATGATGCGGGCAGCTGAATTCTGGACCAGTTGAAGCTTATAAAGAGATTTGCAAGAAAGACCAAAGAAAAGGGAATTGCAATAATCCAGCCAAGAAGTGACAAGGCTATTAACAAGGATAGCAGTGGTGGGGAGAGTAAGGGAGGGGCGAATACAATTAATGTTACACAGTTGGAAATATGCAGACCGGGAGATGTTATTGATGTGGGACTGAAAGGATGACACCCAGACTCTTAACCTGTGGGGTAGGGGAGACAGAGGAATTATCAATAACAAATGAAAAATTATCAGCTTTGGGTAATGTTAATTTTGTATCAATGAGGAGAACCTTAGTTTTATCACTATTTAATTTAAGAAAGTTTAAAGAAAACCAGGATTTGATTTCTGCTATTCAATCTGTAAGGGAGGAGGGTGGAAAGGAAGCAGTAGGTTTGCTAGTGAGACAGAGCTGGGTGTCATCAGCATAACAGTGGAAGCTAATGTTATATTTACGAAAGATATTGCCAAGAGGTAGGAGGTAGATAATGAAAAGGAGGGGCCCCGGGACAGAGCCCTGGGGCACACCTGAAGTAACAGTGGTGGGTTGGGATGTGAAAGTTGAACAAACTGAGTGCGGCCTTAGTGTTGGGTGTGGAGGTGAGCTGATTGTTTAATTAGAGTGTATCAACATTCTGCATAGGACAGAGTCGGGAGTGAGCCAACATAGCTGAGTGAAGACAGAGTGATCACTGCCCTATGTGGAGCAGAGGCAATGAGGGATACAGTAGATGCCAAGGGTGTGTACAGCAAGATGCTGGTCCAAGAGACGCCAACAGAGGAGGCAGCATGTTGAAGCTGGCATTAAACAGCCCCACAAATGCAGATGGAGGCATCTGAAACAAGAGCAGCTGTAGGCATCTCTGGTCAGCTGCAAGACCCTCTGGGTGAGCTGAGGAGATGAATGGAAAAATTCTGAGTTGACAGAAGTTGAGAGAACCTGAAGTCTGCAAAGTTTTACTGTTGGATTTTAACACACTATTTATTACTGGTTTACACCCAATATGAGCATTGATTTTATGGTTTATTTATTGATGTATGTATTAAGAAGCACTGCACTTTTGCACTTTGGGTTTGTTGTTGTTTTTAACCCTGAATTAGTTAACAAAAGCACAAAGCACTTCTGCTCCTGCCACTTGTGTCATATGTTCATTCTTAGCTATGACTATCGACGGTCCCGAGTGCAGAGAGTACAGCGGCTGCACTCAGCCTGGAACATCACACCTAACATCGACAATTCATACCTGTTCAGTATTGAACTTTTTAAGTGTTGATTTGTTTCTTTATCAGTAGATACAATATGGTGGCAATCAAAAGACTGGATTTGGAATTGTATTCCTAAGTAGGCACAGCGTGTGAAAACCTGTGTGTCTCATAAACAAACAATAAGAATTGCTTTTGAAATTTAGGAAGACCTAATGGAGATGCTTGAGACAGAAGCGGCTTAATTTGATGAAAGCTTTCCTGTGGCTTATCAGTTCAAAGTTTGGTGTCGGGGAGTTAGGTTTAGAAATTTCATACAGTGGCTGTAATGAGAGGGCATTTTCTAGTATCCACTGCCCGCAGTAACCACATATCTTCAGGAACTTACACATTATCGGCCGTAGAGTTTTGAAGAGCACTGACACCCTCCTAGGTAATGGTTCACATGTTACTACATGGGACATGACCCTGGTATCTCACTTCTTTTTAGCAAAGCTATTGGCTACATGCTCTGAGGCCTTTCTCAGCTAACACCAGCAGTTACCACAACCTTCGCACACAATTTAAGCAAAGGAAAACAAAGCTAAAGTTTATTAATATACTGTGTGTTTAATCTGTAAGTTCTACTCTATCAAGGTTACATTTAACTACTTTGCAAAAACAGCGAAGGACTTTCACAGTAACCTCGAGAACACACAGCCCAAACCTATTGAGCGCCCGCATGTTTAAAAGCAAACTAGTAATAGTTGTCAGGGGGAGTGGAACTGAAAAGAATGCACTTTGTAAATCGTTAACTGTACAACACATTATCTCTGGTGGTATAGATGCTGAAATAGTGAAAGCATCCAGAACTTCTAGGAACCATGCAATAACACATCCATTAACTGCTAGGAGAATTTGAGGTAAAGAGAGATACAAGAGCAACGTCTGGTGGCTTCTTAGTAATTTGTGCTTGGGGTGTCTCTGAAGAGCCAGAAGTTTGAAACCTATACATACTGTATCTAAAATAGTGGATTATATGGTTAAGATTTGTGAACCATGCTAATGTAACCCACTGGGGCTTCTAAAGAGATGATATTTTAGATGATACTCCAATTTACAAAAACAGGTCGCTTCTCCTGTGAAAAGTAAGCAGGCATGTTTCTCTTTTGAAAGTCTCTATTGCACATGAAGGTGTGAAGTAACTGGAGTCAAAGTCAGATTGGCTTCAATTCCTATCACTGTGAAACATTTATTTTATAGTGGCTACCTTAATGGTGGATTTTGAGGCTCTTGTGTCCACTAGAAATTGAGCCGGTTTTCTGTCTACTGTTAATATTACTTAGGGTTCATCTGAGGCATTCTGACTAATATATTGCATTATAGGAGGATATTAGGATTTGGATCTGCAAATTTCTATGCCTTACTTGTCAGATTTTGCATAGCCCAGGACACAGTATTATGCATATTAGGACCATAATTTCCAATTATTTTTACACTTGGATTATTTTGTACATCCCTAAGATACAATATTCATCTCTTCAGTGACATAAATTCCTTTGAATACGAATATTGCTTTGGCCTTTGTCCCATATAAATAAAGTTTGAGCAAATTGCCATTTATTAGTCTCTTTTTGTATATTTCTTTAATCTGAAAATGCATGGCTGTTGATTTGCTTGTCTCCCCATAAAGTGCCTCCAATATACAGAGTTTTGTTTAATGTCCTTTTGAACCTTATTCTGCAAACTATTAATGAATACAGTATATCAACAAACAAAGGCCATATTATCTGGTCCTTCAACTTGGTTAGCACATCTCCCCGGTCAGTCATAATTGAATATATTTCCTTCAATTTTTCTTTCAATTCAGTAAGCCCATCATTAGTAAACAATAACTGTAATTCTGCACCTGCTGGCCATTCATGTAATTTTGCCATTAAATTATTTCACACAACTTGTTTCAAAATAGCTTTTAATAATTCTGCTATATCTCCCCATGTTGGCCTTTGAGAAAGTGTTGCTAGCTCTAATCCCTCTAAATATGTAATGATATTATTCATTAGAATCTGCAATTCCTTTATTATATCCCAGCGGTCAATGTACTTCAACCACTATATCATCACCCATATTATCCACTCTTCCAGTAGGAAATTCTCTAATTGAACACTTTAAGCCTTATCTTTAGGTAATTAGCCCCTTAACCTCTCTGATCACCTATGTTCTGTTTCTCCTTTCCTTCATAAATCTTGATCTCTTGTAGTGGACAGAAACTGGACTGTCTGCTGATGCATGCTGACTGATGGAGGGTTGTTCTTGGACATGGATGGCAGTCTGGTGATTTTAATTATAAGGAGGTAGCGGACAAGGTATCCACTCATCATCCTCCTGCTTGCGTTATACCTCGTATATTGCAATTTGATGTCAGGATATAAGGGAGCATTAGGGATTTGAGGGTAAAGGAAATTTGCCTGTGGAACTGCCACAGACTATAGATCGGAGAACCGCCCTGACTGATTGTGCTCCTGTTCCATACATTTTCTGTCATTTTTTATATTTCTTTCAGTTAATTTTGTAATTTAATATGCATAATTGATATACAGTATATTTTAAATGAGTCTGTCTGTCCCAGTTAAAATTACCTTTAATTTGTCACTTCACTGTGTCAATCCTGCTCTCATTTTGTGACATTTTTTTTATAGCTGTACATATACGACATGGGACTCAAAAAATTCCCAGAATCGGTCAATAGCACGAGAGTAGGGTGTAGGTACCGACTATGTCACTAGGTGTTGTACACCGACAATTTTGTTAGTCAGTCTGCCAAGTGGCATTGTGCTTAGTTGATCGAGTAGTTATTTCTGAAATTTATTCTACAGCCATGTGGTTTTTTTTCTCCAAGGTTATAACAAACTTCATAACAACGATGATTATATTTATTGATAGTAAAGGACTTGTTAATAAAGAGTTTTCCCGTATATAGATTTTTAATCAGCAACTTTTCACTGAACCACTGAGGTGTCTACAGGAAAACAGTGGCACAAGCACAACAACATTTTGAACCAGGACAGCACTCCTGCTCACATTGAGTTGTCAGAGAATTTCTGATCAAAAACAATAAGGTTGTCGCTTTTCATCCCCTGAATTCTCCAGAGTTCTGCTCCCTATGACTTCTTGTTTTCCCAAAATTAAACTGAGACTTAATGGAAGATGATTTGCAGCTATGGAAGAAATCCAGGAAAAAATCACTGCAGGCTTTCAACACCATAACAAAAGATACATACGGAAATGTTTCCAGGAATGGAAGAAGCGCTGGAACAAATGTATTGCTTCTCAAGTGGAGCATTTGAAGGTGACTAAAATATATTTTCTGCAAACTTTATAACAATTCCAACAATCCCCCCCCCCCCCCCCTTATAAAATGACAAAAGGTCCGCATCTGTACATGGCTTTGTGTAATGTCATTCAGTGTCCACAAAAGGGCTGGAAAGTTTAATGTACAAAGGCAATGAGATGCACAAAGAAAGAGGAATGTAAGGGTTAGCATATCCAGTGAATAGAGGTTTGGAAATGTACATCATGATTGAAACAGACAGACATAACCATTGTACCACTCTGCACCTTTTACTAAACGGGCATGTCACTTTGTTAGTATGTGTACCCACCTTAAGTAAGGGCTAAGTGTCTGTGTGTCTGTTTGTGTGCCTGTCCAGTTGCTATGTCTATGTCATTCCAGCAGATGGCACATCACAAACATTAACACTGCTTTTACAATTCCCATACCAAATGGCATATAACAGAGACATACTGTATGCATTGCATTGTGCACAGCATACTTTAATGCAGAGGTGTAATGTTGATTATTTAGATTTTAGAATGTCTTAGACTATATCTGTATCACGTCAAGTTTATCATTATGTGTACGAGCAGTTACTTCTTGTATGTCTTCTCAAAAGAGCTGAGTGGGTAGAATCTTGTACTGGATATGAGTAAACCTGGGAAATGGCCTGTTGTGATGTGAGATTTTGCATACAAGTTGATAAATATTTTGTATGTCTTTATTTGTAACTTAGACAAAGCAATGTAATATTAGTGTTACATTAGTGAGAAGCATTCATGCTTACAACCGCCCCCAGGACTAAGGGACTAAGTCAGCAAAGTGAATTTTACGACAGAGTTGGGGGAGGTGCCTAAAGCAAGTTTGGTAAATGTTTCTCTGAAGTCTCTCAACCCCCATAGGAAAGCCAGGCTGCCAAGCTTTATCTTAACAAATGGTTTTGGGGGTGTCAGGTGTGAAGATGTTCATTCCCCCATTGTTCTGAAGTATTGCTGTTTGGAACTGGCTTGTATCAGAAGCCTTTAAGTACCATGACTTCCTATTTGTACTGGGGTTGGAAAGAACATCTATAAATTTGCTCACTCCCTCACTCTCTCTCTCTTACTAACATCTGATGAAGGAACATCTCACACCATGAACTAAAAAGAACAACACAATGAAGAACACAGCTCGGCAGCCATATTGAGACAGGCATATGGCCTGTTCTGAAGAAAGCTGACCAAAAATGATGCCTTAACTAGAGACATTTAAAGTAACCAACAAGTCTGTGTGTCGCCTGAAACTACACATCAGCATTTATCAGTTTGTATGGATGCCAATATTCAAATGTACCTTGCATATTGTTACTATTTATGAATATTATCAATAATACATTATTTTATGTGTAACTTAACTCCTGCTTGTCTTTTACTACATCTAATTGCCTGAGGTTGTAGATGTAGAAGGGAAGGTGGGGAGAAGTTATATGGTATAATACCTCATAAACAGTGGTAAGTCTGTGAGATTTGAAGCATTCTGACAAAGGCTACATATTAATAATACAAAGGGGAAAGTAGAGGAACATATTTTTTTACCAAGACAAAACATGGCCTTAAACTGATGATAAAGATTTTGATGATGATGATAAATACAATAAAATATTAAAACATCTGTTTTGCTGAGATTTTTACATTTCCATTTTTAGTGACCAAATTTTTATTGAACTTGACCAAGAAACGATGAAGGATTCACAGAAATAAATATTCAGTGACAAAACCCACACTGTCAACAAAGAAAAAGTAAAAATGAGCAAGTGAAAATAAGGACAGAAACACTCTCCATATTCTTTACCTTAATGGCCACCAGAGTGGAAAATGTATAAGCTAAAAATTCCTGTACGCACCAAGAGCACAAAAAAGCCCAGAGAGACTCAAATTCAAGATATATTCAGAACATTGTCATCACTTTCAAAATGGACACTTCCATATTATTAATAAGTTGCAGTCTTTAGCTCTGTTCTGACGAGTTTAGTTTTTACACTAGGAGGTGATGTAAAGTTAGTGTCGGTACATATGAGCACTCTGTACCAGCATTTCCTTATTCCCCGTCATTAATGTATTCCTATTGTCAGTTGAACTGGCAACCTTCCTGGTGCAGATCCCTATCTCAGAGCCACCACTCCGCCCTAAACAGTTATAGATGCATCATATACAAACAGTAAGATTAGTGAAACTAACACTTTTGTAGGGTTTAAAACAATTGGGCAAAAGAAATAACATGATATTCTCAAACCCACTTAATCCATATCAGTTGTAGCATTGGAGAGCCAGTGCATCACAGGGACAAATTTAGGACTGTCAATCAACTTGCCGTGAATGTCTTTTGGGATATAGGAGTAGAACTAAACCACACCAGGAAAATCAGCAAATTCCACAAGATAAAGAGCAACCAACACAAATTTGAATTTGTGTTTGAACTTGTGAAGCTTAAGCAAAGCACCATCTAAGTCAGCAGCCATATCACCTGAACTTCAGAACAGGTCATCCAGCTAAAGCTAAGCATGTTTGGGCCCGGCCAGTAATTGGGTAGGACCATCTAGGAAAAGCTCGGGTTGCTGCTGGAAGAGGTGTTGGGGAGGCCAGCAGGAGGGACTTACCCTGTGGTCTGAATGTGGATCCCAATGCCACAGTACAGTGATGGGGACACTGTGCTGTAAACATGGTGCCAATAAGATGTAAAATCGAGGTTCTCACTCACTGTGGCCATAAAAGATCCCTGAGTATCCTTCATAAACAGTGGGGTGTATCCTGATGTTCAGGCTAAATTGCCCATCAAGGCCTAGTCATTTTGTCTCCTAATCATCCCCTTTCTCTAATTGGCTATCTCTTTCACCACTTCAATACCTAATAGCTAATATGGCACAAAAATAGCTACTACCATTGCATAATCCAGGTGGATGCTACACCTGGCGAATGAAGTGGCTCCCCGCTCACTATGACATTCGTGTAAATAATCTTGCACATATGAAGTATGTTATGTGAATAAATTGTTTCCGCCATTCAAATGTTAACATAATTTTGACTAACCCTGTATATATATAAACTCAGCAAAAAAAGAAACGTCCCTTTTTCAGGACTGTGTATTTCAACAATAATGTTTTAAAAATCCAAATAACTTTACAGATCTTCATTGTAAATTGTTTAAACAATGTTTTCCATGCATGTTCAATTAACCATAATCAATTAATTAACATGCACCTGTGGAATGGTCGTTAAGACCTTAACAGCTTACAGAAAGTAAGCATTTAAGGTCACAGTTCTAAAAACGCAGGACACTAAAGAGACTTGTCTACCGACTGTGAAAAACACCCAAAGAAAGATGCCCAGGGTCCCTGCTCATCTGCGTGAACGTGCATTAGGCATGCTGCAGGGAGGCATGAGGACTGCTGATGTGGCTAGGGCAATAAATTGCCATGTCCACACTGTGAGACGCCTAAGACAGCGCTACAGGGAGACAGGAAGGACAGCTGATCATCCTTGCAGTGGAAGACCACGTGTAACAACACCTGCACAGGATCGGTACATCCGAATATCACACCTGAGTGACAGGTACAGGATGGCCACAACAACTGCCCGAGTCACACCAGGAACACACAATCCCTCCATCAGTGCTCAGACTGTCCGCAATAGGCTGAGAGAGGATGGACTGAGGGCTTGCAGGCCTGTTGTAAGGCAGGTCCTTACCAGACATCACCAGCAACAACGCCGCCTATGGGCACAAACCCACCTTCGCTGGACCAGACAGGAGTGGCAAAATGTGCGTGAGTTTCTGCATGACAGCAATGTCAGTGTTCTGCCATGGCCAGCGAAGAGCCCAGATCTCAATCCCATTGAGCACGTCTGGGACCTGTTGGATCGCAGGGTGAGGGCTAGGGCCATTCCCCCCAGAAATGTCCAGGAACTTGCAGGTGCCTTGGTGGAAGAGTGGGGTAACATCTCACAGCAAAAACTGACAAATCTGGTCCAGTCCATGAGGAGGAGATGCACTGCAGTACTTCAAGCAGCTGGTGGCCACACCAGATACTGACTGGTACTTTTGATTTTGAGCCTCCCTTCGTTCAAGGACACATTGTGAAACATTTTTAGTTTATGTCTTATGGTGTTGACTCTTTTAGTGTTCATACAAATATTTACATATTAAGTCTACTGAAAGTAAAAACAGTTGAAAGTCAGGGGACGTTTCTTTTTTTGCTGAGTATATTTATATATATATATATATATATATATATATATATATATATATATAATATATATACAGTAGCACCTCTGGTCACGAACGTTTTCGAACACGTACAAATCGGGTTATGATCTAAAAGTTTGCCAAAACTTTGCATCTGTTCACGACCACGTGCTCTGGTGGCGAACAAAAACAGTGGCGGCCAGTTTCTCTACCCTCATTCGTAAGCGCCAATGATTTCCCATTCTCCGTTTTCCATTTTCTTTTGTTTGCGTATACAGGGCCTAACAAAGCAGCTGATGTTGCAAAAGGAGTTACAATGTTAACCAAGCAGAGGCCTCAAGTGCAGGAAGAGGTGGAAAAACTGTTGCTAGTGTGGTTGAACGAGAAACACCTTGCAGGGGATAGCGTAAACGAAGTGATCATATACGAGAAAGCCAGGAAGATTCATGGTGATTTGCTGAAAAAAAAATCCTTCGACTGGCGAAGGTGAGGAATTTAATGCCAGTAGAGGAAGGTTTGAAAAGTTTCGCAAGAGAAATGGCGTTTAATTTTTTTGCCCTGTGCTTAAAACTCATAAAAAAAGTGTTTACAGCAAGCGGTCTAGCATGAATTCTTACAATTTTAGTTTTCTCTGTTATTCAATGTTTTTACTTTTAGTTTAGTATCACACTGTGCATTCTATGGTTTAATCAACTTTCGCCGACTCACAGCCGGGAGGTGGGGCTGACGATTGCCTGAGTCTGTCACCGGCCAATTGTTCTAATGATTTTGATGTGCGGGAACTAGAGACATTGATCCAGCCCATACTGAACTTTGTACAGGTGGTGTCTTCCATGAAGACAATAAAGGAGGAACTAGAAGCGACGGCCAAAACGCAGATAAGGAGGATAGAAGAGTACCTGCAGCGTCTGGGGCAGGAGCTTCCCCAATTAAAGAATTCGGCGGTACAGGTGGGTACAACCAGTACCATAAAGGAAAAGGGGACGCAGAGTGAAGGAGCAGCTCGATTGGTTAATATCGGCTGCCAAATAACCTCACGTCCCACAAGGGATAGGGAGACGCTGACTGAAGGGTCGGTGGAAGGATCACGTGAGGCGGAGCAGCTGGGTAGTGCTGACATCCAGGTCAGCCCACCTCTTGAGACATCGGCGTCGGTCATGCATAAGTCGAAAGGGGTAGACAGTAAAGGGTCTCTCTATTATTATTAGAAACCCCATATAAAAAAGGAGAACTGCGGTAAAATGCTGAGATCTCCTGACATTAAGGAGTGTAGAGCTGTAAGCTCACATATGGAGGAATGATGCTCTCTGTAGGGGCGGGGAGATGGTCCACCTTCAGCTGAAAAAGGGGCGGAGTCAGTATTTCTAACATGTTTTCAGTCTCGCAGGCTGAGACTATCTGGAGGAAGACGGCTGTGTTATGAATGCCCCGGACTGGGCCATGTGTGGAGGGACTGTCCACGGAGAACCGGGGAGATGGGAAAAAGGCAGCATGTGTTCAGTATCTCCCCACAGTTCTCCTGTTCTTATTTCACAGGTCGCAGTCACGACCCGGTCACAGCAGACAGCTCCTCCTGGAGAAGGACAAGCCTCGTGGGGCTGGACGATTTGCCCACTGTGCTCTGCTGACAGAGGAGAACTGTGACAGACAACTGGCTGCTCAACCCGGAAGTGCAGACAAGTCACGTGGCTAGAAGGACAGAAGCACTTCTAGGTCAAAGACTATTTAAAGGACTGGTGGAGAGTTGGGAGGGAGCGGGACAGAGCTTGGTGGGAGGAGTGGAGGAGAGATTTGTGTATATTTGGTATTATTTTACTTGTGTATGGTGACAGAGGTGCTTTTGGCAACTGTATCGAGAAGAAAAAACATTAAAGATCTTCTTGGTGATTTTACCCTGTGTGCAGTGTGTCTGTCTGTTGGGTTGAAAGAGGCAACAGCGACCTCTAGCATCTTACTATATATATATATATATATATATATATATATATATAAATACATGCTTATGAAACTGAATGGCATTAAAACATTTTTGCATCCCATTTCCATATAAGATTTCCCTCTGGATCCTTCAGTTTTCCTCTCACATCCTCAAAGACTTCAGGCTTGATTAACTGGCGCCTCTAAATTGGTCCCTGCTGTGACTCAGCGTTTAATGTGTGCATGAGTGGACCCTGTCATGGACTAGTGCCCCATTCTGAGGCTAATTCCAGCCTTGAACCCAGTACTATTAGATAGATAGATAGATAGATAGATAGATAGATAGATAGATACTTTATTAATTCCCAAGGGGAAATTCACATACTTAATGGGATGGAATGGGGTCTGCTCCATGACACCTGGAATTTGACCAAATGTGTTTGAGAATGTTATATTTTGTTTAAACATCATTAATTTGGAAATGTGAAGAAACATGCTCCTCCAATGACCTAAGATGTTGAGCTGCTTTCTGAATTTACATTTTTCTATTAATGCAGTTTGACATTATGGAATAAATCATATAGTCCTGAAATGTAACTGGCATGGTTTGAGGTGGATGATGTTCACTCATATCCAAGAACTGTTACTATCATTGCAAAATTCAGGGAGCTATGATTTTTGGTAGTTAGAAGAAATGTACCTGAGAAATCAAGCTTATTCTCCTATTAAATGCAAAATCCAGTAATTACAATTTAGTGCCTGTGTGTTATCAAGTCCTTCAGAGATTTTTATGTTGATAACATTGTATCATCTGAACCACTGGCTTCCAAAAATAACCTCCCACAAAGACATTTCTTTCATTACCTGCAATTCAGAGTCTGCTCAAAACAACATAACTAAATTCATTACCCCTTCCATATGAAGCTCCGTGGAGCACAAAAGCAAATTGGACTTGCCTGAAACATGGAGGCAATCTAAATTTCCACTGCCACCTGGTGTAAGGGGGATGGAACCGCTCCCAATTCTCTGCTTCTGCTGGTCCATCCATTAACTTACACTGGTCGGGTACAAAGTTATTTATTTGTTCTACAAGCCAATCCATTGGCGTTGTCATAATGGCCTCTCGTCCAGGTAATGGCTTCTTCCCTGTCTCATCCAGGATGCCCATTCTCCTCCTACACTTGTTAGTCTCCAATGTTTGGTTCTTATGTGGTAGATTTTTTCCTTTCCAAGGATATGATGCAAATAATTTGAAGCATAAAATGGATAGTTTTCAGTGTGTCACACTTTTCTCTTAAGTGTTTTATTAAACCAAATAGTGCCTGATGAGTCAACACAGGTGTAAATGGAAACAAGTTAAACAGAGAAATGCTTTGTCATTTACATCTTATTGCTAATAAGGAACCATTAAAAACACTGAATGTAGCTGTTTAAGACTGAAATAGGCAATTAAGGATGGGGAAGCTTAACAAGCGAGACCACTAAAGTGAAGTATAAAAATGTCACTTGAGCATTAAGTGCTTCATCAGCAATAACTGACACCTCATTAAGAAACTGGATTGGAACAAAAACCGGCAGCCACTGCAGCCCTCCAAGACCGACATTGTCCACCCCTGCACTAGAGTATTCATGATAAGCCCCAGGAATTGTGGAAGAAGCCCTGGATTTATAGGATGGTAAGCAGTTCCTAGAGTTGATTGGTAGGTAGCCCTGCCTCTTTGGGGAACACCCACAAAACACAGGGAGCATAACAAAAGGTATCTTATATACTGTATATAGACAAAATTACAAATAAAGAAAGATTCAAAAAATCATCATAAAAAGAATTAAAAATGAACTAAAGAGACATCAGACATGAATTTGAACTCCAGCCCAGGGGAGGAATTTATATGCTGTAACAAAAAAAACACTATATAGGTGCCTGACCCGACACAGACTCACACCGGAGGCATGTATAAAAACAAAGAAACTTTTTATTTTTCTTCACCTGTGGGGCACGTCTTCTCTGTGACCCCCACAAGCATAACACAGTCCCAAGTACACCAAATACACCACACTCTTCTTCCTCCACCACTCTCCTCCTAGGCAAACTTGTCCTCCTCCTCCCGACTCTGGCCATTGAGTGGTGGCTGCTGGCACCTTTTATAGTCCACCCAGAAGTGCTCCAGGTGGTTGATTGGCGAGTTCCGGCTGCACTTCCAGGTGTGGTGAATGCGCTGCACATAAGGGCTCAGGAGTCTCAGCTGCAGCAACCCCTGGCGGCACCTGCAGGACCCAACAGGGCAGCACCCAACTCCAATTCCCATGGAGCCCTGCAGGAAACCAAGGCACTGATCCAGACCAATGGGGGGTGCCATCTAGCGTCCAGGTGGGGGTATTGCACAGTCCATGTCTGCAACCCCTGAACATATAACGAAGGGGCGTCCCGGCTGGGCATGGACCCCAGCCATCCACCACAATGCATATAAATATCATATTCTTTAAGGATTTGCAATCATAATTAATCTATGGTATACTTTTCTCTGCTTTCTTTTCTTGTTGTTATCACCACCACATTTTCAAAGTATTGTGATGCTTGAAGTAAATGGCCCAATTCTCCAAAAGTCCCACTATTTCAAATCTCTTAGGATCTCCTAGTTAAAAAAAAACAATAGGGAACTTTGTAAACACATATATGCTAGGTAGAATGCCCATCTAAGTTATCTAAGAACGTACAGGAAAATAGGTTCGCATGGACATCTGATGAGGAGAGACAATGAATACATGGGCAGAAGAGTAATGGGAATGGAAGTATATGGGAAGAGAAAATAAAGCAGGATAAGTGGAGGTGAACTCTTAAAAATAAAGTTTCTTCAGAGAGATGCCATAGAGGAACCACTTTTGTTTCCCAAAGTCTCATCCACATGAATTTTCCCGAAGGAACCTTTATTTATTTAGATCCATAACACACAGGTTAAGTCCACATTTTCTTAATCTGTTAGAGTCCTAATATGTAGCCTATCATACATCAAATATTTCAGCTTCTTTTTCTATGTATTAGTTACAAAGTACCAGCTTCCTATGCAGAGATTCTTTTCCAAAATGAAATGGTGCTTGGTCAAGTAATAGTTCTATGAGGAACCACACAATCCAATAAAGAACCATAAAATGACATTAAAGAACCATTATCTTTAAGAATGTGGTAGGATAAAGTAAAAGAAGATCTGAAGGGAAATGGCTTGACTGGTGAGGAGGTGCAGGACCAAGACATTTGGAAAAGGCTGGTCAAGCAAATTGCCCCCACATAGACATGGGAAAAGATGAAGAGGAAGAAGAAGAAGAAGAAGAATACCCATTGGCGGCTGGATGGTCTTTTGGCCATGGATCCCCTGCAGATTTTATTTTTTATGTAGCATTGCATCCCTGGAGTTTTTAAACATTTTTTTCTGTTCTTCATGGCCATCTGACCATAGCATCAGACTTGTGTTAGAGACTTAAATACAAATCTATAAGTAAGGACTGTACTTTATGTACTTGTGTATTTGTGTTATGCAAATGTGTATCAATGAATTCTTATCTGCTATTTTCAGCATGTATCATTCATTCTTATTCTTATGCATTTCGAGTTTTTCTGCTTTTTTCTTACAATGTTTTCTTTAATATATTTTTAAGCACTTTAAGCGACATTTGTAGAAATTAAACATTCTTTTTGAGAGGAAGGTGTGTTTTACTACCTGATATTATAAAATTTAAAAGGAAAGAATTTGTAATGTTCAGTTCCTAGCACTCTTATACCAAGAGCATCATTGAAGAGCACTTTTGAAAGTAATGGTGAGTTTAATTAAATGATGCAATTTTCTACCAGCCTTCATTACGTATTGCTATTGAAATTCTTAATTTTTCTGAGAGTATAGTGCAGCTTCAAAAGGACTAATATACTGTTTGAAAACTTGCATTTTAAATGTATTAAATGCATTTTAACATATTGTAATGAAAAAAAAAAAGGCAAAACATACTAGACCTTTTCTTAAGTACCTCACTGCTGTACTTAAAATAGATATGGGTAATGTACAGGAAGTGTTCTTGGTCATCTTTTTCCATTCATGACGCATTAGAGACATTTCATTTTTAGAAAATAAATATAAAGTGGTACAGGAAGAGAGGTGGGCTATCATGTTGTGGTCCTTAGAGCTTCAGTCTCAAGTTGCAAGCCAGGCCTGGTCAAGTTGTGTTTTTGTCTAAAGGGGAAATCGGCAACAAATTAAAATTGTCTGTTAAAATTCCAACAACAATAACAAATACAAATTTTATTGAAAGAAAGCAATTACCGTGTAATAAACATTAAATAAAAAGGCGAAAGTAGTGTTTTTCAACCAGTGATTTGTGGCACAGTGAGAGCTACCCTGGTGTGCCATAGAAATAATAGTGTAGCGCAACTGACTATGAACCTAAGAGGGACAACTTCTAAGGAAGTATAGTTGGCTCTGTTCTCTCTTGTACAGAGCATCAGTGTTGGCAGTCTGGTCCAATTTATCATCCAGCTGCACTCCCAGATATTTATAGGTCTGCACCCTCTGCACACAGTCTCCTCTGATGATCACAGGGTCCATGAGGGGCCTGGGCCTCCTAAAATCCACCACCAGCTCCTTGGTTTTGCTGGTGTTTAGTTTTGGGTGGTTTGAGTCGCACCATTTAACAAAGTAAAAGTTAAGGAATAATGTTTGCCATTTTTGAGAGGGAGATCAGAACTACATGTGTTTTAGGTAGCTTCTCATTGGCAGAGATATCATGGTCACATGTTTTTCTTCCCACGTGGGGGATGTTCTCCTGTCAGAGCTGAACCTTCCGCTTGGCCAGAGTTACTTTTTTTTTTTTTTGATTGATTTTTAAAGTTTGTCCTGTTTCACTACCATGTGGGCAGAGCCGCTGGGGACAGCTAGTATGAGATATAATGTGTTTGTGGTTAGTAAGATTGTGGTGTGCCTTGGGATGTTTCTGGTTACAAAAAGTGTGCCACCAAAGAAAAAGGTTGGGAAATACTGGGCTAAAGAATGAAATTAATAAGAACAGCAAGAAATAACAAAAAAAAATTACTCATTTTAGATTGAAACAAAGTTGCAAACAAATTAATCTTAACCAGCAGAAGCAGCAGATAGTGAAAAGCTCTTACTAACAAAGTCACAAGAAACTCCAAAACCCATCCAATAGGAATGAAAAATCAAAATAGAGATCTCCTTAAAACCTAATTGGCTTGTCCTAGACAACAATGAGATCCAAAAGAAATAAAATAGAGACATATTCTTTTGTCTCCGACTCCTCAGATGTTTCTCCTGAGATAAAATGCTATGGGATTCTCACAAGTGTCTCCTCTTGTGTTGCAGCAAAGTCACACTAAGGGCCCAGGTTTTCCTAGTAGTGTCTTGACATTTTTATTGCAGTTTAAAAGTATTTGCATTGAGTGCTCAGTAGTAAGTGGTGAAATGTATGAACAGTTGTTTGAGGTAATAAAAATTATTACAAAACTACAGTCCTTATTTTTAAATACTATTAGGTTTTCTAATTTATTTTGCTCTGATCCAGTTAGATCATACTCTTTCTCTCAGAAAAGGCTGTCAGTGTGGCGTCGTGGGTAAGACCGTGGTCTTCTGGGTTCAAATCCCACTACTGACACTCTGTGACCCCAAGAATGTCACTTCATCTGCCTGTGCTCCAACTGGCAAACAAAAATGTAACTGATTGTATCTCAGCTGGCATTGGCATCAGGCCATAAGACTAAAAAGAGATTGCACAAAATATAAGATGCTTTTCAAACCAGATTCTTAATTTTGACTCAGTTGTATCTCATATCCTCTTTTTATCGGAAGCTATTTCTTCTAAAGAATTTTAGGACAAACATCTATAACAAAGTTAACTCTTAAATGAAAAATAAATGAGAATCTCCTTAAAGTCTCATGAGCAATAAAATTTTCCTAAAGGAATAATCCAAAGACAGAATGTAACATCAAGCATCTTTGCCTTTACATTGAGTATGCCAGTGATTTATTCAGCAGTGTAACCAGTCTGAGCCCCAAACCCCAGACCCAATAATAAACCCAACACAGTCACGGGTTGAAATATTTGATTTTTTAATTCAATATGCACACAAACAGTGAAACACAGCCCAAAACGATACAAACAATAAAGTTTAATTTCTCCTTCCGCCTGTAGTTGAGTGCTGCCTGCTGTTACTCTAACTGTCTAAGTGAGGCAGTGGGCTCTGTTTTAAAGTTGACCCAGGAAGTGTTTCCTGCGTTCCAGTCTCAGTCCCCAGAAGCACTTCCAGGTCGTACTCAAACCAGGGCAGTCCTCCCCTTGCGGAGCCCTCTGGCGGTTCCTATAGACCCCGATAGGGTTGTGTCTCTAGACTCCAACTCCCATGCCACACTGCAGATGTCTAAAGTAGTCGAACCATGAGGAACACTGCTACCTGTTGTATGGGAGAACAAGTTTCTCCAGTTTGCCTGCTCAATCCATTATGGCCCCCTGGCTGGGCATGAATTCTTCCTTTATCCTTGCCAAGATGCCTGTCCTTCCTTCCTTCCTGGTACCTACAGCAGATATACACTCAAGGTGCTGTACAAATCGTAAAAACAATCTCTTGAAACTGTTCATCCAATAAATGGTGAAAACACTGCAAAATGAAGTAACTTAAAATGTGAGTTTAAACAAACATAAAGTTCATTTCATTCTTATCGCCCTATTAAATACTTTCCCAAATATGAGGTAAAAGATGAAATTAGCCTTCAGTCATTTTTCCTAATATTTACTTTCAAAGCAGTAAAACTTCCCAGACCAGTTCTTTCAGTTCTTCCTGCCTTTTCCAAGGTAGCAGAAAGCAGCATAATGAGCCACCCCCAAGATAAGACCTGCCTACGGTGACATTACAGGGTCACAGAGTGAAATAAAGAATTAAAATAAAGGAGTTGATAGTTTCTTTGAGAGTGGCACAGTGGTAGCACTGCTGCCTCGCAGTTAGGAGACCTGGGTTTGCTTCCCGGGTCCTCTCAGTGTGGAGTTTGCATGCATGTCTGTGTGGGTTTCCTCCGGGTGCTCCGCTTTCCTCCTACAGTCCAAAGACATGCAGGTTAGGTGCATTGGTGATCCTAAATTGTCCCTAGTGTGTGCTTGGGGTGTGTGTGTGTGCACTGCAGTGGGCTGGTGCCCCGCCAGAGGTTTGTTTCCTGCCTTGCACCTTGTGTTGGCTGGGATTGGCTCCAGCAGACCCCCATGACCCTGTAGTTAGGATATAGCGGGTTGGATAATGGATGGATGGATGGTTTCTTTGAACTAAATAGCAGGAGAAATAAATAATATAAACCTAAGATCAGAAAACATATCAGGAGTTCAGTGTAGTAATTTGTGTCTCTCAGTTTAAAGAACCTTTTGTTGCACATCCTACCACATATTTAGGAGATCCTCAGAAGTATAGGGGCTTCTTAAACTCATGCAGGATTAATTCTGATTTACAATCCAGAAAAATACCAAAATAATTGGGCAGTATTGACAGGCAATGCTCACAAATTACTGCACACACAGCTAAACCAAGGAGTGTCTTTGTTCTCAGACAATTCCAATCTGAGTATTCACACATATTCACACACAGGTCACATATAAGTCGCACATGTCTGTACCGAAATGATTACTACATACAAAAGTGTTCTATATCTTATCTGAAAAGCTGAAGTTTTTATTTTTACTATGTAAAAATATTGTGTTGCATTGGGGTGAAAATGTTAGATTAAACTGCATTATAAAAGTTGATTGTTTAAGGTAGATCAGTACTTAAACTGCTAGCCTGACAGATAGCTTACAATATGCTGACTGTGCAGCCTCAGTATAAACATATCAATTTAATTTAGAGGTCTACAATAAATTGACTGAGTTGGATATAATCTCAAAAGTTATATTTAAAAAATTCAAAATAGCCAAAAATGTCTTTCATCAAGTACTAAACACCTCGGCAACACTGAATATTGAAGTTCAGGCTCTACCAAAGCATTAGACTTTTTAATATGGTACCTTGTTTAAAAAAAAGCATTATCTTATGAGACAGGAAGCTTTGAAAATTATTTTCTTTTGCTATAATTTTTTTAAATTGTTTATTCAGAAAACGTATTCCCACCCAAATGATTTTTAGACACTACATTATTCATAAATTCAACTGAACTGATTGAAGCAGCTTATTCTCCTACTTATCATAAGGGTAATAGAAAGCTCTTCATTCCACCCAAATTTAGTAGTGAGATATTTAGGTTCAGGTCATTAGACTAATGGATGCTATTTCTGCTGGCGAGTGACATCATGTGATGTCTGTCATTATGTCAAAGCCTGTCATCCAAGTGGTAAATAAACAGCTGGTGTATCCACTGGACTTTTACAACCTGCACCAGTTCCAATAGACCAGGGGTGCCCATTTCGGCCTGCGAGCTACTTTTAAAATGACCAGGTCGAAATGATCTACCTACATTAAAAATGCTATATATATACAGTACAGGCCAAAAGTTTAGACACACCTCCTCATTCAATGTGTTTTCTTTATTTTCATGACCATTTACAGCACTCCATCACTCTCCTTCTTGGTCAAATAGCCCTTACACAGCCTGGAGGTGTGTTTGGGGTCATTGTCCTGTTGAAAAATAAATGATCGTCCAACTAACCTGACTTCTGCACAACACAACTGCTGGTCCCAACCCCATTGATAAAGCAAGAAATTCCACTAAATAACCCTGATAAGGCACACCTGTGAAGTGAAAACCATTTCAGGTGACTACCTGTTGAAGCTCATCGAGAGAATGCCAAGAGTGTGCAAAGCAGTAATCAGAGCAAAGGGTGGCTATTTTGAAGAAACTAGAATATAAAACATGTTTTCAGTTATTTCACCTTTTTTTGTGAGCTGGAGGGGTGATCGCACCCCAAGAAGACAAAGACGCCCCTGGGAATACCCCTGAAACACAGACTACCCTCACACTGCTCCTTACCTTCTCACTTGTGCTATAACGCGTAATACAAGCCTCACGCGATACTCCGCTAACTTAAAAGCCTTGCGCAGCGCCTGTCGGTTTTGGAATTGATTGTTTGCTCTCTCTCTCTGCTCCTAGCGGAACTGTCATCCCTGACTTGTCATAGAGCACGTTTAAGCTCATGTGTTTGCAGTGTTTGAATAAAAATCCTTCTTGTTTCTACGACATCCTGTGTCTCTGTGCAAATCTGTGACCCAAGCGTGACAATATATATATATATATATATATATATATATATATATATATATATAT
>JANRMT010062834.1:11319226-11331991 GCA_026402145.1 Polypterus bichir lapradei
TATATATATATATATATATATTTTGGAACGGGCCCTAGACACAGACAGGAGGACATGTTTTAAACACCACTACACATTTATGTACAGTTCTATTTACAGTAATAAAGTGCACACACAAACCCACAGACTCCCCCAAAGTCCTGGCCTCTCTCGCTCCTAATGCCTTGCTTCTTCAGGCTGCCTCCACTCCTCTCCTTCAAGCTTTGTCTCTTTCTCCTGACCCGACTCCAGCCCTGAATCAAGGGTGGCGGCCCCTTTTAGAGGAGGCGGCTGTGCTCCAGGTGTCTTTCGGCAATCTTCCGCCGACACGCCCCAGTGTGGCGGAAGTGCCGGCTGCATCCCCGGAAGCACTCTGGGTGTCCCTGCTCTTCTTCCCCCCAACACTTCCGGGTGTGGCGGAAGTGCTGAGGTCCAGGGCTCTCCAGGCACCGGGGCGCCCCCTGGCGGTGACCACGGGCCCCTACAGGGTTGAACTTCCAAGCCCTGCACCGGTGGTCCCCAACACCACCAGGGCAGTCACCCCCTCATGGTCTGGAGGATACTTTATACATAAAATGTATGTTGTCTTACCTTGCATAACTGAATAACCTTTATGGCACAATAACAATTCAATACATTTATTGTCACAACAGTATTTGGATTTAATAATCGTTATGTGGGAAAAGGAGGTCTCGCATAAATAAGTAGAGCCGAATAATGCAGTTAAGGAGCTTTTGAATTCAGCCGAGTGAAAAATGATAGCTGTCCGATTAACTGCGATTTTAGTTCCCCCTCCTTTCTCTTTCTCAGATCGCTTTTTGGAAGGACGTCAGTTTCGTAGTTTTTATGAACATTTCAAAAATGCCTTTCCACATTTTCCTTCTTTGGAATAGCAATGATAGATTGACAGATTAGACAAACACACTTCGATTGTGACATTGTGAGAAAAAAATCCTCTTCCAATTCCACATCCAGCCCATACCCTCCCCAAACAATTTTTTTTAAATCCCTTCTTTAGTCGATATAAATTGGAAGGCTAACTAGATCACAGCCAGAGTTTTGCAGTAGCTCGCGCGTTTGATCGTGCGTGCGGGATGACCAGTGTGTTAGAAGAGTAGAGATCTCAGACTGGCTGCCCTTTATGTCAATCAAGTGGCAAATGCCATAGGGAGGATATATGATAGACTAACATTTTAAAAAAATAATTTTTGAATGCAACGCGATCTACCTGCACTACCTTTGTGATCTACCGGTCGATCGCGATCGATGCACTGGGCACCCCTGCAATAGACCATCAATATGGATTTCTAGCATTTCGTGATAATTTCAGAAGTTGTAAATCTTGTTACGTTTCAGCCAGGGTTCCTTCCCTGGCTTGAGTTCAGGCTCCTTTCTGAGGTCCTTTTGGTTATTTTTTTATTATTTTGCTTATGTTTATATTGTTGTTCACGTTTATTTTTTGTATAATTATGTATTCTTCATCAGTATTGTTGCTCATTTAGTTTTTATGTGTCTATGTATTTTCTGTTATGTTCCTTGTGCTTTGTGAGAGCTTCCAAACAGGCAGTGTTTTGAACAAGGAGTTCCAAAGCACATAATCCCAAAGAGCTGGAAAAGCCCTTACCATAATGTCCACTAGAGGTGGATATACTGCCAAACCCAGGCTACAAAAATGGGTAAACAGAGAAACTTAATGTAAATAAAAATGTTTTATTTCTACAAAAGATGCTCTGAGATGTTACAAAGAGCACAATGGAAAAATGGAGTTGCCTAAAACACAAGGCAATCCAAGCCAACAAAGTCCCAATACAGCAAATCAAAGAAAACACCAAAATTCAAAAACACAATAATTAACGAAAATTACACAGCACAGTAAAAATACAGAAACTCACCAAAAACTCCCTAAAGCACTCCAAATGGAACTCTAGGAGCTATGGGAGGCTCTTTGGATTGATAAGGTGGAGGTTAATTCCTGGTACTGATCTTCACTCACAAAACACACGGAATATAACCCAGGCAGCTTATACTGTATACACAGAGCCAATCAAAAACAAAGAATAATGCAAATAATAACTAAGGCAACATTAACATAAATAAAGAAAATCAAAAACAATTAAAACGGACCTCAAATATGAATCCCAACCAGAGGGGAATTCCAGGCTGAAACACAACAGGCAGTGCCACCAATCCGTCAGCGTCAAAGGACTTTACAGAATTTATATCAAAACCAATCAGTTTTTTTCTAGAGACAAATATATCCTCAGAGGTCTCTGCAGGAATATTCTGGGAAACCCTGAAGGCCTTCTTAAGAGGACAGATTATCTAATATCTTTCCCACAGAAATAAAATTGGAAACCAAGCAGGTATCAAAACTAACTAACGAAATTACTAGAATAGATGAAGAACATGCCAGGTGTCCAAGTGAGGCTCTTCATAGGAAAAAGCAGGCTCTGCATTCAGAACTCAACCTCCTGACAACTAAAGAAACTGAACAACTCATTTTTAAATCAAGATATCATTACTATGAACATGGAGAGAAAGCTAATAAGCTTTTATCTCAACAAATCCACAAGTTCACAATGCAATCCCAGCAATTACCAACACAAACGGAGACATAATCATTGACCATAAAAATATAATGCACACATTTAGAGACTACTATAAATCCTTATATTCTACTGAGTTTAAAGAAGACAAGACACAATCTAATGCATTTCTGGATGCATTAGAGATACCACAAATAGATACTCTTAGTGCAGAGGAATTGGATAAACCATTGGCACTATCAGAATTATTAGATGCTATAAGGTTACTTCAGAGTGTGAAAGCAGCAGGCCCTGATGGCTACCCTGCCGAATTTTATAAGAAGTTCTCCACTCAGTTAGCTCCCCTCCTATTAGCAACATCCACAGAAGCTAGAGACAATAAAATTCTACCTCAAACTTTTCGTCAAGCATTAATCACCGTCTTTCCTAAACAAAATAAGGACGTATTACAATGTACATCACACAGACCAATTTCACTTCTGAATAATGATGTTAAGATACTCTCCAAAGTCCTAGCTAGAAGGATGGAGAAAGTGCTGCCTTCAGTAATATCACAAGATCAAACTGGATTTATTAAAGGCCGACATTTAGCTTCCAATCTTCGACGACTATTTAATGTAATATACTCACCCGCAAAGTCAAACATCCCAGAGATTTTATTATTCTTGGATGCAGAAAAAGCACTTGATATGATTAAATGGAACTACCTTTTCACCACATTGGAGAAATTTGGGTTTGGCCCGAACATTTGTGCATGGATCAAACTACTGTATATCAATCCAGAAGCTTCAGTTTGTATTAACAACATTAATTCAGACTAGTTTAAACTAGAATGTGGTACCAGACAAAGATACCCCTTGTCACCACTACTTTTTGCAATAACCATTGAGCCACTGGCAGTTCACTGTCGAAATAAATTTAAAGGGGATTATCAGAGAACGACTAGAACAGAAAATTTCTCTATATGCAGATAATATGGTATTGTATATATCAGACCTACAAAATACTGTGCCTGCTGTCCTAACAGCACTAACAGAATTTCAAAAGATTTCTGGTCTCAGAATTCATTTGACTAAAAGTGTGCTCTTTCCAGTGAATTCTCAAGCACACAATATTAGATTGGACACCTTCCCTTTTATCATCGCAGATCAGTTTAAATATCTAGGGGTAAACATCACAAGTAAACATAAAGGTCTTTATCAACAAATTTTCACTGTCTGCATTGAAAAAAATCAAGCAAGACTTGCATAGATGGTCAACCCATCATCTCACTTTAGCTGGAAGAATTAACATTGTTAATCCCTAAACTTCTCTTTTTATTTCAAAATATTCCAATATACATCAATAAATCGTTCTTTAAAAAATTAGATTCAACCATAACCACATTTATTTGGAATTCAAAACATCCATGTTTCCAGAGAGTGACCCTACAAAGGCCAAAGGCAGAATGTGACATGGCTCTACCTAACTTTCAATTTTATTACTGGGCAGCAAACATACAACATATAAAAACCTGGACATGGACAGAAATAGATGAACATATATAGGCTTGGTCTGCAATAGAAATAAAATCCTGCAGTTCCTCTTTATATTTCTTGTTTTGTGCCCCAATAAATGCAAATTATTGCCAGTATACTAATAACCCAATAGTTCTTCACTCACTCAGAATATGGAACCACTGTAGGAAGCATTTTAAGACAGAGAATCTTTTATCGGTGGAACCTCTGCACGAGAATCACCTTTTTCAACCCTCGTAAACATATGCAGTTTTTAATGTCTGGAAAACATTTGGGATTAAATCACTTAGAGATCTGTGCATAGACAACGTCTTTGCATCCTACGAACAATTATATTCTAAATGTAACTTTCCAGCAACACATTTCTTTCACTATCTTCAAATTAGAAACTTTGTTAAACAGAACCTGCCCAATTTTCCTCACCTCCCACCACCCTCTATGCTGTAAAAAATATTGATCAGTTTCAAGGACTTAGACAGTATCTTTGCAATATATAAAACCGTTTTACAGTCCCTTCCTTTCAAAGATCCAAGAGGACAATGGGAAAGGGATCTCTTCCTCAACATATCAGAAAAGGAGTGGAAGGAAGCAATGCAGAGAATTAATTCGAGCTCCATATGCACAAAGCATACAATTATTTAACTCAAAATTATATATTCACAGTCTCGCTTAAAACTGTCCAAAATGTTTCCAGGGCAAGAATAAACCTGCGAACGCTGCAATCAAGTTCCGGCTTCACTGGGTCACATGTTTTGGGCCTGCACCAAATTAACATCATTCTGGATCAAAATTTTTAAATGCCTTTCAGACAGCCTTGGTGTCACAATCCCTCCTAACCCATTAACAGCTGTGTTTGGTGTACTCCCAGATGGGCTTAAAGTGGAGTAGGACAAACAAACTGTGATTGCCTTTACTACACTATTGGTACACAGACTTATCTTGCTCAACTGGAAGAATCCTAACTCTCCTCTTTTAAGTCAGTGGGTAACTGATGTTATATACTGTTTGAAATTGGAAAAAATCAAATTCTCACTTAGAGGATCTGTGTAGGAATTTTTCAAAACCTGGCAGGATCTAATCAATAACATTTTAGAATAAGCTTTTAAAGCACTGAGGAAGCAGATTCTCTCCCTGTTCCTTTTTTTTTCTTTTTCTTCTCCATTCATCTATATTCACTTATTAATTTATCTGTTTACTTATTTTTACTAGGTTTAAGTTTTATTCTGCTGCCCATGCTCTCTTTCTCAGGGATGGGGGTTGATTTGTTTTCAATCCTATTCTTGTAAAATTGATCTATTTGTATGATCTATTGATCTATTTGATTTCAACAAAATCAATAAAATTAAAAAAAAAACTGTCTTTATTATATATAATGTTGATGTTTAAAGAATGAACGAATGCACAGAGTAAAACATGTTTTTGATGATGCCTTTTTCATAAAATATGAACTAATGAATAAATATAACTATTGGTGCCTGTGACTTTTCAGATTGGTTCAGCATCTATTTTTATTACATTTAATGGAACACATACAAATGTTCTGCACTGTCAATAGAAAAGTATATTACACATCAAGTTTTTCTGAGCCCCTAGGGTACAAAGGGTAATCATGAAATGCATTAGTTCATTCATTATTTTCATAGCCTACTTTAAAAAATTCCAAGACAAAATGGTGTTTGTTGGATTTTTGTGTTTGTGCCTGTACAAGAAAACTGATGTATATTGTGTGGCCTGAGTTATTAGACTTGGGATTCCCAGCCTGAATAAGCTTCCCAGTCCAGCCCAGCCAGAAGGGGTGGGACTTGCTTCAGATGTCACGGCCGGTCAGGAGTGCCTGTCGGGTCTTTTCTGGGCTATGGAGAAAGAAGAAGATATAATTAGCGATAGCACCCCCTCTGGCCACAGAGTGTTAGTGCTAACCTCAGTCGAGCTTGTCAGGAGACCTCGGATACCCAAGTCTGACAAAACAGAAGTACTCAGTTTACATGAATAGTACTTCTGACACATCCATTTAAGCATCTACACTATAACCGAGGCCCATTTTCCTAGACCAAGCTGGGTAACACAGCTAGAAACAAATAAGCAAACCAAACAGAAATTATAAAAAGATACGAACAACAAAAAACAGAAAATACACCTGGCTGAAATTTAACAGTTCTTATTTAATTTTAAATACTCATTTCCAAAAATTATTTTTCCTCTGTTGCCTCCTTATTTTGACGATTTTCCTTATTGTGTCTTGCGAATTTTATGATTTTTTAATAAATATTATTTACTGTAAATCTTCACCAGTTGCATGTGTTATCAGTGGTATCGTGGCTTTTAGAAAATTACTCTTAAAATGCAGGAAAATATCTTTCACTTGTAGAACCAATGCCTGATCACAATTCAGTCACACTCGGCTGACAAAACAAAGTGCATTTGTGTAGATGACTGCATTTTATGCCATATTAGCAAATGACTTGCCTAATTTCATCTAATATTAAAAGGATTTTTTTTTTATCCTCCGCCTGTTCATCCCTCTGATTCACTTTGTGGCAAAGCTTGTATTTATTAAAGTACAGCTAAGCAGCCAGATGTCTAAGCTAAAGGATTATCATCATGGAGGAATATATACAGCTTGCTAAACACCAAAAAGCCATTCTGATTTGAACAAGAAGCCCAAACAGGAATTTAACATCAATGAAATTCACTACCCATTAGTATGCAACAGTACATTGAGTCTCATCTTCACATTTGTTTCTTTAACTTGTATGCTGAGCAATTCATGTAAAACCTAAATTCTCACAGAAAAGCCGGCACCACATGAAAATAGTACATCCAACTCATTGAAGAGCCAGACATATGTACAGTATATATTAAAACAAACTATGAATGGAATGTAAATATAGTTGTATATTTTTAAAATACCAAAATTCACACTAGTACATTTTTTTCGAACTGCTCAATGTAGATGTTACCTCCTCGTTCTGTGTGCTTTACATCTCTTGTGGCTGTTTGCCTTTACTTAAACACAGATGTGTGAGGTGGCCGATCCTTCTAGTATTCACTCAACCACAACTTGCAGTTGCATAGCTTAGCAAAGAGATGTTCACTGGCCTGAATAAAACTGAGACTGTGGAATGATGATGTGGGGTCATCAGGCAGATTACACTACCCCTGCATGGTTCATAATATGTTTAAAAAAAGGAGGTTTTTACTGGTCTAATCCTGTATACAGGCAGCAGGCACAACCTTAGCTATTTCATCATTATATTATCCAAAAAAATAAAAAAGATTTTATTTTCACAGACACTCAAAGCGCTTTTTATATAGAGAGAAGGGAGCCACTTCAACCACCACCAATGTGTAGCATCCAACTGGATGATGCAAAGGGAGCAATTTTTCACCATTAAACTCACCAGACATTAGCTCAGTGCTTTTCAACCAGTGTGCCGTGGCACAGCGTTGTGAAATGAAAACTACCCAAGTGCCACATGGAAATAATAGGGTAGCACACGTGGGTCTGAACCTGAGATAGACAATCTCCTCAGGTGGTTGAGACCTTTCTGAGGAGGACAGGACTACCTGAAGAAGCTGTCATAAAAGCAGCTCTGCAATCGCTATATTGCAGACACAGCACATAGAACACTTCAGACACATCTCCTGGCTGTTAGAGTCCATCTGCCTGGGTGTGTATGATCAAGGGCGAGTCTTACAGGTCTGGGAGATGCCAGCAAAGTCTAACTAAGTGTCGTGTCTGTGAACACTGATCTCGGGAGTGCTTTTTTATCGGCTTCTCTGGTAGAACCATCCCTTTGGACAGTTGAAAACATGTATGAGATATAATGTGTACCGTAGATCCCGGAATACAAGCCGACCCGGTATATTAGCCAATCCCCTTCTCTACCTACTAAATTACATGTATTTGCCGATGACCGGTATTTAAGCCGACCCCCTTCTCCAAGCAAAGTTTTCTAAATTTCCTTAAAAGTGTCTCTTTGGGTATATTTATAATGTTTATCGGCGAGAATTTGAGACTGCTGGCATTTTTGATGGAAACCAGGAAGTGATTGCGGAGAAGCTTGGTAAAATGGAACCTTTGTGTTGAAACTATATACGCAAATACGGTACATCGGCGGGTGGATTTCCGGAGACTTGTTATAAATTTGATTAACTTAAATACGCAATACAGTGGACCCTTGACTAACGAACTTAATTCGTTCGCAAAGGCTAACCCATAATGCATTCCGAACCTACCACTGCAACACTTACTTAGCCTTTTCATAATAAAAAACACCAATAATTTTTCTAATGTACTAACCAAAAAGTTATAAAAAGTGCCTAGCCTACTTCGATTGGGCTAGGAGCATGGCGGCGCGCATGGTCGCAGCGGATCAAGGCTCTCCTTTTCAGTGCACTTTTTTGTTGTTTTTGTACTTTTTTTTTTGTCCTTGTTTGTGCACGATCGGTTCGGCGAACATCCGCTACACCATTCAGAACCTTATAGACATCGGTGTCCAGAGCCAGACATCTGTTTTGAGTGTTTTTCATTACACGCACAACATCCCAGACAACATAGCGAGACCAGCGGGCTCTCCGTGGTTTGTTGTCGGGTCTAGGAGACGACACAGACGGAGGAGGGAAAGAAAGCAGAAGCGGGGCCGCAGATACGGCGTTATGCTAAGGCTAAAAAACAACCATACAAGCCCTATGCAGCTGCTTTTAATCTCATTGTAGATGCGTATAGTGACAGTAAAAGGCATTCTATTCTAGAAACAATTTCATACTGTACTCACCATTTAATTTGACATCTTTGGGCTGCAGGAAGGGAGGAGGAGGAGATATTTCCACACAATGTCCATCTTCATTTCGAAATTACATCCACAAACACATGTATCTGGGTTCCGACTGACGCTACTAACGCTCTCGGTTGTTTGTTTACAATCGCGCAAGCGGATACACGTGACCGCATCCGGGTCGTAACGCAAGATGTGGATCGTAAATCAAAATAAAAAATTTTATTTTAAACTTCCCGATAATTTTAATAAAATCAACAACTAAAACACTTTTTTGAATAAATTCTTTATTTAATTTAAAGTACCGGCATGCAAAGTTACTTCTTCATCTGAAAGATGGCTCTGTGGTTTCGTCATTATTTACTTCCGTATTCATTGGCAAAACCGGCATTGCGCTGGAAATCTTGAATCTGAAATGATACTCGTATAAACCGACCCCCAAACTCCAAGCCAAAAATCGAGGACGAAATTCTCGGCTTGTATTCCGGGATCTATGGTAAGTGGTTAGCAGAATAGTGGTGTGCCTCGGGATGTTTTTGGTTAAAAAAAGTGTGCCACCATAGAAAAAAGGTTGAGAAACACTGCACTAGCTACTGGGTGGTGAATGGGTGAAAGAGATAGTTAGTCCCTAAGTAACAGGGGATGATTACAGGGCCAAAATAACTAAGTTGTGATGGGCAATTTAGACAGGACATTGGGAAACACCCTACTCTTTACAGAAATTTCCCAGGGATCTTTTATAACCACAAAGAGGCAGTCTTTCCATCACTGTACTGGGGCATTTGGATCAACACATAGACTACAGAATAAGCACCCCCTGCTGGCCACAGCAAGACCTCTTCCAGCAGCAACCCAAGGTTTTTCCTAAATGCTCTCCCATCCAAGTACTAGCTGGGCCCGAGCATGCTTAACTTCAGGTGGAAGACCTGTTCTGAAGTGCAGGTGGTATGGTTGCTGGCTTAGATGGTGCTTTGCTTGAGTGCATGTAGTATAACTACTGGTTGAGCCACTGTGCACCAATCCCCTGTATTAACTGAACTCCACACAGAGACCCCGATTCCTTTTCCTAAATCCTCTTGAAAGAGTTGCGCACAAGTCTCCTGATGCACAACCCTGGCATGGTAGACGTCTGTCCTCTTCAGTTGCCCAAGGTAAAGTTACTGTAGTACTTCTGATTCTCTCTCTTATGGCTTTCATGACTGAAAGTGGCACTACAAAAGCAGGCTCTCTAGGGCAGAAAAGGAAATCTGGAAAGGTAATAAACCACCACCTATGAGTGGAATATTCAAGTAAGAATGTCACGGTATTCTGTACATGGGGCAATATGAATGCTAGTAATACTAAGAAAGGGAGATATGTTTTTAATGTCACACACATTTTGACCCTGAACTTTCTCCCAACCTGACTGTACCATAGGAGGGAGTTAGCTAGGAAGACAGCTGTGCTGGAGGTGGCTATGCAAGCAAGCCAATATACCACTTGATTGAAATTTATTAAAGTAATTTTTGACATCATTACATCATTTTGTGCATTTGTTTCTTCATGGTTGCTGTTATTTTGTGTATCTAGTTTCTGTGTAGTTGCTCGACACAAGATGCACTGGCCATGTGACAAAGGGCATTATGATAGCCATGATGGTCACTCTCATTAAACAAGTGCTTCCCCAACAAAGAGAAAAACATTTTCAAAAAACTGAGTCCTCAAACCCTTCTATTGTTTTGCTTTCAGTTCATATTTTCGGAAAGTACACTAAGATAGACCTAACGTAACACCTTAGAATTTTCACCTTTGTTTTTACTATTATGTGTTGGTGTACATGTATGCATTTTAGCTGCATAAAGGCCACTTTTGCCATTGCAACCCTTCTCTTAATTTCCTGATCACTTCCTGATCAAAAAGTTCCACATTTGTCATGGCAATTATTTCTTCACAATCATGGTATATTGTATATTAGTTTGCATGTCAAGTTGTGTTGTATGTGCTATTTATAAATTTAAAAAACTCCTTGTCTGTTCTTGTAGCTTACAATGGCACTAAGCAACACATATATAAATGAAAAAGTCTTAAAACTAACTGAATACATCCATTTTTCAAAAATGTTATCAAGTATTGGTCCATGTCTTGAGATTGTATATATATTGCCAAACAGTGTCACTTTAAGCAGGAAAAAAATACACAAAGCAAAGCACTGTTGTGACATTCAGCCATATTAAAAGGAGACTGTGCACTATACTTCATTGTTTGTCTTCTTCCTTGCCGTCTTTCAGAGCCAGGGGTGTACATTCATCTTGGAAAGTTATCATCCAGAGCTGCTGTTGACACTGAACAGTGATACCCAGATGTGAATTGCTGTCTGTTTGTAGAAAACTATTTATGAATAATTAAAAAATGTACACATATGATCATTTATATTCTTTCACAATACAAAAGCTTGTTTCACTACTTGAGGGACTGCTTCCACGATGAGGCTACACATGCTCCCTCCTCACTCTGTCCATCTAGGGTCAGAGGCAACCCATATGTCATTTTTTTCCCTGGCTCCTCATTGGTGGTTACATATTAGGAGCACAATCTCAATCTGCATTTGTCTACCAAACATGCAAACCTTACTAATAATCTGTCATGCATGGTACAGCTAATAGGGCCTCAAAAGAAGGCAGAAGAATTTGTAGGTTCAGCAAGTGTTGTGTCAGTTGCCCATGCCCTTAACCTCCAGTCTTCGGCACTGGCACTGTTGCTGTTGCCACTGCTGCTCGTGAAGCTACTTTTATTCTGGCCCCTGCAGGTAGTGCAGAGCTGTCATTCCAGCCTCACAGCTCCTGGGTCTGCATGAGTTTGGCATGCTCTCCCCACGTATTTACAGATTGATTATTAGTTCTACAAAGTACAATGAAACTTGTATGTGCTGTTTTCACTATGCTGCCACTCTGTGTGAATCTTGCTCTATAGACAATGTATTGTAGGAAATATAATGGGTGAAAAGTAAGCACCATTTAGGAATATATATATATATATCTATACTAATAAACGGCAAAGCCCTCACTCACTCACTCACTCACTCACTCACTCACTCACTCACTCACTGACTGACTGACTGACTGACTGACTGACTGACTGACTCATCACTAATTCTCCAACTTCCCGTGTAGGTAGAAGGCTGAAATTTGGCAGGGTCATTCCTTACAGCTTCCTTACAAAAGTTGGGCAGGTTTCATTTCGAAATTCTACGCGTAATGGTCATAACTGGAAGTTGATTTTCTCCATTTACAGTAATGGAGTTGAGCTGGAGGGGCGGAGTTTCGTATGACATAATCACGCCTCTCACGTAATCACGCATTACGTAGAAAGCCAGGAAGAGCTACAAAACGCGCTTTAGAAAACATGCCTTATATAATTAAGAAGGCAGCGAAACAATTAGAAGCGAGCGAGTGACATATAAAACCATATTCAGCGGCTCACGTGAACTGACGCAGTGCGCAGACAAAAAGTAACAGTTCCAAAGAGTGCTGAACAAAAACCTAATTACACTGCTACGCTCGAATAGATAAACCACACTCAGTGGCGCGATGGTAAAGCATTCGCCTGTAGCGCCCACGTCCGAGGTTCGATTCCTGAGAGGGGATGCACTAAGTATGTACGCGCGCTTCTCGATTTATTTTAACCTCGCATCCCCTTAGTTTGAGACGTATGAAAACGCATGCGGTTAACGCAGAAAGACAGATCACCTATTCACCTATTGAAGCTTCATGAATAATGGATACTTTATTCGCGATCAATGATTGTTTTGGTAAAGCCATACTCAGTGTATTCATTAGATGAACGGTAAAAAAGTAAGAGCGAGGGGACGGTAACTTACTGAAGCACACAAGCAAAACCACAATAGCACGCGGGCTCGATGTACTGACTTGCGCGATCACATTCCAAAAAATATTTCTTTTCAAGTTC
>JANRMT010062834.1:11335165-11365627 GCA_026402145.1 Polypterus bichir lapradei
ACGCTGTCGCTAAATACTCGCAAGCACATCCAGAAGTTCATAGGGACTCTGTCGCTAAATACTCGCAAGCACATCCACAAGTTCATAGTGACGCTGTCGCTAAATACTCGCAAGCACATCCACAAGTTCATAGGGACGCTGTCGCTAAATACTTGCAAGCACATCCACAAGTTCATAGTGACGCTGTCACTAAATACTCACAAGCACATCCACAAGTTCATAGGGACGCTGTCGCTAAATACTCGCAAGCACATTCACAAGTTCATAGGGACGCTGTCACTAAATACTCGCAAGCAAATCCACAAGTTAATAGAGGTTCTGTTTCTAGATACGATCCCAATAATGAAAAGCGGCTCATACGAAAACAACAGGTTTGGCTCAAAAAAGCCAATTGTGGATTTGCGTACGACCCAAACATACATTATGAGTCTGACAAAACAGTACACATTGGATCCATGGATGTTCACTGTAACTATTGTCAAGCAAAGAATGTTACGTTATTATTAAAATGTTTCCTTTTCTTTTTACTTCTCCGCTGCCAAACACGGGTATTTTGCTATATATATATATATATAGATATGACAACAACACTCATATCAATGACAAAACAATTACATTAACAATCATGTTACGTTATTTTTAAAATATTTCCTTTTCTTTTTCATAACTTCTTTAACACACTACTTCTGCTAGTATATATATATATGATGTGAGCAGAGTGCCTCTTTGGCTCAAAAACTAATCAGCACATTGTCATCTCATAACAGGCTTAAGCCTTGAGTTTGGTATTTTTCTATTTTTATTTTTAGACTAACCTCAAAAAACTTGTGACACACAGACACACACACTCATTAACAAGATATCGATGTTTTCAGTATCGGGGACCCTAACACGTTGAGATCCGTCGAAAACCACAGATCGAAACTTTTGAAGAACCTAAACCTTCACTCCTCTCCCATAGGCAATAGGTTATGCTGGGGGAAGGCACAAAGCAAAAAAGATATTATTTCTTCAACTCCTGAACTGCTGCATTGCAGACGCAACACAATGATATTTACAATAAGGATATAATACTGGGCTCATGAGTGCGATTGTCTGAACGTCACTTGTGGGTCTGCGACATGACAGCAGTGCAAAATTATTACTGAAACATTTTTTTTAAGTGTTCCTGGAGGTCCCACTACTACAGCTAGTACCATGATGTTCCTGTTCCACATACTACCAGTTCTCAGCTTCCTTCAATAGAATGCTTGAATCATCAGGAATGGCTTTATCAGTCAGTGAGCATGTCTTTTCTTTTTGTGCTACACTGCGCCAGGGAATATGCTGTCTATATGGAGCATAATTATTATAGAATTATTAAGAGAATTAATGTAATAACACACATTGTAGATAACATTCTGATATTAATTCAATATTGCAGGCATCTAAACCACATCATTTACTGACATGCAGTGAAAACTACAACCTGTCGGTGCTTAAACATCATGACAGTTCCAAAGGGCAAAACATAATGAAATTTTAACTTATTGTATATGTCTAATCCTCAAACAGCACATTGCCATTCCATTGCACCATGTTTTGTAAGGGATACTTCATTACAAGCTGAGAAGCTGAAATTCCTATTTTTAAAAAGAACAAATGAATAACAAACTAAAACTTGTTTATACCAGAAGCTGAGGTGCAATCAACAAATTTCGCCACTCATTCTATATGCTGACAAAGTGGAATTGTGTCCAAACAAATATCACAAACAAATGATTGCTGTTCAGTGTTTAAGAAAGCCTGTCAGGTAGGATGCCTTTGATGCTATTTATGTGTGATTCCCACATTAAATATTTGATTTTTATTCTAAATTGTGTTTTAAATATTTTTTTCTTTAATTTATCATATTATATGGTGCAGAAATTGTTAACCAATACCACTGCATTTTGGTTTATAAAGTAACTTTGACACCATTAGTAATAACTATGCCTTAATGAACTGATTAGCCTTTTGAATATTATTTTTACATCACATTCTACAATTAAATTGAACAAAAAAACTATTAAATACATTATTTATTTAAAAATTCGCCTTCAGCCCCTGAACCAGCACTTTTCAGATGCACCTTTGGCAATAACTTTGGTTTCAAGTTATGTTGCATGATCATTTACTGCCTCGATTTGGACCTTTTTCCTCCTTGTCCCTTGCTAATACTGTGAATTCAGACAATGGTAGCTTTCAACCAAAATGTATTACTAGAGAAAGGACCACTGAGTGAACAAATAAGACATTTAAAAAAATTCTTTTGTATTGAGCAAAGGGTCATCAATGGCAAAAAGAAAAACACAACTATTAAGGGTGTGGACGAAGGTTCAAGACAACAGCAGGCAGAAACCAATTCAAACAAGCAGAATTCTTTTTATTCAGAAAACTTGATGAGTAGAGGGTTTTTGCCTTACCGAGCTCTAAGTGCAAAAAGCCCCCGGGGGGGTCAGTAGCATTTTATAACAAAAATCTTTAAAGAAACAGAAACAATAAGCTCAGTTTCATCCAAAGGTCACAGAACATTCTTAAACAATTTGTTGATTACAATGGAAAGCAGAAATTCTAGTCTTTTCTTATATTTTTAATTAAGCTTATCAGAAAACTTGTCATACGTTTGGCATCTTAATTGGACAATAAAGTAGCCAAGAACTGCATTCTACTCTAGCAGCCCTACTTTATATAAGCACACTTATTTATCTGTTATAATAATACCTAGCCATACAGAGAAACATGCAGATTTTCATACAGAAGCTAGCAATAGACTTTAACTTCCATTCCACAAGGGGAATTAATTTCAGGTGTAATAAGAACCTGCATGACCATAAAACAGTCAAAAATACTGTATTTCAAGGTTTAGTTCAAACCCAAAATGTCCTACAGCTAACCCTTATGCATCCATGGGGGTACTGCGGTGATACCATGCAGACACTAAGTATCTTGATACAAGTAGGCATGGTTCATGTTATTTTATTTATATAATAAAGTGGCCAGTTGGTGAACAGCAATAGAAACAACACACGTGGGATACTATTTAGTAACCAAAATGAAAAGGGCAAAGACAGTTATATTACTCACTTTTACCGCAAGGTTCATAAAGTCATTACTGTCACATGTACAGACTCCAGTGAAATTTACCTACATTTACAGAATGACACTTTTTTTTTGTTCCATCTGCTTATTCTAACCAACGGATTTACGATGAGTGAGACGTCACTTGCACTGCATATGCTAAACAACTGTATGTGGAAACCACATAGCCAGACAGAATTATGTGTCTAAATAAGGTATACTATTGCTGCCATCCCGATTATAAAATGTATCTCTCAGCAGCAGTAGAAAGATTACTTAAACGGGTTGAAAAATGTGTTAGTTATTTCACAGTAACCAAAATGTACACATAAAAGTAAATAAATCATGCTTTATTATTTGATGTATAGAGCAGGTTGTGTGCTTGGAAGGTTTCAAATAATTTGTAACTTTTTGAATAGTCACATCCATTAAATAAATACAAAAAACTAAGCGAAACATTCATTAAGGAAAAGGAGGTTGGGAGCATGCACTGGTACGGATATTTGCATGACCTTGGTCTCTTGGAGAATTTATTTCAGAAACGAGAAAGAAACTGAAAAATGAAACATACTTTTGCATTTTTTTTTCATAGGTGGAATGTCGGCACAGGTAGTGACTCAATGGATCCAACATACTTGGTTAGAATTTAATGAGTGGTCGCTGTCTGTATGGAGCTTGCATGTTCTCTATATGGTGTACACGTTTGGTCAACCTGCCGTTCAAAACTAGCCATGTGCAAGTCTAATTTTGTGCCTAAGAGGGACCTGCAATTTACCATCCAAGGTTGGATTTTGATTTACTATCAGTGCTATCAGGATAAGCTCTGGATTTCATAGTGACAAAATAAATTAAATGGGCTGGAACATTTTGCGTTTTCTTTTTGCTTAACTACCTAGTCCTAATGAGGGCCATGGAGGTAACAGGCTGATCAGGCTGGACCAGAGTTCTCTATCACTAACAACAGTATCCTTTCAGCTCCTGCAGATGAATTCATTGGTGCTTCCAAGTGAGTACAGAGACAGAAGCCCACCAGATTGTCATGTATGTGCCTTTGGGATCTCCTCCCAATAAGCCATGACCAATGCTTCACTAGAAAGCAGCAAATCTACACCTAAATATTAACCTTTTTGGCATAGTCTAGTAATAAAATAAATATTAAAATGAATAATTATTGTAAAGCTTTAGGATTTATAATTAGTTTTCTTTATTTTAGAGTTATACTTTTCAACAGTATACATCAGATTGTTGAAAAGGAAGGCATGGCATCACTCTGTTAATACCTGCTATTTTTAGTGTCTGTCCTGGACTGTGGATTGCACTGAGTTGCTAATAAACTTTATAATTTTTAATTAACCTTTTTATCTTATCAAAGGTATACCCCAACCATGAGTTCTGTTATGACTCACCTTCTTCACCTCTGGGCCGAGCCTGGATGATTGTTTCATATCATTTAAATAAAGCTTTTTGATTTTCTTGATTAAGTAATAGAAAGCACATACACATGACCTAAAGGACACATCCAATTACAATGTATTCATCAAATGCTTCATAAATAATCAACAGGCATTAAAATTAACTTATTTCGACCATAATAATTTATTTTTGATAGCACCTTAGGTGATGTCAGGAATTATTGGATTCATTGAAACTTCAGTAGCTAACCTGTGTGGCTGGGTTTCCCCCATGATCTGTGCCCTAGCTGAATGCCTAATTTGCCTTAATGGCGGTGCCGGCCCTGGGTGCCAGTACAATATCTTGTAAACTCAATACATCCAGCCACACTTCAAAATACATAGTTGGAAAGTATACAGTTAAATACATAGTTGGAAAGTATACAGTTAAATACATAGTTGGAAAATAACTTTGTAAACACATCTTTTGTGATGTGAATGTGAGATGAAAACTGGCATATCCACCAAAAAATAAATAAATAATAAATAAATACAAATAATTAAAAATAAAAACACAGAAACTCTACAAACTCTGACAGGACTGAGATTCAATCTAAAAAATAAATAATAAAAAAAATAATTAAAAATAACACAGACACAAGAATAACATGTAAACTCTACAAATTGACAGAACTGGGCTTCAACCTCTGGGTTCTGGATCTGTGAAGAAGCAGTGCTAACCACAGCACCATTGTAACCCATTACTGGTCAAACCAAAAGAGTAACCTGGTTTTGGACAATGAAAGTGACCATCACAGGCAGACCTGCGTCAAAAAAGGCTTCTTGTGAGTAGTACATTTATAAACTTGTGTGCCCGCTCTCCTTTCCTGTCGCAAGCATCCAAAAATCTGACTCAAATAACCTTACAGAATCCATAAATTACACTAGGAACTTACAGTACCTGAAGAAAAGAATCATATTATTTAAGTTGTGAGCTGATGCTGTCACCTTCAACAAGAAACAAGGAATGCTGAATGCTTGGAGGGGTGTACATTCTATGAGCTATGGCGATCATTAGCGAATACAAAAGAAACAATATTAAGTATTAACTGGTGATTCAGGTGAATTATTACTCAGTTCTCTTGACACCATGTAACTAGCTCCAGATGAATCATTTGAACATGGGAACAAAGCCCAGCATTTGTTTTCTTCACGCTGTGAAAGGCATTAAGATTTTGAGTGGTTCTGCTGACATCTACTGGTTTATTGATAAAAACTTAAAAAAAATGTCTTGTATGTAACTTCAGAACAAAAGCAAATGAATACATCTGTTAATAATTTGTATCTGCTATGTTATATGGGTTGGAGACGGTGGCACTGACCAGAAAGTAGGAGACAGAGCTGGAGGTGGCAGAGAAAAAGATGCTAAGATTTGCACTGGGTGTGACGAGGATGGGCAGGATTAGAAATGAGGACATTAGAGGGTCAGCTCAAGTTGGACGGTCGGGAGACAAAGTCAGAGGGGTGAGATTGCATTGGTTTGAACATGCGCTGGGTATATTGGGGGAAGGATGCTAAGGATAGAGCTGCTAGGCAACAGGGAAAGAGGAAGGCCTAAGAGAAGATTTATGGATGTGGTGTGAGAGGGAACATGCGGGTGATAGGTGTAACAGAACAAGATGCAGAGGACAGAAAGATGTGGAAGAAAATGATCCGCTGTGGCGACCCCTAAGGGCTCATTTATACTTCACGCTCAGAACGCGTACGCGCCCGCATCATGGCTGCCACGCGTCCCCAGCGTTCATTTCATGCGTCCTCTGAGCAGGTCCTCAGAAATTAACGTGACGCGTGCGCGAGTTGCAGTACCAGCAAAAAGTCGGGGGGCGCAGTGTGCTAAAAGTCGGAATGTGACGTCAGAGTCTCTGTTTACTATCTACATGTGACAGAAAGCCTCTATGCAGATCCTACGGGGATCGATGTGCGTGCTTTGCTGTTTGGTGAATGGTTCGATGTGATGAAGCAAAATGCTGACATACAGATGCATTCGTGGTGATTTTACAGTATATTCAAGCGTCGCATATTCCCGATTGTAATGACACGATGCATTTTAAAAGTCTCACATAACATCTTTGTGCCGTGTTTTTTTTTGCAACAACAGCAACATAATGTATATCGCTGTATTTGAGGACACGGTGAAAACGTGTATTTTGTGATTAAAGTGGAAATTTCGTCTTTAATCTCAAATTGCCCACTTTAACCTCGTAGTTTACTTTATCATTAAAGCAGACGGTTGTAAACGTCATCCCAGTTTTTAATCGCTGCGAGCTTCTTGGACCTGACAGCTGCGGCAAGCAGCAATATATCACCACCCAGAAAAATTAAATGTATGATATTTCAACTCTCTGCACCTTTAGAATCTTTAGATTTGTACTTGATATCACTTTCATGATTAAATGCATTAAAGTGTGTATGTTACATTTTACATATAATTTTGTTTAAATAATGAATACTGTTAATAATTACACACATGGGGGGGAATAATTACACACATGGGGGTGACACGGCGGCGGAGCGATAGCACTGCTGTCTCGCAGGGAGTTATGTTGCTGGTATATCCTGCTTGTATTCCACACTGTGCTCCGGTTTCCTTCCAAAGATATGCAGATTTGGGGATTTGGTGCCGCTAAAATGACGCTAGTGTATGCGAGTGCTTGTATTCACCTTGCGATGAGCGGAGACCTTGTCCAGGGATTGTTTCTCAGTCGTGCCCAATGCTTGCTGGAATGGACACATCCCTGGATTTATGGATTTAATCAATAAATATCCTTTTCAGAGATATTGCGGTAAGGTGTCATCGGAATTTAATAGGTGTTTTAGGCAATTCACAACACAGAGAAGCCGAACATGTTCTCACCGTGATAATATCTCGCACTGCCACCTGGTGGATTCCTCCAGATTTACGTAAAGTACGCGCGCAAGTATGAACACTACAACGCTTGCGTAGCAGGAGCGTCCGCTGCAGCATGCGTCGCGTGAAGTATAAACTCCGGCCTAACGGGGGCAGCCGAAAGAAGGACTGAAACACTCAATCTGAAAGTAAAATTGTGGTAACCAGGCGGCTTGTATTATTTAAACGACAGTATTTCAGACATAACACACTGAATAAAACGTCGTGCTACTTACAATAAATATGTTCTTTGTAGTACTGTATTTTAAAACTGTCAATCACGAGTTACCCGTCCACTGTTTTGGTAAAACTACATTCGTAACTGTCAACTGTTGTCATGTGAATTGAATTGTCAAGCTCTGACTAACCCCATCGTCTATCCAAAACCATAAGTGTACTTCAGTTATTCGAATTGTCATTTTCATGAATCTAAACACAGCTTGCGCAAAATACACCTTTGACTAATCTATCTTGCACGTATACTTGCCAGAATCTGTTCTGCCCTTGTTAGACAGTAAACAAACTAATAATAATACCTAATTGTTCTGTTTGAATTATAACCTCACCCTGCTCAAATGACAACGATATTTCCTCTGCTTAAGTTAGGTGGTAGAACGGTAGTCCACCCAAGCAACGTAAACCGCAGGCGGATAACACAACTTCAGTTGGCGATAGCTCTGCGACTCCGAATCGAACTCGCCTTCGCAAAATAACACACAGGAAAGCTTCTGTGAGTGAAACAATGTTTCTTTATTCTCCTAACTAGAAACACACCGTAACCTCTAATTTTAAGAGAACAGATTCAAAATGACAACTTTTTGACAAGCCCTGCTCTCTTATAAGGCATGCGTACACAGGGAGAGGAGGTCCGTCCTACTTGGACAGGGACGCGCTAAACGTCTTGACGTCACACGTACGGCGGTATACGCGAGGGGAAATTTGAAAACAGTCCTGTAGCGAAAGCTTGTAATGGTCTGAACGGTTGCGGCAGTTATTTTCTCATTTACTTACAGGTATATGTGTACAACATCAAAAGGGATTTTAGTTTCTTAGTTAATGTTTGTAGAATTACTGCGTGCGTGAGGACATCGAATAAAAGCCCTGAATTCTATTTATGGAAGCAATTCTGTTTCAGAAAGGCCAACTGTAACTTTACCTTAAATCTTCATTGTCGTAGATTGGGAGAAAAAGTAAAAAAGTGTAACGGTTTATTTATACTTCGGAAAAGGAAAAAGTGTTTTTTTTATATTTTGCTGTACTTATCATGTAATTATTAAAGATTTGTTAGTAGCTGTTCTATTGAATGCGTGGAAGAAGACCATTTGTTGTGGTAATAGTTATTCTTCTATCCGTTCTGGAAAGTGATCATTTTTATTTTTAATGAGCAGATCATTATTTGACGTTAGATCATGTGGTGAGTGAATAGAAGTATGTATACAGACTTCTTTAAGCAAGATAGTTGTATGTTTTAGTCCTTTGTTTTTAATGAGGCGGCTATATTTAAGTTGATTGTTGCAGTATACAGTATTCCATATTTTAACAATAATAGCAAAAGATTAATGTGAACTCCTAACCATAAGGTTTTTTTTGTTGACCAGGAGATTATTCAGGTATACAGCGGATATTTCATACAGAAACAGCACTTGGTCAAGTGTTCATCCTGTAGTCTGTATCAGTTGGCCCATTGTCCGTAGTTTTAACAGTATTGTTTTTAATCATCGTGCCCTTTTGACACGATTACTCATTTCTTTGAGTTTATTATGACTTTGTTATTTTTTTCTTTCTATTTTAGTTCTTTCAAATATTTCAGTTTTAAAGGATATTTCATTGATATGGCTTCTTCTGCAACTTGACTTTATGTACCCCTGGTTCAAAGTAGCTGGCCTATATTTTCTAGCATTTTAATAGAGCTTGAAGCATTATGTGCTTTTAAGCTTGCAGAATGTACACAATGCATTGTAAAAGCTATGGTAGTTTACTTAAGCAGAGCATTAAGAATGCACACATTGTAGTGGATAAAATGCTGTTTTAATTATTCCAGCATGGATACAGCTTCAAGTCTGAAATCTTTGTTGCTTGCTATCAATCAGTATAAAAACAGCAAGACTGTACAAAATGCATCACAACTGCAGAAGCATCTTGATGTAAGTAAATGTTTTCTTTTACCATTTTAATTTAATGAGATGTTTACTTATCAAAGATTACACACTAAGTCATCAGGTTTATTTCACAGTTATGTTTTTGGCACTATCCAACTAATGAGGAGAAAATGTGCCAGCTACTATTGTCAAATTCCTCCATCAGTGTTTTATAGTTTAGTCAATGTTTTGCAAACAACTGATCATTTTTTAAGCATTATCAATAATATCAAAATCTTGCACATATTTATTTTAATTAACATTAAAACAGCTGAAAAATTCTATGCTGTTAACAGGTTATATGTTTTCTTCTCAGTCGGCTGCTTCAGTGTCATGCAATACATATCAATTTATTTTTCCCTTTTTGCATACTAAATGTAAAATTTAATGTAAAACTCGCAGTGGGCCTACTTGGAGTTACCAGTAGTCCTAACACTCACATTTTTGAGTTCCCAGAGTAAAACCTTTGCAGAAGCCAAGATAGCAAGCCAATTCTACACATGCTGCAACCACTGTGGGTTTCAAAACCAAGATTCTAGTGCAGAACCTTTTGAAGGCTGCTAAAAACTCATTTGGATGAACTGCAAAAGTATATTGTTTCTGATTATGCTATTTTCTCAATGACTCACTGACTTTTTTCCTACAAAAGCATTTTACAATTATCTTTGCTATTAAAGTGAATATGACAAAAGTGTTGCATGGTACCACATGAATTATCTTGGCATGGCCAGGTATCAGCACAACCCTGTTACTGCTCCTGTACTCTGTCATCTAACTTTTTAAAATTTTATATTTAAAAACAAAGGCTAATTACTCTTGATGCATGTACAGTAAATTATCTTCAATGTAGTATCTTTTTTTTAATATAGTTTTAATTTAATTTCTGTTTAGGTCATTTCTGGGTTCAAGTCCTCAAAACTCTTTGCATCCAACCAAGTCTTGCCAAATGAATGTTTGAGCAGTCTTGTTGAGCTTGTAGCTGACCCAAACAGCAATACTTCCCTGACTCTTCAGATTACTGGCCTGCTGTCAAATTTAGGTACTTACTGTATAAAAACCTTTCAATGTAAACCTATTTCATAATGTTATTAAAAATCAAATGTAAATTTCTATAATATGTACAGTATTCACAGGCATAATAAATGTGTGCTAAACAAATGCTTGTTTTTCCTAACCTATTTTGTTGTTTAATCTTAGTTTTCTCCAGTAATAACGACATCTACTTTAATTTAAATGTTTATAATATTTGTGATATGTAAAGGATTTCATACTATTGTCCATTAAATAGTTTTAAAATGTGTATTTTTTTATTTTCCAAATTTAGTTTCAGATGATGAAACTAGAGATACTCTACTAAATAGCTGCAATCTTATTAGTGCGCTTGCCTCTGCGGTTCACTCCAACAGTTCTACTCCTAAAGCACAAGTTGTGTTGCAGGTATTGCTTGTTTTCTATTTAAAGTTAAAGTGGTTGTTTTGAAATATTACATTATTTTTTGTTTTTTCTACTTCAGTTTAATTAAAATTAAGATAAGAAAAATATTTCCTCACAGTTCCATGATCATGTTATCAGAAGGCTAACTCTTGAAATTTCTCCAGATGCAGCAGTACTAACTACATAACTTTTTAAACTGTATTTTTTTTAGTATGTATGTAGTCAATTTTAAAAGAAGACAGTCTTTATAAAAAAATTAAAGAATAGAATATAAGTTTAATTGTAATTTTATTGAGTTGAATACATACAGCCAAACATTTTAAATAATAACCAGGAGAGTCAGAGGAAAAAAATGCAAGAACTTTGAACTGTCAATACATTAATGTACAATGCTATGAGATTTTAAAATAATACTCTTATTTAAAATTTGAGGAGTAAGTGACACAGTTTCAGTAGTTAACATTCTCAGCATGGGTAGATAATAGGGTGATACAGCAACTTTGTATCACAAAATTTTCTTTTCACTTGCATGCTTTATTTCTTCAACAGAGTCTTCACCTTTTACAGAAAATTACATACAATGCACGAGTGTCTCATTCAAATGCTAATGTTGATGATCTTCTGACATTTTTGATGCAACACATGTAAGTAGCAGATTGTGATATTGTATATAATACCCTTCATATTTGTATTGTTAAAATTTGCTTCTCCAAATCAGTCCAGTATATACACTAACCTTCAAAATTTTGGAATCGCCCAGAAATTATTATGCCTTTGAGAGAAATATATTCTTTTTTATTATTTAATCAAGGTACCATTATATATGTTTTTTTAATATAGCTAAGACATTGCTGATATTGCAAATGGCTGTTACTGTTTAAATGACTAATTTATAAATTATTATTCATGTATAACTGCAAAGCTCCATTAGTTCCGTACATTTTTACATTTTACCGACTAAAAGTATAGCTGGTATGGTGACTACTTTTAAAGCAGTCTTGTTAAATAGCACATAAGCTGGCAAAACATTTAGCAAGCTGTTTATACCTGTACACTGCGTATAGAAAATATTTAATCTATTAAGAGAAAATCCCTTTGTATAGAAATTAATATTCATATTACTAAACACTGCAAAGTTCAGCAATCTTTTTTGCAACTTGTTTAATGCCTGTGCCTTCCCTATATTGTTTTAGTTATAATTAGTGAATATTCTTGTACCTCATTAATAATGTTCCAAGGACACTCGGCAATGACTAAGACAAGTAGTTACCCTGTGGTTACCATATTTTTTTCAAATGGCATAGATGCATTTTCATGTCTAACAGCCTATCTAATGCGTGTAGAGTTAATTTTGTAACATTAACCCCTCTAATAAATCCTTTTAACCTGCTCATGAGGTGGTGTAAGTTAATATGTAAACTCCAAAAAGCACACTGTAGTCTTGGTTTTGGTCAGCTGCAGCCATGTCCAGTTAGTCTTGTTACAGTAAATATTAGAGTTGTGTCGTTCACGAACGAATCAATTCTTTTGAACGGCTCATAAACATGAACGATGGGAGCTGAGTCGCGGCTGGGGGGGAGCCGTTCTTTCTGTCTTTCTTTTTTTCCTATGCGTGTTTCACACAGATGCACACAAATGAGCTCCTCTGCGAGACAGAACAGTCTTGCGGGGTGGGGGGGCGCACCCAGGTGGGGTGGGGTGGACCCACACAGGGGGAGCAGCGCACCCAGCAGGGGTGCTACTGCCTAACAATGATGATAGTTGTGCATGCATCCTTCACGTGAGTACTCCACCCTGCGTGCCTCTCATTGGGTAGGAGCCATAGACTGTAAATACTGAGGAGCCAGTGAGTAGGAGCGGAGCCATGACTTGTGCATGCTGCTGTCACATGCTTACTCCAGTAAAAATAAAAAAATTAAAAAAATAAAACGTGTGAGTGCCTCTCTGTCTCAGTGCCAAAGTCAGTAATAGCGGGTCGTTCGAAGGAATAAGACACACACGTGAAAATGAGCCTGAGGAAAAGGAGCAGCATTTGGGTGCACTTTTCTCGCGAAGAAAACAGTAAGGCTAAATGCAGCATTTGTCAGAAAGTCATTTCATTTAAGTCTGGGTCAACAAATAATTTACACAGGCATTTGAAGACTCAACACCCAACACTGCAGGTCACAGGTTTGAGAGCAGAGCCAGACTCAGACAACAACCGTGACACTGATGTGTCCATTGCCTCCTCTGCCTCCACATCAAGTGCAACTGCAGCCCCAGCAGCCTCTGACCCCACTGGGCCCACCACATTGCCTGGCCAGGCACGACCAAAAAGAAAGCAGACATCCATCAGTCAATATTTACCTCCTGTCTTCGTCTTGACCCCATTAAGACAGGAGAAGATAGATGAAGAGCTGGCAAAGATGATAGCCACTGACTTCCAGCCTTTCTCAATAGTGGAGGACACAGGATTCAAAAAATATTCACAGGCGCTCAACCCCTCCTACATTCCTCCAAGTAGGAAGGCCTTAGCCCAGAAGGTCACGGATATGTATGACAGGGAGACAGCATCTTTGAAGAGAAGGGTGTCAAAAGTACCAGCTATCTGTTTAACCACAGACTGTTGGACTTCAAGAACGACAGCATCATATATGTCTGTAACCTGCCATTTTATCGAGGATTTCCGTGTGGCCTCCTGGATTGTTTTGAATTCAGTGAGCGGCACACAGCAGACACCATTGCACAACACCTGCTTAGTGTTGCAGCAGAGTGGGGGGTGGACAAGAAAGTAGTGTGCTGCCTAACCGATAATGCAGCAAATGTTACTAAGGCTATACAAACCATTGGATGGACGCACCTTCCATGCCTGGCCCATACTATTAACCTGGTGGTAAGAGATGCCCTGCAAGCTTGTTTACCCCAGGCTTAGCAAGCTGATGGCCAAGAAGCTTTGTGTTGTGGCGACATCAGTTCTCTCTGAGAGAATATTCTCGAAAACTGGACAGATAATCTCAGAGAGGAGAAGTTGCCTTAAGCCCAAAAAGGTCAGAGCTCTTGTCTTCCTTAATGCAAATTTGTGTTCATTTAAGACTTGAAGGGGCTGATGTCCTATTTGCAAAGTTTACAGTAGTAATAGTAGTAGTAGTAATGTAGACATTTCCATTTTATTTATTCTAATTTTATCTACAGTATATATTTAAAATTTGAAATATTTTTTGTTTTCTATCAAAATGTTCTTGTGTGATAACAATGTTCTTGTGTGGAAGTGTTTGTAGTAAAAGCTGTTTTGCACAGAAATTCATTGTAGCCGGCTTTGTTTTTGATGTTTATTTGTGAGTAGGTATTGTATGAATAACATAAGTCAACGTGGCTTTACACATACACACAATTTGTACTAAAGGTAAATCCAAAATAGTGATGTCACTGTCTAAGCAGAAGGATGTTGTACAACCCTATGGAATATAGTCCACACATGACAAATGAGGTAATAATCAATATTTCAGAATAATTCAAACTCGGATATTGGTGTGTGATATCTGAGTTTTAATTATTTGACTACAAATCTCACCTCATCATTCCTCCCAGTGATTATTTCCAGGATAAACTGAGATGCCCCCAAGCTGGCGTCTTAAAACTGACTAAATATTTAAAAAGAGCCGTTCTTTTGAACGGCTTTTTGAAAGGAACGGATCGCCAAGATCCGGATCCCCTCAAAGAGCCATAAATCCCATCTCTAGTAAATATGTACCAAGACCAGAGCAGCACAGGATCATCCAGAGTTCATAGCATGCTGTTTTCTTCATATATAGTAGATTAAAAAATAATTAACAGAAATCAGAAAAGTTTATAAACCGTACAAGAGAAACTCTTATGTTCTTAAATGATGAGATATATATATATATATATAAAAGACTTTGACTCAAATGTGTAAGTCTGCAAGGATACTTTACATAAAGACAAAACTACCAAAATAGTTGCTTGGTTTGAGTTATAGTATTTTTAAAAGTACTGCATTACTCATTACTTACAAAAAAGTAAATATGTTGCATATTATAAAATTGAATGCATTACTTTTGGATGGATGTTATTAATCATGCCATGTAACTGCTTTGATTAACATGGTTCCACCTCATCAAATATAATTTTACTAGTTGAGCTTACCCATCTAAGACTGGTTGAAGTCTAAGTAATTAACATAGACCTCATTGTTAACGTTTGTAATGCATATGTATGGTATGGGATTGTAAAAGTAGTGTTAATGTTTTTTGATTTGCCTTCTTTTGGAATGACAGAACCATAACAACTGAACAGATACACAGGCACGTATTAGATTTTTTTGAAGGCAGCATACTTAATTCAGTCAATGGATTAGTGTAACAGAAAAGGAACAACTAATTTGCTGTTTCTAGAGTCTGCTTGCAAACTCAGTTTTGATTGTTAAAGATTGTCCTGGTAAGTGATGATTGTTGGCTTTACATATTTGGTGGTAATGTATTGGTATTGAGTATTATTTAATAGTTGTACTAGTTGAGGTCTTTTGGTTTATGTGTATTTTGTTATGATGTTTCTTCATTATGGTAATGGGTTTAACGTGACTTGGTTTATGTAGAGTATGTTAAAAAACACCCTGCAACTGTCTTAAGTACCTGCAAACTTCAGGGAGAAAAGCACATATGAACACAGTTGTTCCATTTCTTTTCACTGTAGACAGACACCTGATGAAGACCTAATGATACCTTGTCTTGGACTAACGGCAAACCTCTGTAGGCATAATCTTTCAGTTCAAGCATACATCAAGTCTTTGGTAAGAATACCATTGTCTCAGAGAACAAAACATCATAATCATCTGTGTTCCTTTATGTTTTAAAGTAAATCATGTAAAGCCTTTCCTATTTTTGTGTGTTTTAATACTTGGCTGTAAGCAGTTTTATATATTTTCAACAGTCTTTATATGTTTGAATAAAAGTATGCATTTTTAAAAAAATGCAGTAGAACGATTGGTAAACTGGTTTTATTTTTGTTTGAGTCAGGTAATATTTTTATAGGGTTAGTTGTGAAATCAAATGCTATCTATGTTCTCCAACTAAATGGTTTTTCACCACCTCTCATTTTTTGTTTGCTTTTTCTTGGGATATTAAATACTTTTTGATTTAACTGCAGAGGAAGCCATTGTTAATGGCATTTGGTAAATTTAGTGAGTTTTATGTTGATTTTAATGTAAGAGGGCAATTTTAATTTAGTACTGTCAAAACCTGTAATAATGCTGAATTGTATAATGAGAAATATATGCCAGGGTAACTTTTTTTTCCACCATACTGAAATGCTAGCATCAAGCTAGAATTTACTTATTTTACAATACATTAATTATAGTTAACTGTTAAAGAGTGAAGTTGGCAATAATTAATGCTCTAATGCTGTTCTTTATTGCTAACCACTTTCAATTGCTTTTATTTATTGTTTTGTGTTATAATTGTGTACATCTCTGCTGTGTTCCATTGCCAGTTTTAGTTACTAAAGAGCTATCTTGAGAAAAATCATTACAGCAATGCAAAATTATACAGTGCTGTTTTCAAATTCAAATCTGTGTTGAGGTTTCCTTTATTTTGATGTGTTTTTTATATTTTTGCAGAGCAATGTAAAAAGCTTCTATCGAACACTTATCACTTTTCTGGCACATAATAGCTTGACAGTTGTTGTGTTTGCCCTTTCTATATTAACAAGCCTTACTTTTAATGAAGAGGTTGGTGAAAAGGTAAGCATTGTACAGTATATTCTTGAATAATGATACGTTGTTTAATTTTAAAATAGAAATTTTCCTTGTTTCCTTTATTTAGAATTGACAGCTTTACATTTTGCAAAACCTTTTTTTGGCTGTAATGTATTTATTGTTTTGGTTTCAGATCTTTCATGGAAAAAACATCCATCAAACATTTCAATTGATTTTTAACATTATTGTAAATGGGGATGGTACGTTAACACGAAAATATGCAGTTGATCTTTTGGTGGATCTTCTCAAAAACCCCAAAATTGCAGATTATCTTTCCAGGTAAATATGTTCAGTATAATAATATTTAACCTTTAGTTTTTAAAGACTGATGAAATTCAGTTTGCACTTTTCACTCTGTATAGGTTCACACAACCCTGAAACAAAAATGTAGTTTCAGAAACTGGACAGATGAATAACAATGCTTTATCTGTTTTAAATATCAAAGGAACAAAACCCATTTATGACTGATTTTGTTTTCATTAGTTGTGATAATATATTTCATGCACTCAATTATGTTGCAAAGGAAAAGTTAAACTGACACAAGAAAATAAAATTAATTACTAATTTTTATTTATTTATTTATTTTTTATTAAGATGTTGTTACCTGCGTTTTTGGGGAAAAATTATGTAACCTCTTTTTTCTTTTTTGTAGATATGAACATTTTAGTTTGTGCTTGTCCCAAGTGTTGGGCCTGTTACATGGAAAAGATCCTGATTCTGCAGAAAAGGTCAACTTAAAATAAGGTTTTTTTTTATTCTTTTTCAAATGTTACATTTATGTTGTACTCTGATATATAATTTGAGGTTTTTTTCTTTGCTTTGTCCTCCACCATTTTACTCATTTAGTACACATATCAGTGCTTAATTGTGCCCCACCCCCCCATTCCTCCATTGATATTTGTTGGGAATCTCTGAAATGAGTGGTTAAATCTTTAAAGTTTTATAATCTATTGGTGAACATTGATTCAATTCAAAAGGTATTGCAAAAAAGTAATGTAAAGGTACAGCCATAATATTATTTAAAGATTTGTAAATGGCATCAGTATTAGTTGACTTTTTGATATAATTGTAGAGTTGTTCTCCCATGACAAGTGGGCTTGTTATAATATGGCCGTTGAACATGTTAGTTGCTTTAATATCTGCTTTGAAATTTATATTTAATTTTTTTTTAATATTTGATAAAGGTCTCAATAGTTTACCATGCTATTAATAGTGCATTGATAGTCATCATTACATTTATGAAAGGTTGCTGTTTTATTCTGCTCTTGTAAATATTTTTGTTGATTTAAAGGGGTTCTTGCTGGCATATTTCAGAACAAAAATGAGACTTATTGTTTGTGTTTAAAACAGGCAATACAACGTTTAGTGGTCTAAAAATATATTTGCTAAGTTAACATCTCACTATTTACCCCATTGTGTTCTTATAAAATCTTACATTGGAAGTCATACATTGGTGGTATCATTCCTATAATTTTTAGTGTAAAAGTAGCACATAATACAACATATTGAAGTATTTAATTATTTATAGCAAAAGATCATGTTAACATTCAATTTACAAAGGTGTTACTGACATAAAATGGAGAAGTGATTTTGAGATACATAGGATGGCCTTTAACATTGTGTTTTGTGTTGAGCAGGTAGCTTAATCTTTTTAAAGCATTTTGTAGAAGCAATGACTATGAAACTGATTGAGTGTTGAAAACACTAGACGTGCTATGAACTATAATGAACCAATATGTATAAAAGGTGAATTAATGTTGTAAACATTTAAATGTATTTTCTTATTTTATTTTTTAGGTTCTCCAGCTCCTTATTGCTTTTTGTTTGGATGGAAACCTGTGTAAGATTCTTTGTAAGACTATATTCGCAACTCGCATTTTTGCTGCAAATGATTGCAAAAAAGGTAGCAATGGAAAAGTTATTGAACCTGTCATTTCACTTCTGCACTGGTGCAGCCAAGAGGACCATCAGAATTCCTGCTTGCTTGCTCTGGAACTTATCAAGGAACTGTTGCTGGTATAGTAGATTTTCATACAAGACATGTTTTGTTCGCGATCTTGCCATTTCTAGGTCTGTAACATACTATACATGTACAATTCTGGTATCTTCTAAGTTTAATTTTTTTTTTTTTAGTTCAAATCATATTTCTGAAGGTATATATAATTTTTCAAGACATTAAGCAATTCTTTTTTAGGTACAGTACTATTTTTTTAAGTACCCTTGGAGTCTTCTCCAGGTCTGTTCTTCCTGAAAAGTGTTTCTATTTATTACTGTTTTCTGCATAATCTGTGGTCTAGATATCTTTTTATATTAGTCCACTCAATGCTGAGACTCCATTTTCAAAGGCATTAGAAATTCATTGGGGATCCTTCATTATTTCACTTTAAATATGTACAGTACATGCATTTTCTCATGTACTTGAGAACTCCATATAGCGAATCTATTCTAATGATTTCTGCCATCTCTGTTCTCTGACTTTACTCAGCTTGGAGGTGGGATGGTTTCATTCAGGGGTTTTGTTTCCAGCTATTAAGTGCTGTCTAATGTTGATCATAATAATAAAGATATGATATCCATCGAAAAGAAATAGAGGGTGATTCTCAAACTCTGACCTTATTTTGTAAGATACTCTAATCCTTAAGATGACAGATTCCTCCCTAATTTAGCCTATTACCCTTAAAGTTCACATATATTTTCTCTTGATAGAGCTGATATTGCATTAGTATGGTGAATAAATGCATGGAAAATGTATAAAGATTATTACATCACATTTTAAATTAAGTAAATGCAGGGATCACAAACTTTTTTTCCCCCTTCTATATGCTCAAACATAAAACTTATTGGAGACTTAAATTGTTTTAAAGACACTTCACAGTAAAATAACTTTAACAGTACTGGTTTAATTGTGTAACAATGTTTTAGCATAAGTGTGTTTTTTTTTTTCTTGGTTCTTAAAAGTTGTCAGTCTCTTAGTCTGCTCAATTAACTCTCATCTTCTAAATTTCTTCCTCAAGCTGTTCAGTATGTGAAACTGACCAGTTCTCTGCATGTGTGTCTTTGTGTATATATAATATAAATATCCTTAATCTTTGTCTAGGAAGCAATTGATTCAACACTTTCAAGTTCACTGCAGCCTTTTGTTGATTTTTTGCTGCCTATTCTTCTGGAGCTCCTGCAGGTACCAGTTCAGCCACCACACGATTCTTCTGCAAAAAAGAAATGTGCAAGAACTGTCAGAGCTATTGATATTTTACTTGATATCCTTTTATCAAAGCTTATTCATATTTTTTTCAGAGCTAAAAATATTATAGAAACAAGCAGTTCCTTATCCAGTGTCAAAATAAACTGTAAACTTTAGCATATACTTTCAAACCAAATATACAGTATAGGCCAAAAGTTTGGACACACCTCCTCATTCAATGTGTTTTCTTTATTTTCATGACTGAAGGCATCAAAACTATGAGTGAACACATGTGGAGTTATGTACTTAACAAAAAAAGGTGAAATAACTGAAAACATGTTTTATATTCTAGTTTCTTCAAAATAGCCACCCTTTGCTCTGATTACTGCTTTGCACACTCTTGGCATTCTCTCGATGAGCTTCAACAGGTAGTCACCTGAAATGGTTTTCACTTCACAGGTGTGCCTTATCAGGGTTATTTAGTGGAATTTCTTGCTTTATCAATGGGGTTGGGACCAGCAGTTGTGTTGTGCAGAAGTCAGGTTAGTTGGACGATCATTTATTTTTCAACAGGACAATGACCCCAAACACACCTCCAGGCTGTGTAAGGGCTATTTGACCAAGAAGGAGAGTGATGGAGTGCTGTAAATGGTCATGAAAATAAAGAAAACACATTGAATGAGGAGATGTGTCCAAACTTTTGGCCTGTACTGTACATTTTGTCTGTATATATTTTTTTAATACATATATAGTTTTTAATCAGTCAGTTAAAGCTTTAATGCTGCCATTTTACAGGTAAGCTTCATGTGTTACTGTGATAATATTATCAGACTGCAGTATTTTCACAGGAGTAAACATGGTTGGATTAAAAACACTTGTTGTCCTCTTTAAATTTAGTAATTTAAAATGGAGATTTGATTACCATATGAAATATTTATTTGGTAATGTAGAATGTGGTGGCATATAGTACAGATTATGTTATGATTATTTCCTTAATTTTCTTTATTCACTTCTTACTGATGATGAATCATTTAAAATGAATATTGCTAAACGAATTACTGCAAACATGTGTGTGTCAATATTAGAATATCAGTTTTCTAGTAATTCCATGGAAATTGACTTTGGGAGTTATTTTTCTGTCTTTGGGTAAGTTTGTTTTTTTTTTTTTTCTTCTATGAATTGAAAAATAGACTAAATATTTTGCAATGGAAGGAAAGGTGTTTTTTTTTTTTTTTTTTTTTTTTTTAAATTAAACTACATAAGATGTTGTTTGTGATTGTGCAGAATAGTCTTAAACACGGTGTAACAATCCAAGCATTCATGTTTTGGGCACACGAACTGGCCTGGCATCATCCACACAAAAATACAACACTGCAGCTAAGAAACTGTCCCATAAAGTCCTTACTTTATGGCACACCAAGACAAGGCAATGTCTTTTGTAGTCTTAAGGTTTCACATTCACAACCCGCAGTAACTAATTCTTTGTTCTCACTCTGTTATGTTCCTAGTAACTTATTCACAGTTAGCTGAGGTCAAAAGTAAGGTTCTGTTCAAAGTAGCTCTGGTGCTAATGCCTTTTTGAATTCATACAAATTATTTTCTTATATTTTGTAATGAGCAAGTTTCTTAACAGTGTAGATAATAAGTTTGATGAATTTATGAATATTTTAAAAATGGCCACTTCTGAAGAGCGGGTTATATTCAGATATAGGCAGATATTTGGTAAAAAGTGTAATATATGCAAATGTGAAGTCTTAAACATAATATTCTCAAATCATTATGACAAAGTTAAGTATCCTGGTAGGCCAGAGCCTATCCTGGCAGCATCAGAAGCTAGTCAGGAACCTGTTGTAGACTGGACACTGAGCCATTGTAAAGAGCACTCCAAACACATTCTCACATTCTCTTATTTTGAAGTACGCATTTTCCTGTTTTTTGGGAATTCATATTTTCTGACTTTAACCCACACAGAGTTTTATATATGAGACCTAGGAAACTATACATTCAGTACTTTGTTAGGCAGAATAGTTATAAAAAAGAGATATAAAAAGATATGAGACTGATTGATTGAAAGTTACAGAAAATATAACATTTTCCCTGCCACAATTTTTAGATAAATGATTGGTCAGTCTTAAGTTTAGTCGTTTTCTAGTATTGTCACAAGTGTTTGTTTATCAGATTGTTTTTCTTGAACCTTCTTGTTGCAACAATACTAAAGGTAAGGCTAACCAACAGTAACATATTGCTCTCACTTTTTATTTATTTTTGTGCTGAAAATGTGTGATTATCATACACAGGTGTATTAGATTATCTGGTGTGACATCTTTCACTGAATATCATCTGTGAACATTCCTGAATGTATTATATAATACCTATACAAACTCTATTAGTAAGAAAAAATTAGAAACACGTTTTCATGTTTTGATTATATCATTGTGTCTAAATTCAACATTGTGATGGTCCCTAAATGCTATGTAGTAGTATTTATAAACTAAAATGTCATTATTTTGTTAACAGTGGTCTAACGATAAATTAGCAGTGAGTGTTGATTTGTTGTATTTCATTTATTTTAATTCTGGAATGTAAATGCTATTGCATGCTTATATAATTAAATTTTTTTTATCTGTTTTTATTAGCATAATTGATGCTGATATTGTGCTAAAGACTTTAAATCTAATGAGCAAGATAAAACATTTGGTGCCTAACTTGGAAACAAGTTTTTATAAAATACTTCAGGTAACTATACCCCAGTTTGGTCTTCTACTTTTTCTGTAATATAGACCTTTTTTCTTTTTACTTCATATTCCTATTTATGAATATTTAAACATGCATTTTGGTAAAGAGAAATTCTAATTGATGATTGCTTGTATTATTACAGTATTAATGTATTTTTTTTTTCTTCATACAATGACTGGTTTTAACAGTCTGCATTTATAATTTATTACAATTTAGGCTTTTGTATCTAAATATAGCACATATAGCATTTGTTAAATGGTCATTGTATAGATGATAAACATAATTGTGCTTGCTTTTTATTATTGCTTATTTACCTTCTCAGATGTTAATGGTTAGTGTTTTGGTCAAAAGCATGTCAAAATGATTGTGTTATTAATCTGTGTCAATTTAAAGGTGTTTTTGTTTAATAGGATCAGCGCCTCATTTCACCATTGTCTGCTGCTTTAACATCAGATGACAGACAGAGAGTTCAGACTGCCTTGAGGTTACTGTTTGAAGCTGCACCACTTCCTGACTTCCCTGCAATGGTGTATGTAAAATTAAGTTTTTAAATAAAGTATCAGTCAGGTGTTTTTTTATGGCGATGTTGGGCATCTACAGGGAAATCTGTTATTTTAAAATTAGATTATGAATGTCATATATCTTAGTTAAAGGAGTATCATTTGTTATTACATTTTTATTATTGTTATTTTTTTGTCCTTAGGCTTGGTGAAAGTATAGCTGCAAACAATTCTTACAGAAAGCATACAACAGATATTTTAGTAAGAGGAAAGCCTGTACATGATTCATCGGGCATTATGCCAAAGCAGTGTTGTCAGACCTATAGTAGTGACGGTCCACCAAAATCAAATATTCAAAACCTTATAGAAAAGCTTCAGACAGGAATTGAGGTAGGTTTTTTTTTTTTTTTTTCTTTTTCATGCAGTTAACAACCTCATCTTTAAATTTAAAATATTTCGTGTTTAATTTTGCATAAACGATAAATGTATTTTCCTATTAAAGATATTATGTAATATACAGCTGCTATATTACTTCAGAAATTAGTAATCAGTTTAACTAATTGTCCCAGCTAGATCTTGTGTCTAAGTAAGACAGTGTGTTGTTGAAGTTAAGTTTTTGCTTCTGACTCGCTCTGTGACATGTTGCATAACCTGTTTTCTATAGGTGTTTTGGTTTTTAAAAAAAAAAAAAAAAATAGTATACACTAGCCGTCCCAGTTCATACATTATGAACTGTTGGTCTAGCATTTTCAGCCAAGTGCAGAAGTATTATCTAATTGAAATAACAGTATGTAACTGCAGTACCTACCTACAATTAAGAGTGTCATATATGACATACCAGGTTCAAGGCATTTGTCACCTGTATCATTTCAGCAGACGATGTATACAACTGACACTGTAACATAAGAAAAATTTTAAATGTAAATAAAAGACAGGAGATAATAAAGATTCATAGATGATGTACTAACCTTTGGAGTTCATGGATGCAGAGAAGTAGCAGAAGGGTATGAATGATTCAAGGTTGGGTGGGGGGGGTAACAAAATCTAATGCCCTCTTGGTAGCATTTAATGAAATTTGTTATTAGTTACAGAGTTTATTCCTGCTGTCATTTTGCGAGATTGAGGACATTAAAATATGTATTGAACTTAAATGAGATTAATACGCCCACTATCTTTATTTTTCTTGTATTTTTTTGTCTATTTAAAATTTCCTTTTAATAAATAATAGTGTCATTTTGTGTGTTGCCAAAATTATATGGTATAGGAATCTAATCCCCAGTATTGACATTTGCAATGCTCTTTTTGGAATGAAAAGTGCAGTACATTTTATGACTTGCATGCCTTTCGAGGTACATTCCAACAGATGCCATATAACAAATGTTAACACAGATTATGCCCAATCACATTATAACTGACTAACAGACAGAAATCTGCATATAATGTGTGTGTTAATATAGTACATTTTGTCTGTTAGTATAATGTGCATAGTTTTTGACGATTTGTTTTACTTGTGTAACTTTATTTGGCAGTATTGTGTTGCATTACACATTTAAATTTGACCTTTAACAATGTTAAATCTTATTGTGTGATGTTTAAGAATAAAAGTATTTTAAATATTTTATTTTTGAATAATTTTGTTTTTTCACTTTCATTTTAAGTTAAAGGAGCAAATCAAGGATAAAAGGGTCTCTGACATAATAGATGTCTATGAGCAGAAAATCTCTGCATTAGCTGTAAGCTGATTTATTTATTTTATTTTTCTTTTTTTCATTTTTATGGCAATACTTGATTTCATCCCTTTTGAGGGAATTTGCATGTACTTCAGTGTTTTTCTTTTTTAAATATTTAGCAATGTTTTTTTGTAAAAGATTTTTAAAAAATAAGCAATATTATATAAGATGGGGATTGAAAGAATATGAATTTTCCATAGTAGTCTTATTTCCTCTGTCCTGAATATTTTAAGTAAATTTGTAAATGTAAATTTCTGTGTTAAGTGTGTATTAGCGGTTTGGTGTCCTGACCAGAGATGGCTTTTATGGTCTATTCCTTGCTGCTTCTGTACTTTTGTAATGTAAAAAGGTGAAATCTGACAATTGGTGACTAGATGTACACTCACCTAAATGATTATTAGGAACACCTGTTCAATTTCTCATTAATGCAATTATCTAATCAACCAATCACATGGCAGTTGCTTCAATGCATTTAGGGGTGTGGTCCTGGTCAAGACAATCTCCTGAACTCCAAACTGAATGTCAGAATGGGAAAGAAAGGTGATTTAAGCAATTTTGAGCGTGGCATGGTTGTTGGTGCCAGACGGGCCGGTCTGAGTATTTCACAATCTGCTCAGTTACTGGGATTTTCATGCACAACCATTTCTAGGGTTTACAAAGAATGGTGTGAAAAGGGAACAACATCTAGTATGCGGCAGTCCTGTGGGCGAAAATGCCTTGTTGATGCTATAGGTCAGAGGAGAATGGGCCGACTGATTCAAGCTGATAGAAGAGCAACTTTGACTGAAATAACCACTCATTACAACTGAGGTATGCAGCAAAGCATTTGTGAAGCCACAACACGCACAACCTTGAGGCGGATGGGCTACAACAGCAGAAGACCACACCGGGTACCACTCATCTCCACTACAAATAGGAAAAAGAGGCTACAATTTGCACGAGCTCACCAAATTTGGACAGTTGAAGACTGGAAAAATGTTGCCTGGTCTGATGAGTCTCGATTTCTGTTGAGACATTCAAATGGTAGAGTCAGAATTTGGCGTAAACAGAATGAGAACATGGATCCATCATGCTTTGTTACCACTGTGCAGGCTGGTGGTGGTGGTGTAATGGTGTGGGTGATGTTTTCTTGGCACACTTTAGGCCCCTTAGTGCCAATTGGGCATCGTTTAAATGCCACGGGCTACCTGAGCATTGTTTCTGACCATGTCCATCCCTTCATGACCACCATGTACCCATCCTCTGATGGCTACTTCCAGCAGGATAATGCACCATGTCACAAAGCTCGAATCATTTCAGATTGGTTTCTTGAACATGACAATGAGTTCACTGTACAAGAATGGCCCCCACAGTCACCAGATCTCAACCCAATAGAGCATCTTTGGGATGTGGTGGAATGGGAGCTTCGTGCCCTGGATGTGCATCCCACAAATCTCCATCAACTGCAAGATGCTATCCTATCAATATGGGCCAACATTTCTAAAGAATGCTTTCAGCACCTTGTTGAATCAATGCCACGTAGAATTAAGGCAGTTCTGAAGGCGAAAGGGGGTCAAACACCGTATTAGTATGGTGTTCCTAATAATCCTTTAGGTGAGTGTATATATGTGTGTAGCTGGAGGTAATTGGGTCAAGTCTTGTTTTAAAATGTCCAGCTAAATACATTGTATTGAAAGTGATTCATTATTCTTAAGAACACTTTTTTGATTTACATTTTATTCCTGAAAATATTTAATTTTGTGTCGGAATTGGATGGAGAGGGAAATAGTTAAAAATGTGTTACTTTTGTATTAAACCATATAACAAATGCATAGTAACTACAATGTAAAGCTATTGTAGTTTATTTGCAAGTGTAATTATTCTGCAGTTTGTGTGAATTTTGAAAAACATATTACAGTGGAACCTCGGTTCACGAATGTCTCGGTACACGTACAAATCGGTTTACGACCAAAAAGTTTGCCAAACTTTTGCCTCGGTTCACGACCACACACTCGGTATACGAAGAAGCCAGTTTCCCTTTCTATTTCCGCATGTGTTGCATTGTTCTCGGTCAGGCGTGCGTGCTTTCGCTATGAACTCTTTGTGCTCTATTCCATTTCCCTTCCGGTTCGTACGCACCGATTACTGTATTTAAGCACGTGTTCAGCCTCTCCCTGTTTTATTTTTCTCAGTCAGACATGCGTGCTTTACCTGTGAACTCTTTGTGCTCTACAGTATTCTGTGTGCTTTTGCAGTTAACCATGGCTTCTAAGCAAGTGAAGAGTGGTGAGAAGAAAGTTTTGAAGAAAATTGAAATCGAAGTAAAGAAATAAATTATTGAAAGGCGTGATGTTCGTGTTACTGATCTTGCCGCCGAGTACAAGAAGTCAAAATCTACGATTTCGACTATTCTAAAACAGAAAGAATCTATTAAAGCAGCTGATGTTGCAAAAGGAGTTACAGCGTTAACCAGGCAGAGGCCTCAAGTGCTGGAAGAGGTGGATAAACTGTTGCTAGTGTGGCTGAACGAGAAGCAACTTGCATAACATCACCTTGCTTACGCTATCCCCTGCAAGAAAGCCAGGAAGATTCATGGCGATTTGCTGCAAAACTATCCTTCTACGAGTGGCGAAAGTGAGGAATTTAAAGCCAGAAGAGGATGATTTGAAAAGTTTCGCAAGAGAAGTGGCATTCATAGTGTGGTAAGGCATGGAGAGGCTGCTAGTTCCGATGCGGAGGCTGCGAAAGAATTTGTGAAAAATTTCACAAAATTAGTGGAGGACGAAGGCTACATCCCGCAACAAGTCTGCAACTGCGGCGAGACTGGATTGTTCTGGAAGAGGATGCCGAAGAGGACCTACGTTACTCAGGAAGAGAAGGCTATGCCCGGCCATAAACCAATAAATGACAGGTTAACCGTTTTGATGTGTGCTAACGCTAGTGGCGACGTAAAAATCAAGCCGCTACTCGTTTAACAATTTGAGAACCCTTGCGCTTTCAAGCAGCACAATGTAAACCAAGCCAGACTACCCGTGATGTGGAAGGCAAACACGAAGGGTTGGATCACAAGGACCTTTGTTTTTGGAATGGCTGCACAAGGCTTTCGCTCCCGCCGTGAAGCAATATCTTGAAGAGAATAACTTGCCTAAAAAATGCCTTCTTCAAATGGACAATGCACCGGCACACCCTCTCAAGTCTGATCCACCAGCTAAACAGCTAAAAAAAAACAAGAAACCCAAGAAATCACAACAGAGAAAACACCTGAAGGAAAACATCCCTCCATTGCGGAGCCAGACTCTCCCTCAAAACTGTAACCTCCTCTCCACCCAGTTCCTCCTCACTTCATGCTAGAACTCGACTCATGCAAGGTTAGTTTTCTTGGTGGTTTATGGTTAGTTTTTGTATTACGGATTTTTCAAATGTTAATTTTTCGGTTCATAGCGTGAATTGTTGCAATGTTACTTTTCTCTTTTTTCAAATGTTCATTTTTTCTTCCCTGTGCTTAAAACTCATTAAAAAAAAGTGTTTATGGCGAGTGGTTCGTAGTGTGATTCGTTGCAATGTTACTTTTTTTTGGTGGTTTATTAAATTACAGATTTTTCAAATGTTCCTTTTTTCCCTGTGCTTAAAGCTCATTTAAAAAAAAAAAAAGTGTTTACAGCGATCGGGTCGTAAGGCTATTAGCGCAAACTCTTGCAATGTTAGTTTTCTCTGTTGTTCAAGATTTTCTCAGTGTTATTCAATGTTTTTACATTTAGTTTACTATTACGATGTGCATTCTATGGTGTAATTAACTATATTTGTGCTTAAAAAATCTTTTCAAAAAATTATATTTACATACAGTTTGTACGGTCTGAAACGGATTAATTGTATTTACATACAATCCTATGCGGGAAATTACTTAGGTTCACAACCAAATCGGTTTACGACCAGAGTTTTGGAACGAATTATGGTCATGAACCGAGGTTCCACTGTATCTGTATGTTCTTATGCTAATATGTCACACTTTGTATTAGTAAATACAGATGCCAAAGTTCATATGGTTTTTTAAAAAAACTGACCTCAATTTAATTTTTTTTTTTCTTAAAATCTGACAAATGGTTCTAATGAGTCTTATGATTTTTGTTGGTTTTATAGTTGGAAGAAGGACGATTGCAAGATCTTTTGGAAGCAAAAGCTTTAGCACTTGCTCAGTCAGACCGATTAATAGTTCAATACCGCTGCCAAAGAGTACAAGCAGAAGAGGAGGTATGAAATTATAGTAATACATTCCTCACAGTTATTACAATCAAGTCTGTTGTTCTATGGATAAAGGTTTTTACTTAAAATACAAGTATTGTTAATCAAGTTGTGAAAATGGATTAAAAATGCTCCCATTGTCACTGCAGGTGCGAAAGCTGGCCACTCTTCTGAAGGATGCAGAAAGAAAGAATGAAGAGCTTTCTGTGCTATTTAATAATCAGCAGCTGGAGTCTGAACGTGCAAAAGATGATATTGAACGGCTTTATCAACATAACCGGAAACTGCAAATTGTTGCTGAGGAACATGAATCTTTAAAAATGTCATTCTCTGATTTGGCTAATACGTAAGCAATTTTATTCTAGTAATAACTTTGTTTCATTACAATGTTTTTCACTTAACTTGCAGCAATCATCTGTGTCTTTTTATATTTTTAAATTTTAGTTTACAATTGTTTGTGTTTGTGTATGTATTTTTATATAATATTCCATTTTGGTGGGGAAGGGTATTGGGAATGAGGTTTTTTTTTTTTTTTTTTTTTTAAAGATTTGGCAGAAACCATAGTTAAACTCTGATATTGTGTTGCAACATGTTTTATGCTATGCATTATTCTATACAAATGCTGTCTCCCATTCAGGATTAAGATAATGTTAAATAATATATCCTCTTTGTAATTCTTCAGAAACCTTGTCGTTATTTTGACAAGATTATAAACTGCATGGCATCTTCATTGGCTTATCATTTATTTAAAAAATACAGTAATCCATTATTTATCTTATGAAGAAAGCAGAAGCACTTTACCAGTGTAACCTTCATTATATGTGAGATGAAAGCGACGTTGTTGAAACATTGTGCCTTTAATATTCTTTCAACCTGTGTGTATGTTTTCATTCCTTATATACATTGACTCAACAACAGTAATTACTGATCTATTACTATAATAAAATTGTAATAAAATAATATGGGGGGGGGATGGGTAGGTGAATGGGATCAGGGGGGGGGGATAATGAGGTGGGTTTAGGATGGTGTTGGTGTTATATATATATGAACCTTATTTATGGAGCATACCACTTTGATATGTGATATTTTGTATTTCAGGACTACTTTTAATATTTGGAATTTTCTTTTCCTAGTAGTTTCTGTGAAGTTATTTCCCTGTGCATTATCCAGTTACCCATTCATTGTTTCCTCATTATCCTTTAGGTATCCTATCAAAATAATATAACAGTTGTTAAGATTTAAATAATTTAGTTTTGTGCCTAATGTTGTTTTAAATTGCCAAACTGCTCTGAATTTATTTAATGTTTTGTTGAAATAGGTATGATGGAACTGAAAAACA
>JANRMT010062834.1:11366027-11391652 GCA_026402145.1 Polypterus bichir lapradei
TATATATATGTGTATATATATATATAATGTGTATATATATATATATATATATATATATGTGTATATATATATATAATGTGTATATATATATATATATATATATATATGTGTATATATATATATAATGTGTATATATATATATATAATGTATATATATATTATAATGCTTTATAAACTGTGCTTTACATTTTTTCTTCTTTTGTATGAAAAACTGAACAATTCATTGGCCAACATTTGTTAAGTCCTAAACCCATTAACCTTCATAAAACTGGCTATTAAATCAGTCTCTTGAGCAGTGGAGGGGAGTGCAGAGACTGCACTTATAAAGCTCTTTTGAGTCATGTCTTCTGGCAGCTAATGCCTAGCAGCTTCTTGCTTTACACCCAGTGCTGCTGCAGTGATCGCTGGCTCCCTGTGTCCCAGAGTGGACACATGCATAATGGCACTGAGCCCAATAGGCAACATCTTTTGTGAAAAATGGCATTACTTCTGCAAAATTTTTATTTTATTTTTTAAATAAGTACACTTATTTTCCATTGTATCACATATGCGTTTAAGTAACACAGATATTTTTACTTCAAGAAAGTGTTACATTACATATTACTTTTTTAAAAGTAACCTTACTGCCTAATGCACGTTACTTTTAACGCGTTACCCCCTCCCAGCATTGCTATTCACTAGTAAAAGCCAAGAGCTTTGCGTGTATTCTACTTTCAATGGCATCTGTCATATTACTACCAAAAATTCTATGTTTTAGTATATCTTTTTATTTTCTTTTTTTATAATTAATAATATTGATTATATGCCATAACATTGGCAGAAGGTTAACAGGTTTATTTTTGTATTTCTAGTAAAGCTTCATTATGGCTATGAATTTCAGTCAAGTAGTAGTAATATTAGAATGATTACTTCCATTTAATGACTGCTAATTAATGCAGAACATTACTATGTTTAGACGGCCGTCTTTTATAACGGGATGTATAACCTTGCAGCAGCATTTGTAAACGTAGTATATTTATGTCCTTTCAGAACCTTAGCACAGTTATCAGAAGTGGAAGAGAAGCGTAAGGAGGTAATAAAAGAATTACAGGATAAAGATAATCTAATATCAAGTAAGTGACTGTACCAGTTGCTCATCTAACTTCTAATTGAAAACCACAGTCATGTTGATAGAAAACATTGGTAGTAATTGGGATTTTTATTTTGTAATTTATTTTTGTTTAAGGTTTGCAACAGAGAATAGTACAACTAGAGAGAAATGTAGAAATTAAAGAAAAAGACAAGGAAGACATGGAAGAAACGATTGACATTCTAAGAAAAGAATTAAGTAAAACCGAATTGGCAAGAAAAGAGCTAAGTATTAAGGTTTGTTCAGAGCTGGTCCTTTTTTTACTTATTAGTTTCATGATATTCCCACTTTTGCATATAATGAAAGTTAATTAAAATCTTGCAGCTGCTCAGACGTCATCAATAAATAGCATAACCAGTAACTTTTCATCAGTTAAAAATTTTAAACTCTTGATACATTGCCTGATCACAAACATATGAAGCTGATTTTTGTCACAAATTGGAGTATAATGATAAAACTCCTCAGATGAAACCATCGTCTACCGTAGGTCACACAAAGACATTGCCAAGCATGTAGTCATGCTGGGGCAATTTAGATCTTAGAAATTCAGTACATATATTTAAAATATATGATAGAAAACCATTAATGCAGTGCAGGTGAGTTAATATCCAAATTCAGTTTTGGCAATGTGATATCTTGCATAAATATTTAAAATGGAAATTATGCATATGATGCATTAATGAACAGTTACAAAGATTAAATTGTTGAATATTTTGTATTAATGGAGAGCATTCTGATGAGTGTGACTGCTCATAGGGTGATGCATAAACATCCAGATACATGTGTTTATTTTAAAAATGATGGAAAATCATCACGTAAAGGAAGAATTAATAATACAAAAGAAAAACATCACTCTGGACCTTCCATTTATTTTCGCCAGAGTACCTCAAAAACACTGAACTTGTATATGTATGTCTTGCACGCTTGGTTCAAGCCATTCTTTCTTTCTCCATTAGGCCTTTCTCCCCCAACACATAATCCAGTTTCTGTTCTGATGTGAAACAGAAAACCCCTTTCAAGCGAATACTGAAATGACATCTTTTGTCAGCCAATCTGAAATCTGCAAGACTGTGCTTGCCCCAAATTTGTCAATGTTATGGCTGATGTCTTCTCAACTTTAAAAGGGCAATTAACTATTCATTGTTAGTTGCTTATATTCTGTCTTTAGCAGTAATTTGTTTCTGAAGAATATTCAAACAGCATTATTTTGGTTTTTATTTTACTTGCAATTCTATTTCTGTTCTTTTATTTTCCTACCTTTTAATTTATTTAAATATGAAAATTACACAGCTTTACTTTTTTGGCATCATTTGCTGTAACAGCTTGATTAGTTTAACCCTAATTGCTCATATTGCTGATTGGTAGTAATTTTAGTTTATTCCTAAAACTAATTCTGTTTTCAGGAATACATAATTTATGCTTTTCACTGTGAGAAAAAAAATCTCATTCCAGAATACGTAAACTTCATTTTTAATATTTTTTAGATATTTAATTACAAACTGAAATATTGTATGTCATTTATTTAGTGCAGCAGTGATGTTTAAATTTCAACTCATTCTTGCTTACTCTCATTTTATTTCAAAGGCTTCATCTTTGGAAATTCAAAAGTCTCAGCTAGAAACACGACTGGCAGAAAAAGAAGCCGTGGTTAAGTCTCAACAGGAAGAGCTAAATAAACATTCTCATATGATTGCCATGATCCACAGTCTGAGTAGTGGAAAAATGAAGGCTGATTCAGTAAACCTTAGTCTGTAAAATTACCATTCTACAGTGTAGAACTTGTAAAGGATTTTTTATGATATAGTAAAATATAATCTATTTACATATTACCTTTTGTGTAATGAGCCGAGTATCTTATCGATCATATGCAGAAAATAAGCAGCATATTTACATATACAAATAAATGTTTTGCTTGGTGTATATTTTTTTTGCAAATGTAAACAAATAAAACATGTTTTGTGTTTATTATCTCGGGTTTCATCTGCAAAGTTTAGTGTCCTCAATATAAATTTTAGAAGCAATTATATTTAAATGTATATGTTTTCATTTCTCTTTATATTTTATAAAAAGCAAAATGGCAAATATACGGCACAATGTTGTTTTAAAACTGTATTGTGATTTTTTTATGTTATTTGTATTTGGGAGTTTTCATCAACAGTCTTCCATTTTTATATTTGTGTGTCTTAAGTGTTTGTAATGTTAGTCCTAATAAACTGTCCTAAAAACCCCATCATAAATTGTTCTGCGTGTTTATAGAATGTTCCTTTATTGATAGTTTTAAAATCAAATTATGCATTCTCTCTTTGTACACAAAATTAAAATAAATTCACATATTTTGGGTGCATAAGTCCATCCATTATCCAATCCGCTATATCCTAACTACAGGGTCACGGGGGTTCGCTGGAGGCAATCCCAGCTAACAGAGGGCACAAAACAGTTGGCCGCCTCACCAATTTTAGGTTTTGTTCTTGGAATTCTAAGGAGATACTCATTTGAGGATACTTCAGATACATCCGATTAACCAACAGCACTATAACGGGGTACGTTTTCTCTGGTGAAGCTTGACAACACTGGTAGTATTCCTTTATTAACACTTCACATAGATTAAATATTGTACGTCTTATTACCTCCGTAGGTGCCAGACAGGATTATCCGGCATGTTGCTCGGGAGAGAAGGGGGACTCTTACTGAAAAGGGATGCCAGAATGGAAGAACATGGGGTAGGTATGAAACCCTTACCCGGACAGGAGGACACAACAAAAGAGCAGTAGGTAAAATGTTTATCCCCCCCCATCTGCTAGATGGTAGCATCCCAGGACATCACCTTCAGGGCATGATGGGAGTTGTAATGTTACGAGTCAGCCCTGATGGGTCCTATGGGTGCTGCAGAGATTCATTATCCCTGTTTTGTTTGACCCAGATGTGTTTTCAAAGGGTTATGCCCTGGCACCGGAAGTACTCCCGGGTCCAAGATAAAAGGAAGCCGCCCAGCCTCCTCCAGTTGAGTCGGAGTCGGGAGGAAGGAAGACAAAGCTCACTGGAGGGAGGTGGACAGAGAGAGAAGAGAAGGAAGAAGAATATTGTTTGTAATTGAGCTGGTACAATCTTGGAGAAGCCTTTTGTGAGTTTTTTAATTTTATTTTAAAAACCTCTGTTTTGAAGGTTAAAAATGACAAATTTCTAACACAAGCATATGAAGTATCTCTTTTGACTTTTCCAAGGTCAGTGATTGCAAATACAGTATTAGGCTATTTTTCAACCTTTACTAGGATTCCATCCCTCTAAGTACCTCAAGCAGAGGTTGAAAAATGAGAAATTTCTCTTACAATTCAGAGTGTTTAGACTTTACTCATTGAAATTGAAGTACACATTTTAATGTTTCAAATATTTGATGCAACATTTTTTGTTTATGGTGTCCTTTTACCTCATGAAGTAAATCATTACATTACAGATGTACAGATAAAGATTACAGGTTCATTGAATGACATGATTTGATGCATCTCTTATTTATTAAGGGCAGAACTAACATGTAGCAACAAAAATAACAAGTAAATGGTGTGACCGTAAAGGGGCCACAGACACAGTAATGCCCAGCACACTTTTGGGTTCAAATAAAAGTTGTTTGTTTAAACACAACACCTCTCCAGTAATCACCCTTCCCAAGATAAGCAAAATACACTAAAGAGTTGCCCATCTCATGCTGACTCTGTCAATGGGTTTAAGAAGTAATTGAAAACCTTACTGTTCAATGAATATCTGTCTAATTGTTTGTGAATATATTTTGCTCTGTGGATATCGGGCATATTGTTAATTGATTATTTTCTTTATTATGTTAGCTTTAAAGCTGTTCAGTTGTGAGATTGCACATGTGGTGAGCCAGTGTAGGGTAGGGAATGCTACAGGGATCTGGGGTGAATTTCTCTAGGCTGTTGGTAAGGCTGTTCTTCCGGCATTGCAAGTAATCTTTGCTTCCATTTGGGAGACTGATGTCATTCTAACTGACTGGAAAACGGGTCTTGTCATCGCTATCAGGAAAGGGAAGGGTGATTGCCTGGATTGCAAGAACTACAAGGGGATAACCTTGCTCTTGATGCCGGGTAAGGTCCTTGCTAGGGTTGTCCTCAATAGGATCCATGATCACTTGCTCATCTACCAGCGCCTGGAGCAGTCTGCTTTCATACCTAAGAAGTCTACCATCGACTGCATCCTGGCACTAAGGGTTCTCATGGAGCGCAGAGTATTGGCAGAGTTTCTTTGCAGCCTTTGTTGATGTTTGAAAAGCGTATGACTCAGTTGATTGAGCTACTCTCTAGGACATCCTGAGACTTTACAGAATCCCCTCAAGGTTGCTGAATATCATGGCTGGCCTGTACACTGGTACTGTGAATGTGGTGCAGAGTGGAGGCAGACACTCTTTTTCCAAGTTGATTCTGGGATTTGTCAGGGATGTGTTCTTGCTCCTACTCTGTTCAATGCTTTTATGTGGGGTCCATTGGTTGTGGGACATATGTTGGCGAACAAAGATTCACTGATCTTGACTTTGCCGACAATGCTGAGATCTTCGTGGAGTCAATGGAGGTTCTGATGGGGTCTCTCGAAAGACTGAGTGAGGAATCTGAGTGTCTGGGCTTGTGAGTGTCCTGGATAAAAACCAAGATCCAGGCCTTTAATGACCTCCTAGGCACAGCCACCAGCAGTGTGTCTGTCTGAAGGGAGAGTGTCGACCTTGTAGAGAGCTTTTGTTACCTCGGCACTGACATTCATGTCTCTGGTGATTGTTCCTATGAAGTCACTAGACGGGTTGACAGAGCATAGGAGGTCATGAGGTCGCTGAAAAGGGGTGTGTGACGCTCCCGATATCTATGCAAAAGGGCAAAGGTCCAAATCTTTAGAGTCCTAGTGTTTCCTGTCTTGCTATATGGTTGTGAGGCAGGAATGCTACCTCGGACGAAGACTGTATTTCTTCGGTACTGTCTCCCTTCGAAGAATCCTTGGTTTGTCTTTGTGTCGAATGAGCAGTTGCTCATGGAGTCCCGAATGAGGCACATTACCAACATTGTTTGGGAGCGTCAGTTATGGCACTACGGCCATGTGGCATATTTCCCAGAAAGTGATCCAGCTCGTAAGATCCTCATTGTTGGGGACCCGAGTGGCTGGACCAGGCCAAAGGGTCATTCATGTAGCACCTGGCTGCGGCGGATACAGGGTCATTTCCGGAGAGTGGGACTAGACCGCTTGTCTGCCTGGTGGGTTGCCAACATGAATCCCGAGTTGTTTCGCTGTACCAGTGCATGCTCCCCAACTTCATTTGACTTGATCCAGTAGAGGCTAATGCTTTCAGTAATTATATTGACTTACAAAAGCTGCACAATAATAACTATGTTCACCCCTCTGTACAGTATTAACATCTGTTGCAGGTCAGGCTAATGGAAGACAGATCTTAACATAAATGGTGTGGAGACTGGCCCAGACACAGACAGGCAGACACGTTCATGTCACCCACAAACACGTTTATTTACACTATTTTCAACAGTCAAGTGCACCACAAACCCCCAAAGTCCTGGCCACACAATGCCTTTCTCTTCAGACTGCCTCCTTCTCTCTTCTTCAGCTCAGTCCACTCCACTCCCAACTCTTGCCCTGAATGAAGGGAGGCGGCCCCTTTTATCATCACCCGGATGTGCTCCAGGTGGGTTCCGGCAATCACCCGCCGACACGCCCCTGTGTGGCAGAAGTGCCGGCTGCATCCCTGGAAGCACTCCGGGTGTCCCTGCTCTTCTTCCCCTCAGCACTTCCTGGTGTGGCGGAAGTGCTGAGGTCCAGGGCTCCAAAGGCATGGGGGCGCCCCCTGGCGGTGACCACGGGCCCCTACAGGGTGGAGTTTCAAAGCTCTGTACACGTGGCCCCCAAAGGAACCAGGGCGGTCGCCCCCAGATGGTCTGGGGAAGGAGCAAGCCCTCCTCCGGTCCTCCTGGGCGTCCCGGCCGGGTCGCCACCCCAGCCACCTCTGACAATGGCTTCTACAATTATAGTGGTCAGTTTAGTTTTGATCCTGCATGGGTTTAGGTAACAAAAAGGTTGATAGTGTTGTTGAAAAAGTCATTAAAAGGCCAGAGGTGGTAGTGTGGGGAAGAAGGTAATAAAGTCTATTTTGAGGTTGGTTGTACTTAAGTGTAATGATTTGTGGCACCAAAACACCAAAGCCCTGCAAAAATAAATAAAATTTAAAAAACAGGCCCCACCCCAAGCCAAGCCTGACCCCAGGCAAACTGGGAGGCCTCAAACTTAACAGTAGACTTTTAAAGTTCAAAAACAGAATTTTTTTTTCCCAAAATATAGCAAAAGCCTCAATGGAGGGATGATGACCATAAACCTCCAGCTTGTAGATAAAAGGGCAAACAAAGAATCTTTGGAAATTGATGATTTACCAACAAAAGTTAGGAAAATATATTATTGGTGCAGTCAGTGAAGCATTAGATAATAGGCCAATTAAATCACAGGCTTCTTTTAATTTAATTTTTATTTTATTTTCAAAAACCAAAACATTACAATGGCATGCTAGTCAGTCAAACAAGTAACATTAGCTTAACAGATGGAGTCATTTACTTCAAAAAGGATACAAAATATGAAAAAAAGCAAAATAAAATTAAATTCAAACCCCACCCAAGAGAAAGGGAAAAAGAAGAGAGACAAGTTCAAATGAAAATACAAAGCTTGGTATGCTTATACCTCAGGGGTCTCAAAATGAGATCTCGGAGGGCCACATTGGCTGTGAGTTTTCATTCCAGCTGTTTTCTTAAAAAGTAACCAATTCTGCTTCTACTAATAGAACATTCTTCATTAGCCTTAAATTGAGTTTTTAGAATCAGTATGCTTAATTTTTGTTTCTTTCTTCCTTAACCAGCAGCCAAAAAATAAAGATATGCAAAGTGAACCAACTGATGACACCTAACTTGGGGGTCTCAAGCTCAGTTCCCAAGGACCACCATTTTTACTCCAATCAGATCCTTAATTAGAATCCAATGCTAGCTGTTAATGAACACGTTAACATTCTTGGATTTGCTAATGCTCTTATTCTGCCACCCCATCAAAATATTTTGTGAGCCGGAGTGTATTAACATTTCTCAGATCTTCCCTTTTTTTAGAATTATTTTATTGAATCAAATATTGCATGATAGAGACATAGGCTCAAATGGCATCAAGTTAGCTTGCTAATGTTTGGGTTCTGGTTAAGGAAAATAAAGACTAGGGTCCTGAATCATAAAAACAAGAAGTTAACTAAAATTCACGCAAAAGAAATAAGTTTAGCTAGCAGGAGTCTTTTTTTTTTTTTTTTTTTTAGAAATTTAGAAAGTATCCAAAATGAAAAGTTGTAGCCACTATGGCCCTTTTTAGGATCTCAGTTTGACAGCACTGATTTTAAATAATTACAAATACTGCAGAGTTAGAAAACAGCACAAATATAAATGCAACAAAAGAATACAATGGAGAAATTAATAATGTAATGTATGCAGAAAAATATATGTATATTTAAAAAAAGGCTTTGAGCCTTAGATTCTGGGTCAGCTCGACATAGTCAACAAAAATGCATAGCATTAGAAAAAGGCATGAATCATTTTTGAATGTGCGCAATTTTCATTTTTTTGAACAACAACTGAAGTGCAAGCATTACAAATAAAGTGAAATGGGAACCAGGAATGTCCTTTTAAAGAATAATTCAACATGTATTGGAGAACAGACCAGGATATAAGAAGTTTAGATCGAATGGTATGATGTAAGCTACTGTGGCTTGCACAAGGGAAGGCTAATTGAGAAATGGGGATGAGAGAAAACGTTAATTAAAGAGCCAAAGTCAAAACCAGAGATCTGTTCTATTATTCACCACTACCAAAATGCTAATCAAAAAATCATTTTGTGGAAATAAAAAGCAAATGGTTAGAAACCATGACAACTAAAGCATGAGCAGAGATCTGGAAACTCGAATAATGGTGTATCTGATGCACTTCTTTTTATATCATTTCATTGATGATGTTCGTTACGCCCTTCAGGCGATACACTCTGTAGCAACTGACTCCACATCTTAACGACAGCGCCTCGAGATGGTAGCACCCATAAAAAGAAAAATGGTGGCAAAAATGTTAAAATTATTTTTATTAGTAAGTAAAAATAATAGTATATAATAAAATGTTAAGCTCTGCCCATCCGTCACATGATTACTCTCAAAGTACTAGAGCTAGAACTGTGATCTTGGTCTTGATTGAACACTCATAACCTGATATGTTTTAGAAATTCAAAACATTTTAGGTAGTAGCAACCACTATTAACTGATGTATGGCAATGTGTTTATTACAGCAAAGTTAGAGCTCAACCAAGTGACATGGTGGAAAAGAAGAGAACAACAGTGACATCTGCTGAGTGTTAAGTAAATTGCATAAGTCATTTACATCATGAAAACTCCAAAATAAGAAGAAGGAAACAGAAGAGCAGCAACAGCTGCTGACCGTCAAGCACAGGTAAATTAAGTGACGAAGAATGAGAACGAATAAGCAGACCAGGCGTTGAACCACACTCAGAAGCAAAAAGTATCCTGAATAGAGAATAACGGAGCAGCCGACAAACACAGTGGCTCATAGGCATGCAAGACAAAGTCCGGGATGCGGAATGCAAGAATGTCCCAGAGGCAGAACCGCACAGCGAGAAGATTGTCAGATCTAGCCTCTTGTGGTAACTAATTTACCAAACATGAGAAGTATCAACAGCTCTTTATTTTTAACGTGGTTTTTGTTTGCGTTTTATTTTAGGACCATGGGTCTATGTGTTTGACTAGTAATAATAATAAAACCTAAGTATAAACCATGATGCAGCTATGAACAAAAAGAGGGTGAAACAAGCAAACAGGAGTTCATCATAACACAGTCTAACAGTTCTTGTATCATCTAAAAAAAGATACACAACTGCGAACTGTGGCAGCTACGAAGCTGAGCCTGGAAGTCCTGCTACCTTAAAGTTCTCACACCCCTGTTTCAATCCGGCCTTCAGAGTGGACTTTGAATGAACTCCTCACATTCACATGGATTTCCTCATGGGAACTGTGTTTCCAAACAAAGTTACAAAACAGGCTGTGTGATTCAGCCACCGTGTGCCTGATGGCATCCCCGTATCTTCTTTAGGCCTTCTGTTCCTCGTGCCCATTTCTAAAGGGGTTAGCCTCTAAACCTCTGTGACGTTAAACAGCAAAGAGCAAGTATGGAGGCAGATGGATTGATGATAGAAGTAATGGTTAATGTGGCGCCTGGGTCTGCAGCCTCTGTGATGCAAGTAGCTTAAGCAAAGCTGTGGATGAAAGGCATATGATGTGAGCAGGTGACCTATTCGTGCTCTCTGGGAGGGAATTTATATACCTATGGCCTCAGTCAAAGCAGAACCATGTCTTCATAACACTACTTACTACCTGTGAAGTACCAGCTCCAATGTTCACAATCATCTAGCTGGCTCATAATATATTCAGGAAAATGGAAAAAGGCTAAAAAGAATATATTTGAAGTTTTTTTTGTTTTTGTGAAAAATATCAGTTTCTTGTTTTCCGTGAAAATGTGGACTTTATAAAAAAAAAAAAAAAAAAGAGACTTCTGAATTCTGACCTAAAGTCAAAGCTCAAGCTTTGAGTTTTAAAAGTTCAAAATATTCAAACCCAGTGGTCACAGCAGCTAAACTCTATTTGCCAAAATATTTTTTACATTTATTAGCATTATAAATCTGCCTTTAAGACAGATGAAAATGTGAAAAATTAACAGTGCATATCGTAATATAAATTGCAATTATACGCTAGAACATTACAACAATTGTGACAAGCGCAAGCCATTCAACCAAACACACATGCCTGCTATATTCAATGCTGCTATTCAATAATGCTGTGCACAGGTTGTGAATATGAAAAAAGTCGCGTGCTGGCCACTTTGGGTTTCCTTTTTAATGTTAAGTTCATATTTTCCCACAAAATTTCCGCTAAGTCATTTTCCGAGTCGAAAGGCACTTACTGTATCTCCTGTTAGGTAAATGGTAGATGCTGAATGGGACACCACTGCTTCACAAGGCAGACCAATAGTTGGATCAATCTCAGTCTAAATTACACTAAACACGACATGCATGTTTAGTTAACCAGTGAATCGAAATGGTGCAGGTGTTCCTCTGACGGGATGTCTCCCCATCAAAGATTGCTTCCTACCCTGAACCTAACCACTCTCAATCTTGGATGGAATGAAACTAATATTTATGGCTGTGCAATAGAAAACTAAACGGTAGAAAATCCACAAAAGACTGAAATTTTACCAACTCCACTCAGCTGGGGGGAGGAGAAGACAATGAACCTTGCAAAAGATAGACGTCAAATAACATTGCAAGATGACGAGAAATGAATGGATACTTTTGCTTTTAATTGGCTAGATTACTGTATTGCACTCTTTACTGGACTAAGCTAAGAAAGACACTGATTGTTTGCAATTATTTCAAGATGCAGTTACAAGATTATTAACCACAAAAAAGAATACCTGAGCACATTTCACTAGTCTTAGCATCGTTACATTGGTTACCAGTGTCCTTTAGAATTAACTAATTAAAAATACTACTTATGGTATAGAAACATTTAAATAATCTTTCCCCCTAATTCCAAGCCATAACTAATGACTTGACTCTAATGGCGGTCTGCTTATTATTCCAAGAAGAAAGTATAAAATAGATGGTAAGGCAGCTAGTGTTGTGCATAAACTAGTTCAAAAGAGCCCATTCATTGAACAAGCTCATTTTTCTAAGAACAATGAACTTAACGTAACATATTTGCAAGTGAAGAACTTGAACGTGAGCTAGTTCAGATTTATGTGACATTCTGGATCTGGTTTATGTCCAGATTAAACATTTTTACCTTACCCTGTAATGTACGGGTGGAGCCGAATCTGAATACGGTATTTGAATAAGCACAAATAGTGGATTTTTACCTCCTCCTCAAGCTGCCACCTTATTGTGGTGGAGGGGTTTGCATGTCCCAATGATCCTAGGAGCTCTGTTGTCGGGGGCTTTATGCCCCTGGTAGGGCCACCCAAGACAAACTGGTCCTAGGTGAGGGACGAGACAAAGAGCGGTTCAGAAAACCTCTTATGACGAAGACAAACTTTGGATGGCATTTTCTCTTGCCTGGACACGGGTCACCGGGGTCCCCCTCTGAAGCCAGGCCTGGAGTTGGGACTCAATGGCAAGTGTTTATATTACGTAGAATGTCCAGAGGGGGCTGGGTGGTCTTTTTTTTTTTTTTCTCCAGCTTTTCTGAAGCTTTTTTTTTCTGTCCTCTGTGGCCATCTGACTTTTATCATCAGACTCATCTTTAGAGAATTAAAAATTATTCTATATATGAGGACTTTACCTTTCTACTAACTACATATCACCAGCTGCTTGTGGTCTTTGGGACAAAAAAACACCCATAGACTCCCTAGCAGTTTGTGGAACTAGCTCCGGATACAGAAAGGCAGACATCATTTAAGCACCACCATACATTTTTTTTACAGTCACTATTTACAAATGTGCACCACAAACTCCAAACTTCCCTTAAAGTCCAGGCCAACACCACACTGCCTCTTTCTGTTCAGGCCGCCTCCTTGCCTCTCCTCTCAAGCTCTGCCCTTAACCTCTCCCGACTCCAGCCAATGAACGGAGGGAGGCGGCCCCTTTTCTAGTCACCCGGATGTGCTCCAGGTGCCTCCTGACAATCTTCCACCGGCACTCCCCAGTGTGGCGGAAGTGCCGGCTGTGAAACCGGAAGCACTCCGGGTGTCCCCAATTTCTCTTCCCCCAGCACTTCCGGGTGTGGTGGAAGTGCTGAAGTCCAGGGCTCCCAAGCCATTGGGGCACCCCCTGGTGGTGACCACAGGCCCCTACAGAGTTGAACTTCAAAGCTCTATACCTGTGGCCCCCAAAAGTACCAGGGGTGGTCACCACCACATGGTCTGAGGAAGGCTTAAGTCTCTCCTGTCCTCCTGGGTGTCCCGGCTGGGCAGTAGCCTCAGCCACTCGCCACAAGTTTTACTTTGTTCATGAACTTGGAGAGACGTCCGCTAACTCTTGAGAATTACCCAGAGCAGAAGATGTGGGACACACCTGTGCTTGCTGCCCCACTGGCTTTCGTAAGAAGACCCTGGTGATACCATATCTTAGCCGTATCATTGGCATATGAGTCATATTAATCCGTGTCTCAAGAAACTACCTCCAGATAAACAATGTTTTTAGTGAAAACTACAAGCTTTGCCACTCATTGCTGAGGTATTTCACTTGCATGTGGTTGAGCTGCTGCAATTGCTTCATTTCAACATCATGTCTCTTTATCTGTGTCATTAAAAGTGCATGAATGCGCCATCTAGTGGCTATGGTTGAGCATGAGCAGAGCGGACTGCTCTGTACAACACACACACATACACACAGGTCTTTAGTTTACAGATGTCTAATTTTATGTAAGTGACATCAGTATCGATAGTGTGCCACAGTACCACCTGTGGTCGTTGGAAGGTCCAAATGCTGAAATGTTGGAGCATCGACCCGGTTGTCCTCATTCAGTTTTAACAATCATCCAAACAAAATGTTTTCTCAATGGAGCTAAACAAATAATCAGAGTCCTAACATGAGAAACCTTTTTTTGGCTGGTAAAGCCTGTGAGAGTCACGTTGGGAATGAGCTCGGTCCTGCAGTGCATTCTCGTAACAAGTGATGCCTCCTTCACGGAAACACAAGATATGTAGCCGTGGGACCGAAAGGGGTGGACTCAGTGTCACTCACTTGCTGTCTTCTCGGCTCTGTGGAGAAAAACAGAGGATAAGGTTAGCGCCAGTGCCATCACTCAACCTGGGGTGAAACTGCATACCTCAGAAGAGCCCAGTGCCAGCGCTATCTTAACGCATGGGCATGCTGGGCAGTTGCCCGGTGGCCCCACGAGCATAGGAGCCCCATGCTAATCTACGTATGTTGTAACTTGCTGAGTGGTTGTGTAAGTAGGTGCCCCAGAGCACTGCTTTACCTATGGGCCTATAATGGTGTTAAGACGGCCCTGCCCGGTGGATGATCCACTGACGCACATGCATGGCACATTCTATACAATTGTATGTTTGTTGATTATGCAGTGTCTTTAGACTTATTTAATGTAAATTTTGTTGGTGAATATTTGTTTAAAGAGTAAGGTCAAGTATTTCTCTATTGTTTTGTGTGTGTCCTCTTAATCTCTTCGTCAAAAGCTCTTGCATGTCCAAATAAGCAGAGTCCTCCATGAATCTACCTTGGAATTAAACTAATCTAGGTGACAGCCAGCTTTTTCTTTAATTTTATTATTGTTTTGATACTAATTTTGAGTCCCTCTCATGACTCATTTAACTATCCGTGAAGCTTATTTACACCCCTTATTTTTACGGTGCATGCCATGCCCTGGTCTCAAAATCAGAATGCCCGTCTATCCCCTTTGCGCATTCTTTCCTGTACTTCTGTGAGATTCTTCCATATTAGCCAGCGAATTAGCACTGTCTGGCTGCTCATAAATAAAGACTCCAGTTAATGTGGCTTGAATCTTTCTGGCTGCCAGTCTAATTTTACATGGCCAGAATACTTAACATTTCACGTTGTCTCGCTGTGTAAACCATTGTTCACATACCTCACTAAGACATTCTAATGAGCTTCAGACTTCAGAGAGTTCCAAGAATGAAAGCAGCTTATGGGTTACTGCCTGTAATTTAAATTGACGTATCAATCATGGTTTTTGTGTTGGTTTTTAGTAAAGTGAACTAATAAGACCATTTCTACATTAGAATTAATTTAAAAGAGCCCTAATGGAGGACACTGCCTTGTCTAATTTACTGCCTCCTTTCATTTTTTTTTTCAGATTCTGTTCACTCTAGTGCTGGTAATCTTAAACTTGCTGGCAGTTATCTAGAGATGTCCATTTTTTATTTCCATGATAGGTTCAGGTTTGTAGCTTGTTTATTATTTATAACAATGCAAATTGATTATTTTAGGATGTAACAGCGATAATTGCTTTGAGTTTCACAACCCAAGGGAGAAAGGTACTTGACCAGGAAACAAAACTGACAAAATGGCAAAGAAATGAATGGTCTTAAACATTGAAAAGGTCAAAACCAGAAGGAGCAAAAAAATCTGGCATCAGTTCAGAAAGTATATGTCAATAATCTTAGTTAAAAAGAAAAGCAAATTAATTCTGGCTACCAAGAGCAGTCATTTAATTAAAATCACAAATATTTTTTGTTAGAATTGTATCCATAAACCTAGACATCAGCCATGCTGTCTTGCTGTTATAAATATGATTTGTTCAATGACAGCACAATCTATTACAATGGGATTCACATATGTGGCTGTTACACACAAAATGGCCATATTTGGGAAATTGCATGTAAATTGACACATCTGACAATAAAAATATCAAAGTGATGATCTGGTGATGTCTCTGTCATAACAATAAAATTAATAAACTATATGTTGTCAACTGATTGAACACACTGGTCACAGAGGAAATGTTGGAGCACCAACTGGGTTGCCGGTTTTACTATTTAAATTGTCCAAAAAATGAAGAGGCGCTTGATGGCATGTTGATTAAAACCAAAATGTAAAGCAGTGCAAAAACAGAAATAAAAATAAGGAGTCAATGTTCTCTAGAGCGGTCAGTTCTCAAGTGGGATCTCCGTTCTTCGGTCTGCTCTCTCCAGAATGAGATGACCTTTTCTGGGAGTGTGAAAGAGGGCCTGGCAGGGGTGGAGTCAGTTGCCCTCAGTAGTCGGTTTCTCAGGGCTGTGGGAGAAAAAAAAGAGATGATACCATCAATGGCAGTGCCCCCTTGTGTCCCGATGTGGTAGTGCTTACCTTCGGAAGGTAAACCTCAGATGCTTATGTGTGACACATAACAGAAAAGAAAAAAATGAGTTGGAGCTGTATTAAGCAGAGCATAATCATGATATTATAGCAATAATGGAAACCTGGCTAAATAACAAAGATGGGAATGAGTGTAACATAGAGGGATACACATTTTTTAGGAAGGATAGACAGAACAGAAAAGGAAGTGGGGTTGCTGTTTATGCCAAACAGGATTTAAATGTAAGTCCTCTTCAGTTGGATGATGAGCCCCATCTTAGTGAGGACATGTGGCTTCACCTGGAAAACATTAGGGAAAGAGGACATACATTAGGAGTGTATTATAGACCACCCAATACAGACAGTAATTTCAATGCACATCTTTTTCTTAATATCAAAAAGACAAATTTACAGCCAGATAGTATAGTCATGGGGTACTTTAATTATCCAAATACAGTGGGATGCAAAAGTTTGGGCAACCTTGTTAATAGTCATTATTTTCCTGTATAAATCGTTGGTTGTTACGATAAAAAATGTCAGTTAAATATATCATATAGGAGACACACACAGTGATATTTGAGAAGTGAAATGAAGTTTATTGGATTTACAGAAAGTGTGCAATAATTGTTCAAACAAAATCAGGCAGGTGCATAAATTTGGGCACCACAAAACAGAAATGAAATCAATATTTAGTAGATCCGCCTTTTGCAGAAATTACAGCCTCTAAATGCTTCCTGTAGGTTCCAATGAGAGTCTGGATTGTGGTTGAAGGTATTTTGGACCATTCCTCTTTACAAAACATCTCTAGTTCATTCAGGTTTGATGGCTTCCGAGCATGGACAGCTCTCTTTAACTCACACCACAGATTTTCAATTATATTCAGGTCTGGGGACTGAGATGGCCATTCCAGAACGTTGTACTTGTTCCTCTGCATGAATGCCTTAGTGGATTTTGAGCAGTGTTTCGGGTCGTTGTCTTGTTGAAAGATCCAGCCCCAGCGCAGCTTCAGCTTTGTCACTGATTCCTGGACATTGGTCTTTAGAATCTGCTGATACTGAGTGGAATCCATGCGTCCCTCAACTTTGACAAGATTCCCAGTCCCTGCACTGGCCACACAGCCCCACAGCATGATGGAACCACCATCATATTTTACTGTAGGTAGCAGGTGTTTTTCTTGGAATGCTGAGTTCTTTTTCCTCCATGCATAACGCCCCTTGTTATGCCCAAATAACTCAATTTTAGTTTCATCAGTCCACAGCACCTTATTCCAAAATGAAGCTGGCTTGTCCAAATGTGCTTGAGCATACCTCAAGCGGCTCTGTTTGTGCTGTGGGCGGAGAAAAGGCTTCCTCTGCATCACTCTCGCATACAGCATCTCCTTGTGTAAAGTGCGCCGAATGGTTGAACGATGCACAGTGACTCCATCTGCTGCAAGATGATGTTGTAGGTCTTTGGTGCTGGTCTGTGGGTTGACTCTGACTGTTCTCACCATTCGTCGCTTCTGTCTATCCGAAATCTTTCTTGGTCTGCCACTTCGAGCCTTAACTTGAACTGAGCCTGTGGTCTTCCATTTCCTCAATATGTTCCTAACTGTGGAAACAGACAGCTTAAATCTCTGGGACAGCTTTCTGTATCCTTCCCCTAAACCGTGATGGTGAACAATCTTTGTCTTCAGGTCATTTGAGAGTTGTTTTGTGACCCCCATGTTGTTACTCTTCAGAGAAAATTAAAGGAGGAGGGAAACTTACAATTGACCCCCTTAAATACTCTTTCTCATTATAGGATTCACCTGTGTATGTAGGTCAGGGGTCACTGAGCTTACCAAGCCAATTTGAGTTCCAATAATTAGTTCTAAAAGTTTTGGAATCAATAAAATGACAACGGTGCCCAAATTTATGCACCTGCCTAATTTTGTTTGAACAATTATTGCACACTTTCTGTAAATCCAATAAACTTCATTTCACTTCTCAAATATCACTGTGTGTGTCTCCTATATGATATATTTAACTGACATTTTTTATCGTAACAACCAACGATTTATACAGGAAAATAATGACTATTAACAAGGTTGCCCAAACTTTTGCATCCCACTGTATTAACTGGGATAACCTTGTAGATGGAGGAGCACAAGAGCAAGAGTTTTTAGAAGTAATCAGTGACTGTTTTATAACACAGCATGTTACAGCAACAATGCGGGGTGAAGCCCGTCTGGATTTAGTATTCTGTAATAATCAGGATAGAATTGAGGGTGTAGAGGTGATTGAACCACTAGGGTCAAGTAACCATAATGTAATACAATTCTTAGTATTTTGTAAGAGTGCAGATGCAGAGACTAAAGTTGTGAAGTTGAACTTTGGTTGGGCAAATTTTGAGCAAATGCGACAAAGTCTAAGGAAGATGGACTGGGATAAGCTTTTAAGTGTGGAGACAGTCAAGGAGCAGTGGAACAGGTTTAAAAATGTTTTACATGTAATGCAGGACAGGTACATACGTAAATTTGGAATTAATATGAATATTTAAAAAAACTCACAAGTGGATTAATAAAGATTTAATAACGAAGCTGCAAAGGAAAAAAACTGCTTTATAAGGCATATAAGACTAATGACCACAAAGTGAATCGTAGAGTGTATGAGAACATGACAGCAACCATTAAGAAGGAAATTAGGGAGGCTAAAAGACAGTTGGAGAGGAATATAGCAGATAAGGTGAAAGAAGACCCTAAGAGATTCTTTCAGTATTTTAGTAGTAAAAGATCAGTCAAAGAGGAGGTCAAGTGCATCAGGAATAGTAAAGGGGAATTAAAAGATGCAGACAGTGAAATAGCGGATGCCCTAAACTTACATTTTTCTGAGGTGTTTACAAGTGAGCAAGTGGATAACCTCCCAGAGGTAAACGCAACTACTAAGGAGGTACTGAGGGATTTGGAAATTGTAGAGGAAGAAGTGCTGATCAGATTAAATAAGATGAAATCAAACAAATCACCAGGACCAGATAATATTTATCCTCGTGTTCTTAAGGAGGCTAGTGTGTACATATATAAACCCTTGACACATATTTTTAGGAAGTCACTGCGCACTGTAGAGATTCCAAATTACTGGCAAATGGCAAATATCATCCCATTATATAAAAAAGACAGGGAAAATCCAAGAAACTACAGGCCAGTAAGCTTAACATGCATCACAGGAAAATTAATGGAAGGAATTATTAAGGATACGATTGAGCAGCACATGACAAGGACAGGAGTTATTCTGAACAGTCAGCATGGGTTCAGAAGAGGGAGGTCATGTTTTACTAACAGGCTGGAATTCTATAAGGAGGCAGCAAAAGGATACGATCAAAGTGGAGCTTATGATATTATTTATCTGGACTTTCAGAAAGCATTTGATAAGGTGCCACATGAGAGGTTGGGCATCAAATTAAAAGAAGTGGGAGTTCAGGGTGCGGTTTTTAGATGGGTGCAGAATTGGCTCAGACACAGGAAGCAGAGGGTGATGGTGCGAGGAACCCCATCAGAATTTTCTGATATTAAGAGTGGTGTTCCACAGGGGTCAATGCTAGGGCCGCTGCTATTTTTAATATATATAAATGATTTAGATAGGAATATAAGTAACAAGCTGGTTACGTTTGCAGATGATACCAAGATAGGTGGATTAGCAGATAATTTGGAATCCATTATATCATTACAGAAGGACTTGGATAGCATACAGGCTTGGGCAGATGTGTGGCAGATGAAATTTAATGTCAGTAAATGTAAAGTATTACACATAAGAAGTACAAATGTTAGGTTTGAATACACAATGGGCGGTCGGAAAATTGAGAGTACACCTTATGAGAAGGATTAGGAGTCATAGTGGACTCTAAGCTATCAACTTCCATACAATGTTCAGAAGCCATCATGAAGGCAAACAGAATGTTAGGTTATATAGCGCCTTGATGTGTGGAGTACAAGTCCAAGGAGGTTCTACTCAAGCTTTATAACACACTGGTGAGGCCCCATCTAGAGTATTATGTGCAGTTTTGGTCTCCAGACTTCAAAAAGGACATAGCAGCACTAGAAAAGGTCCAGAGAAGTGCAACTAGGCTGATTCCAGGGCTGAAGGGGATGAAATAAGAGGAAAGATTAAAAGAGCTGAGCCTATACAGTTTAAGAAAAAGAAGATTAAGCAATGGAAATACAAAGATGTCAATTATCTTTCATTCATTTCCACTGCTTATCGGAGACCGGTTTGCAGGGGCAACAGTCTTAGCAGTGAGGCCCATATGTCCCAAGGATCCCAAGGCATTCCCAGGCCATCTGGTAGATATAACCCTCCCAGTGAGCCCTGGGTCTTCCCCGGTATTTCCTCTTAGCTGGTCGAGCCTGTAAAACCTTCACAGGCAAGCGTGCAGGAAGCATCGGTATCAGATGCCCAAACTTCTTCAATTGGCTCCTCTAAATGCAGAATCAGTGGCTCAACTCTGAGCATCTCCCAGATGCCTGCATTTCTTACCTCTAAGGGAGCCAAGCCACCCAGCGGAGAAAGCTAATTTTGGCCACTTGTACCTGTAATCTCATTCTTTCGGTCTTTACACAAAGCTAATGACCAAAGGTCATTGAGTAGGATTATCTGTAGATCGACTAGTTTATTAAGACAATTGCTTTATGACTCAGCTCCTTCACCACTACAAATTGGTATAGAGACCACATAACTGTGCTTGCCACTCCTATCTATTTGTCGTTCTCATCATGTAATACCCAGAGGTACTTAAACTCCTCCACTTGAGGCAATAACTCCTCTCCCACTTGAAGAAGACAGTCCTCATTTTTCCAATTGAGGACCATGGCCTCAGATATAGAGGTGCTGCTCTTCATCCCAGCTGCTTCACACTCCGTTGCAAACCATCCCAATGCATGCTGGAATTCACAGCCTGATGAAGCTAACAGCAGTCAATTATCTTGAAGATCTGAATTCTAGTCAGAAGCAAAGACAGCTTTTTGGGTTCAGATAAACCATAACTTTAGCTCAGTAAGTTAAACATTATACCGCTAAATAACTCATTCATTACACATAATTGTACTCAAGCCCTGTCATTTTTGTTTGCAGCACAATCAGCCTCTTTGTATACCACACCATAGCCCTTGTTGAATCCGATCTTCTGTCCGCAGATCAACTGTAGCTCCCTTTTTAAACCCATCTTATATTTATATTACATAGGAGAGCTGCTCTTTTACCATTCAATTAATTAGTGAGTCCTTTACAATAATAATGCACAGATGACATTAAGTCAAGTCAAATCAGGCAACTTCATTGTCATAACTTCAATACATAGCATTGCAGTATACAGTTGCACAAAATAACGCTCCCCAGGACCGCGGCACAACATACGCATAATGTAAACACAGGACAAGTGCAAGGCAAGTACAGAGCTATACTATACTATACTACAAATAGATAAATTCATAAGTAATAGTTCAGTCAATTCAGTTTTATATATGCTTACATAATTGCTTTCCTTCTCCATTCATTTCAAGAAAAGTCACTTTTTAATTTGTTTTGAACTTTCATAGCTAACTTAGGTAAAGCAGCTGGAGAATGTCGCTGTCCCGTTTGAGCTGCTTACCTGCATGTGCTCTTCCCAGCGTCTAACTTGTTTACATCGGCCATCTGAGTGGCTGTCAGATGAGTAAAAGAGGAAAATGTACAAAATGTGCAATTTGGTGTAACTGCTATGAAGGTAAAATTGAAAGACCAAACTAATTCGTAGTTGCAGTTGCACAGAATGTTTCTCTGTATTAAGATAGACAAGTTTACAGATTTACCAATGCTTTTAAATTGGAAATTTTGAAATTTCAAAACTTGTGCTTTATATATATACAGTGCTAATAAATTATGCGTTGAAGGTTAAAGAGAAGTTTTATTTTTCTCCGCAGACCACTGATTCTCATCGCCTGTAGTGCTGTTCCTAGTCTGATGCTCCACTGATAGTGCAGGGATCTCCTGCACTACTAGAAAAAACGTGTGGGGTGGGGATCGATCTGTTCTTAATTTTTTCTCTTTGTAAAAACTTGATTGCTTTGTATGGATTGTAATAAAATTAATAAAAAAAAAAAAAAAAAAGTGTAATGCATTGCAGAGTTAATTTACAAATCCAATATTTGATTGTTATGCCTGACAAGTGCTAGGATACCAACTGGATGACTGTCATGCAACTATTGACCTTGAATAGACATTTATTTGTTTGGTAATATAACTGAATAATTTTAGTGTGGGCACAGTGCCACAGTTGTTATAAATTCCATTTGAAATTATGTAAAGTTTGCAAGTACAGATGAAGTTTAATAATGTTGCATGACGGCTGGACATGCAAATAGCAATTTCATTGTAACCTGTAAACTTGACAAGATTACTAGTAACTGCTACCACTAGTCTATTGTAATGCTTGGATTGAAAAAGGCAAACTAGAAAAAACGTTAAAGGGGTCAGGAGATGAGCTAACTAAAATTGTTTGTTAATGATCATGCCAAAGTTTAAAACCAAAAGAAGAAATAAAAAAATCCTGGGACGAGACGTGACTTTTTCAGAGAGATACTTTCATGTCCCACGAGACGAGACTTAGTGCCAAGAGATTTAACCACACCCGGGGCAAGAAATAAAAGACAAAGAATAGATGACAAAGTAGAACGTCATAAAGAATTCAAAAACGCTGGTGCAATACACATACAGAGCCAGTTAAAGATAATGAAAGTACTAAAATTTGAAAGTCTCAAAAAAAATGATAGTAAAGATTGCATTAGCGCAAATAAACGGAAATTATTACTCGGTGAAATAACGGAACAGCGAAAAGAGTTTGAATATATTGTTTGGATTTATACTTTAAGTCGGAGACTTGTAGATCATCTAATTTGTGTTGCCATAAGGGAAAAGTAGTGTGTTTCTTCCCAGTGAAGAGGCGTATCCACGAGAATTAAAAGATTTGTTGTTTGGTGAAAGTGAAGTCCACTTATGCGAGTGGTGAAGTTAGCAGTGGGCAAAGCCCCATAGTCTCATTAAACAAAACCCTAAATGCAATCTGACAAAAGAAATGCTAAATAATGAAGACAAGGGATTCTAAAACATTACTAAACGCCAGGCAAGCATTTTGTTGCTATCCAAAAACTTGGAGACTGGAAGATGTGCGACACTGGCCTTGTACTGTCACACGAGTAACAGCACATGTCATGGCCTCGCATTATCACATTGTAGCAATGGACATAACAACCACAAAACAATACAAGTCAAAATCCTTTACTTACACCTGTCTGTCCTCAAAACCTGTAATGCTTCCCACTTCAGAATTTCTGTAACTTGCTATCCTCCACCGTGAAACCTGTGGCATCTATGTGTTCGTCTGTGACAGGCCTCAAATTGACCTTGACCAATTCTATCTATTTGGAGCCAGGACCTTCTCTCAACACCTCCACTTTCGTGTAAATCTATTTTTAGTAGTATATTATTTTCATCTAAGAGCTTCAATCTTCAAAAGCTTCCATTTCTGGATTATTCATTGATCTTACTTTACTCCTCAAAGCATTTTGCCATCGGCCTGTCCCTGATTCCTATTGTCCTTATTGCCAGGAAAGCTTTTTTGGATATGTTTTGAGAGTGTCCCCCAGTCTTGGCTTTGTGGTTGACCATTGTGAAATTTCTGTTGACTGACTTTCATATTTTTCATCAAAGTTTTCTCTTACTGGACCTCTCATCTCTCTTTCTCTCTCTTCTACCCAGCAGAAACTGTTTTGTTAAGGCTCATCCTTAGCTTCTCACTGGAAATCTGATGTTTCTATCTACTTTGCATTCTTTTTCAATCTTACTGTCCTGGAACTCTCAGTGGGGGTGATCAATGGGTCATCCACTTAATGTATTACAAAATGGCCGATTCTGGTGGAAATTCTGAAAAGCTGGATGACCCTTGATTGCTGTCATTCTCCTCTTCCTGCTTCGCAAATTCTGTCTCAATGGGGCTTGACATTTGAGGTGCCTTTCCCTCCTAGGTTTTACTCAGGGCGTTTTATTTTTAACCTTTTCAATGGTAGATTGTGTGGGTGGGTGAAGGGTGGGGTAGAGTTTTTACTGTTATAACTATTTACTTTGTGAGAAACCTGTTGGTGTTATTATTTCTACTGAGCATTAATGTTATTTCAAATCCTATAAATAGTTGTTCACAAAAAAAGAAACAACACAACCCAAAATGGCAACACACCAAGACTTCAGGTATATTTAATGTCTGAAAATGAATCCAAATTACAAAACCAATTACAGAAATGAATTCCATGTATTCTGAAACATTTACCATAGATCCCGGAATACAAGCTGACTCGGTATATTAGCCGATCCCCTTCTCTACCTACTAAATTACATGTATTTGCCGATGACCGGTATTTAAGCCGACCCCCTTCTCCAAGCAAAATTTTCTAAATTTCCTTAAAAGTGTCTTTCAGGTATATTTATCATGTTTATCAGCGAGAATTTGAGACTGCCGGCATTTTTGATGGAAACCAGGAAGTGATTGCGAAGAAGTTTGGTATAAATTTGACTAACTTAAATACACAATACAGTGGACCCTTGACTTAAGAACTTAATTCGTTCGCGAAGGCTAACCCATAATTCGTTCCGAACCTCCCACTGCAACACTTAACCTTTTCATAATAAAAAAGGGTTGTATAATGTGCCTAATTTACCAAAACACCAATAATTTTTCTAATGTACTAACCAAAAACTTATAAAAAGTGCCTAGCCTAACAGAAGTAGGCTAGATTAAGCTAGGAGCATGGCGGCGCGCAGCGGCTCAGGGCTCTCCTTTTCAGTGCAATTTTTTGTTGTTTTTGTACTTTTTTTTTTTTTTTGTTGTTTGTGCACGATTGGTTCGGCGAACATCCGCTACACCCGTCAGAACCTTATAGACATCGGTGTCCAGAGCCAGACATCTGTTTCGAGTGTTTTTCATCACACGCACAACATCCCAGACAACATAGCGAGACCAGCGGGCTCTCCGTGAATTGTTGTCAGGTCTAGGAGACGATGCAAACGGAGGAGGGAAAGAAAGCTGAAGCGGGGCCACAGATCCGGCGTTATGCTAAGGCTAAAAAAACAACCATACAAACCCTATACAGAACTTTTTTTCTGCACTGAAGGAGCTGCTTTTAATCTCATTGTAGATGTGTATAGTGACAATAAAAGGCATTCTATTCTATTCTATTCTAGAAACAACAATTTCATACTGTACTCACCATTTAATTTGACATCTTTGGGCTGCAGGGAGGAGGAGGAGAATGCAAATCTTTTCTTTGTAAAATTGTCGAGATGGTGGATTTCGACATGCTGTACATATTAGCGAGATCGGTCACATGAACAGCACTCTCATATTTCCACACAATTTCCATCTTCGTTTCAATTGTGATCACTTTCTTTACCTTCTCTTCCTTCCTTAGCAATTATGTGTCTTGCTTGCATGGTCTTAGTGAATTATATATATAGGTAAATCACTGCAATGACCGAAATTACATCCACAAACACATGTATCTGGGCTCCAACTGACGCTACTAACGCTCTCGGTTGTTTGTTTACAATCGCGCAAGCGGATACACGTGACC
>JANRMT010062834.1:11411652-11455977 GCA_026402145.1 Polypterus bichir lapradei
ATGACAACAACACTCATATCAATGACAAAACAATTACATTAACAATCATGCTACGTTATTTTTAAAATTTTTCCTTTTCTTTTTCATAACTTCTTTAACACACTACTTCTCCGCACCGAAGTGCGGGTATTCTGCTATAACTAATAAACTGTACTGCTTCTTGTGAGAAGCATTTATTTAAATCCATAATAAGATGAGAAAATTATGCTTTTATGCTTTCATACCAACACAGAGTTGTGTTTCATAGTAATTTTAAATTAATTTTGCAAGTTTTTATGTTTTTTATAACATTACTGAATACCATTTTGTTACCTGTTTCCTGTGTCTGTGTCTACAAGGCCAGCCACCACCCATCCTTGGTTCAGAGTGGCTTCCCTACTGCAAATGCTTTTTGCAGTCTATGACTAAGGACATGGGAAAAACAAGGAGTATTACAGCCTGTAGCTGAAACCAGAATAAAGGGATATGTAACACCAGCACAAAACCTATAGATACAGGCAGAGTGTCTGAATACCAAATAAAAGTCTGCAGTAGTGATTGTCAAAACCTAATATACTGAAACAAAATTCAAAGACAAAGAAGAGCTAACTATCTTGAAAGGTTTTCCCTCTAATTAAACTACAAAATATGTTTGTTTTGTTCTGTGAACAAACCCTATACACAAATGTAGTCTACACCAAGCCACCATCTTAAATAGGAAGAATGTGATGACACAATAGATCTTGTGACTTTCATATCTAATGACTGGTAATATAGACGCAGTCAATAAAGATGAGAGCAAAATTGCAGAACCCATGAGTAAAAAAGATTCTAAGATGGCATTGAGATGATGTCACCTCATAATAAAATCAATTTTTAAGATCATGTTCAAATACAATCTTTACAAATATAAAAATACAGAAATGAGAACATTGTATGAGGAAAGTGTAATTATGGCATAGAAGTTTTTTTAGTGCTAGCTAAAGAAGAAATCTCAAAAGTACTCCAGTTGTAACAAGCATGAGTTTGTGGAAATGCACATACAAGGCTGAGTCAGTGGAAACATGTGTACTTTGTAAGGTTTTTTAAATGAAGATTCAAAAGTTAGGGATTGGTTCCACTACTCTAAACCTGAATTAAGTTGGTTTTGTTAATGTATGGGTAGAATTTTTAGGTAAATTAAAGTGTGAAAACGTTTGTTGTTTATTTTCCACTTTTCAAGTGGTGTCTTGAATTTAAAGATATAGAATATAATAAAATTACCTCTGTTGTGACATCCCCATATGTATAAGGGTCAGCATATGTGTGTGAATATCTGAAAGGGTTTAATACCAAAACCATAACATGTAATAACTTCAAATTAGCACAAAAACTCAGTAAGGACATTTATCTCATTACTTCTAAGGCATATAAACATTTGCAAGATAACACATAATAAAGGTGTTATAAAATCACACACACACACACACAAATTAACCCCATTTTTGAAGAATGCATTTACATTAAAATATGCATAATTAAATATTTACTTATAATATATAAAAATTAGAGGTTGAATTCTGTTTTGTTTTGTTAAGTTCAATTTGATTGAATGTAATGTTATCATCTTCATTATATAAGGTAGACATGTTCATAGGGAATGTTATTTTCTTCAAATAAAACATAAAAATCAAAAAGTTTAAAGTTTGATTTTGTAAAGCTAGTCACACTTATTTTGTATTTATTCTTTAAAGAGTGAAAGGCATCCAAAGTACAGAACTGTAGAAAAACTGGAAGCATATATTTTATACAGTGGAACCACAGACAGGATATTTCACTTGCAGAGGGTCACAAAGTGACTCAGAGGTGGGAATTAAAGCTTAAGCACTAGGCTACACTTCACAGGCTGAGAGGATCTGCTGCATTATCAACAAAATTAGCAATGATGAATGCCCAGCCATAATCAGCATGCAAACTGAGTCCTTTTTTGTCCATCAGATAAATATGAAAACTCTTGACAGCTGACAGGTCAAATAGCCTATGCTGTGTGAGTCGCTGTGCCTTTATAAAAGCTAAATGACACATGTGGAGCAAAGCATCGCTTGAGTGCTTCATAAGGTGAGTGCAGCCCACTGATTCAACCTTCAGTGTTGTTCATGACAATAAAGACTGTTTTCTTGCAATAAATGATGAATGTAATGAAACAATAAGAAATAACTGAATGGAACATTAACATTTTATATTCTACAGGTGGTAAATATTTTTCTTAAAAGACAGTCTGCTACACGATTGTTTTAATATTAAGACATATTGATTACTTCTAGCAATTGCAAAACACTCTTGGTTTGCTCTTTTAATTTTTTAGTGTTTAATTAGCACTAACAATCAAATTTAACTAATTAAAGTAATAAATGTCACCTTTAAAATGTACTGTGCTTAAAATGCTAAAGAAGCATCTGTGTAAAGGCTATTGAGAGAGGTAGAGAAAAGTACTGCTTTTGATATAGCACTCTGAAATATCTATAATATAGTGCCTTTTTTATCTATCTATCTATCTATCTATCTATCTATCTATCTATCTATCTATCTACAAATTAATGCATTCATTTATAACAGATATTGTTGTACTGTATTTGTTAGCAACTGATTCATCTTTTTTACATCATGTATGTTACTTGTGAAACTTCTGAATATCTGCAAGGGGTTCTCACGCGTCTGTTTTTCACCCTAACATATCCCTAGAGAGATACATTGGACTGCTACTCTATATCTGTGCCAGTCTGTCTTAATTTTATATAGCATCTTTCTTAAGGGACTCCATCACAAGAAGCTCTTTGAAATTAAAGTCTTGAAGTTGAAATGTGTTCTCCTCTAGCTATTCCATCTTCTCAGTCTCATCTCTTTGAAATTTCCTTCACATGCAGGAGTGTCCATTCCCTTGTTCTTTGTGGTATTGCTGAATTTTATTGCAACGATGATTGTGGACGTGTCAGACCTTGGAGAGGCAGCACCTTTCCTTCGGAAAAGTGAGAAAGAGATTATGAAGATGCAAACCTTGCCATTTGATGGTAACTATTTTCATTGTTTTCTGCTGGGTTACAATGAACATCCCACATATTTAGCATTTACAATAAGAACTGATTTGAAATATATTCTTCTGAAAAAGGTTCTGTAGATAAATGGATTTTTAATTACCAGTATCTTTAATTATTATATATATAGGTAGTTCACAGAGAGCTTCAGTCTAACTAAATAGCTACAGATGGAGGGGTAGGAAGCTGTCTTGTTTCTTCTGCTGACCAAAAAATACTGTAAACTCACATTAGAGGTTTTTTATTTATTGCAATAATTATTTTTGTAATATTATTATAAAAAAAAATTAATTTGTTATTATTACTTTATTTATAATTATTAAATAATAGCTTTCTTGTTAACCATCCAACTTACATTTTTTTTGAAAAGCTTACTTTTTTGATGTTGCTGCTGACCACTAAGATAATGTAATATCAATATAGTGGTTTGCTTAAATTGAATTGTGGCAGTTGTGGTAACATTTTACAGCTCACATCAGTATTTCGCAACACCACATATGATTTCTGACAGGATTTACTTTATGACTCGTTTTTCAGAAATGAACAACAGAAATGCGTACCCGCATTAGGAAGATTAACACTTGCTTCTGTTGTTTGGCTGATTTGTTGTGAGAAGAAAAAACATGCTTCACATTGTAAAAGTTGAAATTATTAAGCATCAAAGCCATATGTTTCAGTGCCTTGAATTGAATCCTTAAAATAAAGTTTGGAAATTATTTTGATTTTTTTGTACTATACATTTAATCCATCTTTGAAAGTCTTGTGTTACATGTTGTATTGTTTACAAGGTCAGAAAGCTTTATATAAAGATAAGCGCTTTAAATATAGCACTACTATTGCTGGGCTCATTGCATAAACAAAGCCTGTATAATTCTCATGTAAATGCAATTTTAAATTTACATCAGAAATACTTTGAAGCAGGGCAGCATGCTGGTGCAGTGGTAGCATTGCTTGCTCACAATAAGTAGACCAGGGCTTATGTCTCTGGTGCTCGCTGCTTGGAGTCTTCATGTTCTCCCCATGTTTCTGTGGGTTTCCTCCCACAGTCCAAAGATATGCCATTTAAGTGGATTGGCATCCTTAAATTGGCCTGGCTGTGTGCATTCACCCTGTGCTGGACTGGCCTGGACCCTGTAATGTTCCTGCCTTATGCCCCATGCCAGCTGGGAAAGACTCCAGCTTCGCTGTGACCCTGCTCTAAATAAGCAGACTAAGAAAATAGATGAATGCTTTGAAACTTAATTACAAAATTAATTGCATAAAAACATGGCACAGTAGCACAGTGGCCAGCACTGCCGTCTAACAAGTCCAACATCCTGGATTTGTATGTTCACTTATGGCCACTCATTGTCATTGAGGAGTTTTCATGTTCTCTTCATATCTGTGCTCATCTTTCATATATTTGAGTTTTCACTTAATATCTTCCAAGATGTGCTGATTAAGCTGGTAGGTTATTCCAAATTGGCCCTGTGTGTGTTTGTATGTGTGTGCGTGTGTGTGTGAGTGTGTCCTGCCCAGAACTGTTTCCTGCACTGTGTCTAGTGCTGCCAGAATAGGCCGTGTCCCTCCACGGCCCCATATTGGATTAAGTGGATTTGAGAGTGTTATGTCATGTTATTAATAGGATTAAATCAGGAAAGTTTTCTTTTGTTTAATTATTTGATTTTTTTTTATTTGACACGTCTTGTTGTTAATGTATAATTAGTGAATGAAATGGGAGAGTTATGACTGGTATTACTGTACATACTGGCACTTTTTGACTGGTGTACCGGGCGTAGGTCACCTGGGAACATACAGTACTGATGGCTCTCACAACCTTTTGTTTTAAAAGACTGCTGTCTCCTAAGAATTTTTGGAAGCACCCCCCACCCCACTACGTTTATGTTAAAGCATAAAATCTATCCATCATGAAACTTCTCTTTGTCAGACTCAACTTGCCCACTCACACAGTTTTTAACTGAAGAAACTGCCTCTTCTTTTTCGCCCCTTCAGTCACTCTACATAAATATGAGAACGTCTGAATATCTGGTGGCATTGCTGCCCCACAGTGCCAGTAGACTGAGTACCAATTCTCCTGCATGTATGTGGGTTTTTATTTGGATACTCTAGTTTTCCATCTATTCCTAAAAGACAGGCAGGTTAAGTTAATTGGGGTCTCCAAACGGCCCATTATAACTGAGTGTGTCCTGTTATTAAAGATTCACTCCTGTTTTGTGGCTGTTTGTGCTCCTTGTAAATCTAAAATTAGTTTAGGTAGGTGAAAAAAGATCGAAGGAATATTCAAATTGTTTAAATTTGCAATTTGTAATATTCCCATGACTCTCCATTGGATTATGCAGATTTGAGAAAACTTACTTTAGAATATGCGTAGATAGGAGGCTACCTTTATGCTAATCTGTTTCGATTTAGATGCTGTATTTATTTTTGTCTTTTTCTCTCTGTTAAGTGTGGTATATAAAAATCAATAAATGAGTCCAATTGTATTCATTTTTTCATAAAAACAGAAGGATTTAAACAGGTAATAAGTATACAGGGAGAGCCACAACATCACAGTATAAGATTATCCCACTCTGCCTCTGAAGTGCCTGTTGATTAATGGAGTGTTTGCACCATTTTGTGTGTTGTTTTGTTTTGTTTGATTATTATGCATTACTTTTGTTAGGCTAATTACTTTGCATTGTTTCCAAGATGTTGCTTGGTGGCTGTGATAAATGTGTCAGAATATAATGGCACTGCCTCATGTTCTCATATAAAATGGAGCCTGAGAACACAGACCAGCTTTGTGCCTCTTCTGATCCTTTTTGGAAATACCATACTTTGTCAGAAAGCTATCTTTAATTTGGTTATTTTGCTTTACTCTTAATTCTCTTTATTTCTTACTGTTTATACATTTTGTTGTCTTGGTGATGTCACAGCATCTCCATTTTGTGTGTTTTTTCACCAAGGCTGTTGTTGTACTTCAAGTTTTGGGATCCCTTTTCCTCATTTTTGCACTTTCTATAGATTTATGGACTCTTCTTGCACTCCTCAATATACATTAGTGTGATTACAGAGACATAATTGCAACACTGTTTTGTTTTTTTTTTTTGTGGGGTCTGCTATTTTATGCTTGTTTCTCATGGCTACAGTCATTCTGTTTATGCTGATTGTGCCTCATGATTTATTATTGCCATTATCTGTTACTTCGTCATGCACCCTCTGTTTCAGATTGAAGTAAAGACTTTAGCCAGATCTTAGATTTTACTCAGAAACAAACTCAAGTCTTTTGTAGTCTAGTTACTGGAAAGAAAATCTAAAGTTTATACTTGCTGTCTTTCACCTTTGATTTTTTGTCTCAGTGTATTGGATTTTAACGTCTTTCAGGTAATCTGACTAAGTTTCCTGTCCCTCACTCTGTCTTCTGCTCTGTTCTGCCTTTTCTCATCTTCCTTAGCATTAGAAGAAACAAACACTTGCTTCAATAAAGCCTTTAGCTTTAGGACCCTCCATTGTTTCTTCACTAAGTCCTTGTTATGTGTTTTTGAGTAGTCAGCTTGTGCTCTCCTGTCTCTCAGTAAAATTCCTTCCTTCCTCTTTGACTTTGATTATTTTCTCTTCCATATGGTGAGATCTCTTGATCACACCACCTCCTTTCATCTTTCTGAGATCAGAACAAGGACCATTGTTTTGGGCCTCTGGATGTGTCACATTTTTATGGTTAATGCTGCAAACATTGCATGAAGTGTTTCATTATCAGGCTGATGTGAATAAAGATGTCTTCACTAAACAGAACATCCAAGCTATAATGAAACAGAATCCTAGAAAAACTTGTCTGAAAAAAACATGTTCTAGGAAAAGGTTTCTGCTCTTGGCTTTGTTTTGAGGTCCTATTGTGTTTTGCCCAGTAGAGAATCCTGAATTCCTCTTCACCAACTCTTAGCTCTGTCTTTAATTATGTTTTCTCAATTTAATAATGCAAACATCATTCTCTACCTCTGTTTTCAATAAAAGTAATAGAATTCCGATCCTATCACCATGACACTGCCATGAAGACTTTACAACCGAAAGCCTTCTTTACTTGTGTTATCTTAGCCTTTCATTATATGCCTGCTTTTCATCTTTTTTTTGTTTGCTTCTGTTGTTTTAACACTGTAGTCTTATCTTGGTCAAGCAGTCATGCTAACAATGCATGTTTAGATGGGAAAGCAAGTTCTTGTGGGTTCCACCTTCAGAACTTTAGTTGCGGATCCTTTTTTAGGTTTCTGTTAAAAATGCTTTAAGGTTTGTTGTTGTTTTATCTTTTAAAAATATCACCTTTGTTGGCTTACAGAATATTTTAGAACAGTTTCATAAAAACAGAGCAAAAGGTCAAAATCCAGAACAAAAAATCATAAGTAAAGCAAAAGTCACAAGAACTCACCAACAACAAGAACGCATTCAGTGAACCGCTAGAGTCTTTAGGTTTTCCTCAATCTTTACGGAGTTGATGGTGTTTGCCTTGACAATAATGGGCTGGTGGATCCAGCTTATAAGGGACCATCCACCTAATACATGGAACACAATAAAAGTGAAACTTAACAGCTGACAGGGGTCAATTTTCCACTGATTTACACCAGGCCAGTTTAGAGGTATTGGTCAACCCGTGTGAATGTCTCTGAGTTGCAGGAGAAAAAGTCTCTTGGTGCAAAGCTCCACACTGCAGGGAAACTTAACAGGACATGAGTGCTGCTGGAGAGCAACGCAAGGTTACTATGCTGTATTAATTACAGAATATTATAAAACAAGTGGTACAATATCATCACAAAATATGCACATGTAATATGAATTCTAAGAACCGTACAAAGTATTGCTGAAGCACATGAATTTTAAAAGTAACAAAAGCAGTAGTACAGTTTCATGACAGATGTACAAATTTCTAATAATTCTAAATTTTAAATATATTGGAAACAGTTGGTGAAAGATTTGTCTTCTCTTTAACTTTATCTTAATGAAAGCAATATACAGTTTATTTAGGAGGATCACAGGAATCGTCGGGTAGATGGGTCCTTTCATCGGATTGGCTGGCCGGTGGAATGGAATTGGGGGACTCAGCTTGACTCTGAACAAATCCAAATCATATTATGTGATGTCATCTACTGTTAAATTCTGCTCTGTACTTGTAAAATTTTTATTTGTATACTGTACTGAGGATTTGTTCTGTTCTGTGTATTGTGTTGTATTGACCCCCTTCTTTTTGACACCCACTGCATGCCCAACCTACCTGGAAAGGGGTCTCTCTTTGAACTGCCTTTCCCAAGGTTTTTTCCATTTTTTCCCTACAAGGGTTTTTTTGGGAGTTTTTTCTTGTCTTCTTAGAGAGTCAAGGCTGGGGGCCTGTTAAAGCCCATTGCAGCACTTCTTGTGTGATTTTGGGCTTTACAAAAATAAATTGTATTGTATTGTATTTAAATCTTAACATATAATTCATTGTGCATTGACATTGTAAGCAGGAAAACATAAGAAAAATCCATCCATCCATCCATTTTCCAACCCGCTACATCCTAACTACAGGGTCATGGGGGTCTGCTGGAGCCAATCCCAGCCAACACAGGACACAAGGCAGGAAACAAACTCCGGGCAGGGTGCCAGCCCACCGCAGGACATAAGAAAAATGACAAATAAAATTTCACACCAAAAAATAACAGGTTTTTGGTCCTGTGTCAGTCAATGTATTATGAGAGTAATGTGAATAAGTGAAAAGAAAAATGCAGATGACTTACTTCCTCTTTTTTGTGAATATATAGTGAGTTACACGACACATTTCTCCAAAATTCTATTCATCTTGTAGAAAACATATTGTTTCATTCTCATTACATTATAGAAATGGTCACATGCTTTTAATTTCCCATGCATATTCTTCACGTATTTATATCTATACTAATAAAAGGCAAAGCCCTCACTGACTCACTCACTCACTCACTGACTGACTGACTGACTGACTCATCACTAATTCTCCAACTTCCCGTGTAGGTAGAAGGCTGAAATTTGGCAGGCTCATTCCTTACAGCTTCCTTACAAAAGTTGGGCAGGTTTCATTTCGAAATTCTACGCGTAATGGTCATAACTGGAAGCTGTTTTTCTCCATTTACTGTAATGGAGATGAGCGTGAAACCCATGGGGGCGGAGTTTCGTGTGACATCATCACGCCTCCCACGTAATCACGCAGTAGGTAGAAAACCAGGAAGAGGCCCAAAAAGCGCTGAAGAAAACATGCATTATATAATTGAGAAGGCAGCGAAACAATAAGAAGCGAGCGAGTGACATATACAACCATATTCATGAGTTCTGCTACTTCGGAAACAAAGCACGATGTAAACCTAAACTTTATATTAAGTTCATAGACAGGCTGCCGCTAGCGTTTGTAATTTAGTGCCTGCCCATATAAGGCCGTCCGTCAGCGGCAATCCAATAGAAACACTGCCACGGGTAAATATTCACAGGTGAAGGACTGTGCTTATGCAGAGGAAGATGAGATGGTCAGGGTGGTGTTTGGCACAAACTCAGTGAAACTGCGAGAGAAAGTTTTAAGTGCCGAGACTTAGGTAACATTAGATACAGCCATGGACATAGCACGACATGGCACCAGCACAGCTGGGAAACTTCGATGCATGTACACCGAGCGGCTCACGTGAACTGACGCAGTGCACAGACAAAAAGCAACAGTTCCAAAGAGCGCTGAACAAAAACCGAATTACACAATTGAAAAGGCAGCAAAAAAATATGAAGCGTCTGATACATACAAGCATATTCATAAATCCAGCTACTGTGGAAACAAAGCACACGGTGGAAAAAGTGAATGTCCCGCTAAAGGAAGACAGTGTTAAAAAAAAACCCGTCCATGCAGTGTGTCAGGTCTCAGATAAAGAAGAAGACGAGCTGTTTATTGATGCAGTAAGAAACGAATCGATGAATGAAACCTGTCATCTTTACAAGGATTGACAAACACGGAATGTAACTTGAACACATCCTACAAATACGAACCTGATTGAAAGAAATAATGATAATCAAATCCTTGATGACAGCAACACTCAGTAACACTCACAAAACAAATACTGTATATTGACAGTCATGTTACGTTATTTTTAAAATGTTCCCTTTTCTTTTTCATAGCTTCTTTAACACACTACGTCTCCGCTGCGATACGCGGGTATATATATATGTATATATATACCCCGATCTACATACTCGAATAATGGATACTTTATTCGCAATCAATGATTGTTTTGGTAAAGCCATACTCAGTGTGTTCATTAGATGAACGGTAAAAAAGTAAGAGCGAGGGGAGGATGACTTATTGAGGCATGCAGGCTGTAGTGCGCGTCAACTCTATCTGAATTGCGCGATCACATTTGAAAAAATATATCTTTTCAAGTTCTATTTAGTCCATATGTGTCAAACTCAAGGGCCGCGGGTCATATCCGGCCCGGCGTGTAATTATATCCGGCCCACGAGATCATTTTATATACTGTATTATTGTTATTAATGGCCCGGGTATATGAAGCGCTGGTAACACAATAAACTACAGATCCCATAATGCAGCGCTTCAGCTGCCTTGCCGAACACTTACCGCGTTAATCAAGTCTAGCTTGCAAGTTATTGCGAAGGTAGCCCACACGATGCTGAAGTGAAAAGTTGATTCTGAAAATAGAGCCTTTAAAAACCGATGGGAGGCTGAGTATATGTTTACTGACATTGCCGGTAAACCCGTGTGTCTCATTTGTGGAGCTAATGTGGCTGTAATTACAGAATTTAATCTAAGACGGCACAATGAGACAAAACATCAAGATAACCTGAAAGACCTGAATGTAATGCAGAAGATACAGAAAGCAGAAGAATTAAATAAGAATCTGACACTTCAGCGGACGTTTTTACCCGTGCACAATCAGAAAGTGATTTCAAGTGAAGCTGCTTTTATGGGAGTCACAAATGCACCAGTGCAACTTGCCCCACTTTCCCTGTTGCCAAGTAATGTTGAACCAAGTCGTCACTACGGTGTTCCCAAATACGCACTTTGCTGATAAACTGAGCGCACTGAGTTTGCACGGCGCTTTGGTGACTTTGAAGAACAAAAAAAGTCCGTCTACATGCGGCTCGAACCTTGTGCATGTTTGGTAGCACATATCTGTGTGAGAAGCTCTTCTCAGTGATGAAGACTAACAAAACAGCACACAGGAGTCGCCTCACTGATGAGCACCTGCAGTCCATCCTGAGAATCTCCACAACACAGAACTTCACACCAAACATAAACGAACTTGTTGCCAAAAAAAGATGCCAGGCGTCCAGCTCTAAAATGACATATGAGCAAAGACAACTGAATGATTTGATTTGTTATTGCTGAAAGGAACACATTTTATTTATATTTCCAGGTTTTGTTATGCAGCATGTTCATATTTGAATTTGTATAATTTTGACAGGATATATTTTTATGGAGAGCAAAATCTTTTGGGATATTTAAAATCTAAGTTTATTTTTTATATAAAATTACATAAGAGTAAAGAAATTTGAATGTTTGTTCTTTTAACGTTTACTTTATTTCTAACTTGTATAATTTAGACAGGATATATTTTTATGGAGAGCAAAATATTATAAGTTGTTTAAGGTTTGAGTTGATTTATTCAGGAATAATATTCCTGTCTGTTTTTACCATTCCTACCAAAGATATTTCTGTCGACTAAATAAAAATTCCTTCTATTTAAAATTTACATAGAAGTTGAACAAATACGATAGTTCATAATATCCACGCAGACTTGCACGTAAGAGCGGGAGTTATCCGTTTTAACAAGCAGCGTATTGCACTGATACGAAATAGCTGTGTGTGTATATATGTAGATATGTATGTATATGTATATATATGTTTATATATGTGTGTGTGTATGTGTATATATATATGTATTTGTGTGTATATATGTGTGTGTATGTATGTATGTGTGTATGTATATGTATGTGTATATATGTAGATATATATATTGTCAGGGATGCCAGGGGCCATGACCCGGCCGGGACGCCTTGAGGGACCGGATGTGGGTCTGGGCCCACCCTGGATCACGTGGGGGTTGCCTTCCGGGTTGCTTTGGGGGCCACGGGTACAGGGCATGGAAGCTCCACCCTGTAGGGGCCCGTGGTCACCGCCAGGAGGCGCCCCGATGCCTTGGGGACCTGTTACCCCAGCACTTCCGCCACACCAGGAAGTGCTGGGGGGAAGACTTATGACGGCGCCCGGAGAGCAGCCGGGAGGACAGCCGGCACTTCCGCCACACTGGGGCGTGGCCAGAGGAGGATTGCCGGGAACACCTGGTGCTCATCCGGGAACCCTATAAAAGGGGCCGTCTCCATTCATTCGAGGCTGGAGTCGGGTGGAAGAAGGACGAGGCACGAGAGGAGTGTGGAGGCGGCCCGAAGACAAGGCATTACGTGGCCAGGACTTTTGATTGGGGTATTTTGTGCACGTGACTGGGTCTGAGTGACCAATAGACTGGGGTCTTTGTGACCATTTTATTTGTGTAAATATTGTAAATAAACGTGTGGTGGTGTTTAAACAACATGTCCGCCTGTCTGTGTCCGGGCGGGGTTCACAATATATATGTATGTATATATGTGTGTGTATATATATGTGTATATGTATAGATATGTATATATATATGTTTATGTGTTTGTGTGTAAATATATATATATATTTATATATATATATATATATATATATATATATATATATATGACAGCAACACTCATCACTCACAACAGTGACAAAACAATTACATTGACAATCATGTTACGTTATTTTCAAAATGTTTCCTTTTCTTTTTCATTGCTTCTTTAACACACTACTTCTCCGCTGTGAAGCGCGGGTATTTTGCTAGTAGTGTAATAAGACCAAAGGGGACATAGAGAGTCTTTGGGACCTCTGGGCAAACTCCATATAAGTGAAATGGCTTTGATCAAAATAAAGCAGGTGAAAACGCAAAAATCGAGTCTTCTCAGACTGGAGTCCTATTCAGACTTTTCAAGATGCCGCTTCTTCCGGTCATATGGCTGCCAAGCAGGAAGAGGCAGGTCAAGGTGGGCAGACACTGGAAGTGACATCGTTGGAGGAGAGCTGACAGTCTTCCATTCTGCAGAGGGAGGAAGAGACAGAGCGTTATCACACAGTGCCACCCTCTGAGTTGGTTGAGATTTACCAGCCTTTAAACTGTCTGCCATACACATGCACGTCACAGTAGTAATAGTATTGTGATGAGCTTTCAACAGTTCTGTATTTTTGGGATCCCTTAACATTATTTGGTCAGTTATTCAGACTGAAGCTTGACACTGTTAGCAGCAACAAAAATTATTCCAAAACGTTGTTAAGAAGATGATATTTCCATTTCATTTCCCATGAATAACATTTTAGCCTACAATATTTTACAGATAAAATCCTACCTTTATGTCGGGAATGTTATGGGTGGGGCACGTCAGATTTGTTAATTATAAAGACTTCCTTCAGGGAGTTATTGTTATGGTGTAGCTTGGCCAGGCCGCTGCAGCTAATATACAGCAGTGAAACATATCGGGCACAGAAATATCATCTTTAAGGGGTGAGATATATTTTTGAATGCTTGACTGAGTTACAGTCCTTTCCTTATGTGTCTTGTCTAAATAAAGAGGAGAACTTATTCCTCTATCAGTAATTTAACTGGACCCACAAATTTTAGCCTACAAATTTTGCTAATTAGCAATACGTTATTCCGAAACCAGTAGTTTCTTTTAAAAACAAACATCGGCTTATTGAAAACCAATGGCTGCATCCTCATTCCTGCTGGTGTAACACTTGTCATTTCATCTGTGTAGTTATAAATAGTAAATGAAATGAGACATGTTGTAAAGTGAACAAGAATGTTCTTAGAAATGGATGAGACTGTTTCTTTATAATGGCTGTTTAAGACAGGGGTAGGCAATGGCTGCAGGTTTTCATTTCGACCCAGTTGCTTAATTAGAAACCAATGATTGTCACTCTCAGCCTTATTTCATTTTATGGCATGTTAGTCTGCAATGCAATGCTCTTATATCATCTATTTTTTTTATCTCTTCATGGAAATCATAACAATAATTTGAAGCCTAAACGAGATCATTTTCAGCGTGTTACATTTTTTTCTTAAGTGTTTTATTAAACCAAAAAGTTCCTGATGAGTCCACACAGGTGTAAATGGAAACAAGTTAGCCTTAGAACTGCTGGTCCTTTGTCATTTGCACCTCATTGCTTAATAAGGAGCCATTAAAAACAGTGAATGTAGCTGTTTAAGACTAAAATAAGCAATTAAGGGTGGGGAATCTTAACAAGCCAAACCACTAATGTCACTTGAGCATTAAGTGCTTCATCAGCAATAATTGACCTCTCATTAAAAAGTTGAGTTGGTACAAAAACCTTCAGCCACTGCGGCCCTCCAGGACTGACGTTGTCCTCCGCTGGTTTAAGACAATGATGTCTACAGCCAATACAATGCTAACCAATTGAGATCAGCATCAATCCCATCGTGTTCTGTTCTTCCTGTTTGTATTTAGTCATGCCCTTGTCCTCTGCTCTGCTTTCTGAGTGGGCCTTTAGCAATACCAAGTAAGAATCAGCTATACACATACTGTAAGTGGGCCAATGTACAAAACACATTATGAGCTCTTATCTGAGTCAAAACACTTGAAATGGTTTATCTGTAAATTATGCCAAAACTTTAATATGACTCTCCTTTAATTGCTAATAAAGAACAAGAATAAATTTAAAATGGCTAAACAAAACCTCTAACTATTTTTTTAGGGAAGAAAAAGTGTTGGATTCCTGACGAAAAAGAGTCTTACACAGCTGCAGAAATTAAAGAGATCAATAATGGCAAATTGACTGTCGAGACTGTAGATGGAAGGGTGAGAGACATTTATATTTCACTACCACTGATCCTGCATTAGCTGTATTTATTAAAGGCCTGTGGGGCTAGTATGTCTTGTTGTAGTGTGCTGACCAGAACTGCACCCTGGTCCCCAGATGTGTTCCTGTTACATTCTAAGATATATTTAACAATGTTAACAGAACCTAAAATTTTATTTGCATGTTTACTTGCTTCTGCACGTGGGAATGTTGCCCCAAAGTAAACCCCTAAATCCTTTTCAGAGTTTGTTTCCTGTGGATTTGTGCCATCTGATTTGAATTTACAGTGTAAATAAAGTTCCTTTTACCTACAGTCCCTGTACAAGACTCACCATGTAAACAATCGCTCCATTATTGTTGTAAAGACAGTGTGAAGGTAGCACAACACAAAAAAACTGCACAATTAAAGAGCCCCCCAACATTTTTCTTTATTTTTCTGTTAGGTGTCGGTTTTATGGTCTCAAGGGTAGCCTGGGTGAGCTCCGTCTCTGATGGGGAAAGGCTGAGGTGCTTGTAAGTGCTTAGCAAGGGAAACAGGCTGAATAGCAGTAGGGGATGAATTCTTCTCTGTGAAATTCTAGGCCTGTGCTGGTTTCTGTATCCATTTTATCTCATGGAGACACCTTCCAGAGGCACCTTGCGCACATTTGTGAAAGATGGTGTGAGATACACCCGAACACCACCAGACAGAAACCACATCTTTATAAAAGCACACACGTTTATTGCTGAAACACACAGTCCCGCACAGCACTCAGTGCTCCCAGCACCAATCACTCCCAACACGGGCCTTTCGTCCTGTCCGTGGGCCGTCTTTTTCTCTCTCCACGGGAGCTTCATCCTGCTCCCACTCCTGACTCTAGCTCCCTGATTGTAGGGAGCTGGCCCCTTTTATTTCCACCCGGATGTGCTCCAGGTGCCTGATGACACTCTTCTGCCATTCCGGGTGTGGCGGAAGTGAATGTTTCCCGGGCTCCCTGAGGCTCAGGGTGCCCCCTGGCGGTGACCACGGGCCCCAATGGGCTTGAGTCTCCTCGTTCCTTTCCCGTGGTCCCCTCAAGATCCAGGGCGGTTGCTCCATTGTGACCCGGGGGACGTATACACCACCTCCCGGTCCTTCCAGGCATCCCGGCTGGGTCTGTCCCCCAGCCTCCTGTGACAATGGAAAATAGCTGACAGATTCAGAAATAGTCTAGGATAAAAAAAAAGGATTCCTCACAATACGTGTGGTCAATTTTCACCTTTAGTTTTTCATGGTGAGTGGAGACTGTGCTGCACTGAGTTCCTGGGACCTCAGCCAACCTCTACCATGAGGCCATAGCCAGTCAAGGGTAAGCTGCAGTTTACAGTCCTAACATTGGAGATGTTTCCCCTCATCTTATTTTTCCAGGGTTTACCCAGATGAAGGAAAAAGGACAGAACTGGGCACCATTGTCAGTTACAATTGTTGAAGGCAGCCTTGACTGGGAAAGCAGACCTTAGAAAGTTGGTCACAGGCAAAATTTGTGACATGCCTTGAGGGCAGTACCATGGTTAAAACATGTTGGCGATGCGCATCTCCATGGGACTCCCCACAGATATCCATCTGCAGGTGCTCCCAAAGATGAGTTAGCCAAACAAGATGCTGCTGTGGGGCTACGGCAGGAGAGTTTGTCTTTCCGCCAATGAGGCAGGCATTACAGTCCCTAATAAGGTTTCCAATGTCTCCGTCTATCCCAGTCTATTATACCAGGTCCTGGCCACACTGCTTAAGCCCAGGTGGCCCTCATGAGCCCCGCTCTAGATACGTCATTGAAGGCAGTCAGAGCAACACTGCAGTTGTCATGGGTGACATTCTGGATAGAGAGCTCTGCCCTCTGTTGGTAGTATGGAGATATGATGTTGTCCTAACTAACACTGCTACATCACAGCTCCGGCGGCTTTTGCAAACAGTTTTAATGGTCTCATGGGTTTTCCATTAGTTATCAAATTCATCCCAAATATGGTGGATTAGGTCAACTAATGAATATAAGGAGTGTGTGCTTGAGCATGAAAGCATTCTGTCCATGGTTGGCTCCATGGGGCATTGTAGACATCAAATTTCTCTCAACCTGAGATGGACTAAGCTGGCTGATAAAAGGCATGAATGCATTTGATATATTTAATAGCACCTCTTCCTGCACATTGTCATTCTCAGTTTATGATTTAGAAAAAAAATAATAAAGGAGCATAGTCTTAATAATCAAGCGGATTAAAGGAGCAATATGGATTGATTCAAGAATATATTATTACTAACCCATTTCACACCTGAAAGCATGGTTTGTTTTATTTTTTGCAGATGGTTACTGTCAAGGAGGATGATATACAACAAATGAATCCCCCAAAATTTGATATGATTGAAGACATGGCCATGCTTACGCATCTGAATGAAGCCTCAGTTTTGCACAACCTGCGCCGCCGCTATGCTAGCTGGATGATCTATGTAAGTTTTTACTAACATGGATTTCTTACAAATTACTGAATATATTAAAAATCAACTAGGAATGAGTGCTGTGAAAATATGTAAAACTAGCTGTGCTACCCGTCTAAGAAGGGTTGAAATCTAAGCAGTCAACAAAGACCTCAGCATTAAAGTTTGCAGTGCAGCATGCAAGCCATATATCTCTGTTATATGCCATTTGGTATGGGATTTGTAAAATCAGTGTTAATGTTTGTGATACACCATCTGCTAGAATGACAGCTGCAATGCAAGTTATTACTAAAAATGGTTGAGATGCGCCATCTTTTGGAATGACAGAGACATGGCAACCAGAAGGACACAGGGACAGACACATAGATACTGTACTTCTCTTAGTAAAATGGATATCCTAAAAGTTTAAAATGAACAGGAAAAGATGAGTACATCATTTTGTATTTTAATTTTCTGTAAACATATTTTTTTTAATTTTCTGTAAACATATTTTATGTTCTAATTTTATCTTGTATTGTTAATTTTCTACTGATTCATCACAGCAAATCATGATACTGTATACTGCAACATCATGAAGATAATGTGAGAAAAATGTATTGCATGGCAAGTAACATTTAGGTTTCAAAGATTTGGCAAATATCTCTCTATTTTGAAAGAAAATCTTGAGACGAGATGAGACGAGACTATCAGCAAGAGATTTTTTCAAGTTGGTAGAGGGGTTCCTGCCCTCCTCCCAACCATTGTCAGTTAACGGCCCACGCCCACGGTCCTCTCACCTCTCATTGGTGTGAATGCTTTTCCTATGTTTTCCTCACTTTAAGTTCCCAACAAAAGACTTATTATGTCCAAATCTTATTGAAGAATTTCATCCAGAAGGGTTATCAACAGAAGAAATGAGTACACGGGCAGTCATAACACCGAGAAATGATGAAATCAAGCGACCTAACATGAAAATTGTCGATCAGTTACATGGCATATTGGTTAAATGCGTATCAATAGACCATGCTGAAACAGTTGGTGGTGATGATGCAGAAGATGAAAACATCAATTTGAAATATCCCGACGAATATCTACAACCCTTAACACCATCCGGTCTTCCACCGGCGAATTACTGTAGGAAGAAGGATGTGTCGTAATGTTATTGCATAATTTATGTATGAGTGATGGGCTATGCAATAGGACAAGATTAGTTGTATTCAAAATTGGTCGACATGTAAAATTTTAACAGGCGACAAGGTAATGTAGTACATCTTCCGTGGATAACTTTAGACACCAAAGGAGATCTTGATATGCCATTCGTATTAAAACGTTTACAGTTTCCCATTAGAATAGCTTTTGCTATGAAAATTAACAAATCACAGGGACAAACATTTGAAAAAGTCAGTTTATTTATTAGAGAGAAAGAAATGATATCCACTCATGGGCAATTATACGTTGCGTTGATACGATGTAAGTCCAAATACGGAATGAAAATTCAATGAGATATTGATGAAAAGTTAATTCCAAATATTGTTTTTACTGAAGTTTTACAGTAAAAGCGTAAGTTTAAAAAGTATTTGATTGTTAATTTCAAAGCCAAACAGAATGAAATTGTATTACGTAACGAATAAGTCTAACGCAAAATGAAACATAAATTTCTTTCAATTTATTACGTTTTACTATTTTTAACTATGGTTAATTACTCTTTGTAATGTAAAATAGTTAGGTTTATTATGCAAACGTAACAATTCCCATGAAAATAACAATCTGTTTAAATTGTACATCCACTTCCCATTACGCGAGCGGCAGATCTGTGAAGTGGCTAGTACATAGCCTGGGGGTTGGCGAGCGGAGTAAGCAGGGGGCAGAGCCCCATAGTTTTCTACAAAATACAGTTTATGACGCAATTATCTGTATTTTTGAGTAGTTGTCACAACTACACAACACTGTCAGATTGTGCTTTTAATTGTTGAATGTCCAATTATTGATAAAAGATATATGTTCCTGCTTCTGATGCTCATATAATTATATAATATAGATTAATTTAAAAATAACAACAAATATGGGTCATCTGAATAATGAATAAACTGAATATATGAACCTAATAAAATGTATATGGAGAGACAGATACTACATTGATACTTTGATACAGCTATTTGAAATCAATTTAGAATCTATCTATCTATCTATAGAAATTCTTGGTTATTGGCAAACAACATTAGGATCAATATCATGGCCCTGAAAAATTTCAGTAACTGTGGAAAATAATGGAGAAAATAATGGAGAAATTGATGTTTCACATGTAATCATGGGAAAGGACAATCTTAGTGTTGAAATGCATCACTTACATATTAGCACAGAGAAGCAGCATGTCCATCTGTCTTACTTATTTTATGTTTTGTGTGCAAAAATATGTAAGTGATGTGATTTTTTTTTATTACTATAAAACTCTTATTACAGGAAAAAAAATTCTCACATTGTACTCAAAATGTAAGATTGCCAGACCATTCAATCATTGCTTCTGTATGTTTTTTATATGCTAAGACATATATTTATTTTATAATATCTTATTGGCTGGAAGTATAATAACATCTTTGGATTTCCTCATAATTGTTAAGGCCTTCCACAAAATAGATGGTTAGATGCTATGATTGATTTAACTAGACAGGGCAAGAGAACGATCCAAATCCATAGTGTGTCCTACATGGAATAATGTTATCTAATGAAAGTCTGTAGCTATCCAAACTGCAGCAGCATTTGCAGACAAAACATTCAATGTTACATCTAAACTCACTAGAAAACTTGCCACTCTACAGGAAGGAAAATTATACTTGAAACTTTAGATATAAGTAAAAGAAATGGGAGTGCATATATCTTTTGTTGTGGTCCACTGGATTGGCAAAACTAGTAAGCCTAAGAACTTATCTGAGTCTTCATATGTGCTAAACAGGTAGCTTCACTCATGTTTGTCCATGGTGACAAAGAAAAAATAACAATTGTCCTCCTCTAAAATGACACTGCTACAAGTTTGATATGAAGAGTCAGTTAATAGCAAAAGTTAAAAGCAGTCTTCCAACACTTAAATTGGTGCTAGATAATGTAGTTCATGCCGTTAATGTCATCAAGATGAGTGAAACAAGTTCACCCATGTTCAAAATACAGTACTATGTATGGAGATGATACCTGAACACCACAAGGTCCTTCCTTAATCACAGCAAAGTGAGGTGGCTATCTCAAGGAAGGGAGTTTTGGTTCATATATTTGATAGAATTCTCCTTGCAGGCAAATACAACACTTTGGAAATACAAGGCTGCTGGCCCTGTTGACATATCTTGCTAACTTATTTGATCAATTTAACATGCTCAGTTTACACACATGACAATGACATAATGTGTCTGTACTTAAGGATTAACTTGAGAGCTGGATTTGGAAATTGTACCTGAGACACTCTTATGCATAAAGTTAAAGTTCTGAACCATTTCCAGTGCTGGATGATTTCCTGAATGAGACTAATCATGAGCTAAAAGAGATAATATGCATTCATTTAAAGGGATTTCAAGAGCAATTCATGATCTGCTTTCCTAGTGGATGGCAGAAGGGAAGATGGATGGATCTGAAACCCATTCAAAGTCAACAGACTTTCCAGCTCTCTGATGCTTTCTCAATATGTGGCACTCAATGACCTGTGTGACGAGGCACTCATCATCTCCTTTTGCAAGTGTTTGGATATCCATGTGTAATGAATACCCCGAATTGTCAAGAACCATACAGAAGGAACAAATGCCTTTGCATCTACTTATTTATGGAAGTCTGAATTTTCTGCATTACCATTAATTAGCACAAATTTAGGTCCAGATTGCAAATGACCAACCCCACATGACGCCAAATGACTTGCCAGACCTTTTCCCTTTAAGCACATCCTCCTCAGACTCCTCATTCATAGATTTACAGTCTGGGATATGGTCACAAATGACCTAGTGCCATTTGATTTGTGAAATCAAGTGATTTTTTTTACTGCAGCAGAATGTGACAAATAGATGGGATTTTTTATAAAATTACAAAAAAGTTTAAGAACCATTGACATACATTAAGGCTATCTTCAGGGCCAGATCTACTATGAAGCTAATGAAGCTTAAGCTTCAGCACATCTAATTCCAGAGGAGCTCCAGAAGTGACGTTAGTCCACATTGCTTAAAAATTTGGGGGAACCTACTGTATGAGAAGGTTTTTTCTAAAAAATAATAATATTACCATATATACTCACGTATACAGTAAGTTGGGTCTTCAAACCTGAATAACTGAACATAAAATCAGACCCCGACTTATACGCCCACTCAAAAATATGACACTTACATTTTTTTTTTTTTACATCTTCTTGCCTACTCCAATTTTGTACCAGTTTCTTAGACACATAGAATTTTGTTGTAGCAGCGCAGTTACTCATTTCTTTTGTCACTTCAACGACTTTTAATTTAAAACCAGCTTTATATTTCTTTCTGATTGAACACTCAATCATAGATAAGGGATGCTCTTACGAAAAAAGTGTATAAGGGTGTGAGATACAAAAAACACAAAACAGTGCAAATGTCACTTCATAATAGTTCGGGTATTACTGTGTGGTCACGTAAGCACAATACACAGAAAACAAAAGGGCAGTGTGCTCCGTGGTTACTCTCTCAGGTGGGTGTTAGTATATCAATTTCTCTTGGATCGATAGCGTGAGTTTTCCGTATTCAACTTAGACGACCAACATTATAAAATACTGGCAATTATACGGTAAAATCAAGTCCTGACTTATATGCAGGAGAACTTAAATTCAAGAATATACAGTAACAATATAATGTAATTCAATACAAAATAATAGTAAAAAAAACGAGAAGTTTATTAAAGTATCATGTAGACTTGCTGTAAACAAAACAAGTTGAAATTTATGTTTCATTCTAAACATATTCCAAGTTACATAGGAGTGAAAGGGCCCCAATAACAGTTTAAGCTTCAGGGCCATAAAAATGTAAGTCTACCACTGGGTATGTTAAATCCTCTGACTGAAAATACAAGCACAGAAAATGTATTGATTGATGAAGGGATTATAGAAAATTGAATGTAATATAAAAAGATGCTTTCACTTTGGCTTTGTATTCACAGACCTACTCCGGACTGTTCTGTGTAACTGTGAACCCTTACAAATGGCTCCCTGTTTATAAAACAGAGGTAATAGCTGCTTACAAAGGTAAACGGCGCGCAGAGGCCCCACCTCATATATTCTCCATTGCTGACAATGCCTACAACGACATGCTTCGCAGTAAGTAGCTGAGCCTTTGTATCAATTCAATTTAAAAGAAAAATGGAGAAATGACCATTGACAGTAGCATGAAACAAAGTAGAATGTCAACATGCAGCTTACTGTACATCTTCTGAAGGTATGATTCATGTATTATCATCATATTTCTGTTTAAAGTAGACAAAATTTTGAATCTAAAATAAATGAGTATTACAATAACTTTACTGTCATACAATACTGGAAATGCTATTTATTTTCATTTTTACTTTGCCTAACACAATTACAGCCAATGTAGGGTCACAGCAGCAGTGCGTTCAAAGCAGGAGGGTGACAGGCCCCCTCACACACATCTACACACACACATTTACAGAGGGCCACTTTAGAATTGACTTTAAACCTAACCTGAATGTTGTTAGAGCTTTGTCTTGATTATAAGCTCTTGGAAAAATAAAAAAAACCTTTCATATCTTGACAAAAATATGATTTTTCAAAAGTTAATAAATTTCAGGTGAATTTAGCTCAACTAAAAATCAAGGCTTTTGAGTTGAGTATTTAGTGTTACCCAGTTTAACAGTTACCAAACATTAAAAGAACTTGTTTATTCACATTTAAAATAATAATCATCAACTGCAAGCTAAATATGTTACTGAATTAATGGTAGCCAAATGAGTAAGCTGTGCTTATTATGTTAAAGCAATTGCTTTATGTAATCTTAGAATTTACTTGCAAATATGCTCTCAGAATATTTACAGTATAGTATGCAACTATTAATATAGTAGATCATTGTGTTTCAAATTTACTTTGCTGGTAAGAAATTCTGTTTTATCTAAAGAAGAGTCCTTTCAAACCATCAGTAGAAATTGATCTTACAAAGCTGTTTTGATTCATTCTCATGAACTGGGCAAGAATTTCTCTTATTTGAAGTTCTAAATTCTGCTCTGTCTTGTTTTTTTCTCAACAGATCGAGAGAATCAGGCAATGCTTATCACGTAAGTAATTTTTCATTTTTATGGGTCAGAAACTCTGTACTGCCTTTTAAAACCTTAAATAAACCCTTGTTCAGAATCTCTATACTGCTTTATCTACATTTACTTTATGTAGAATTTTGCACTTGTACAGAACGCTTTACACAATAATCAAACAATATTTTATTTCAGAGTATAATAATAATAGTATTAGGTGTGAAATAATAATAATAATAATAGTAGAGGTGTGAAACGATCAGACTCAACACACTTAAAAAGGTTTGGGGCAGCCACCCGTATAATATCCCTGGCTGCAATGGGCTTTGGAAGTAAGACAGTAGTGTCTTTGATGGAGTCCAGACAAGAACTGATGGTTAGTGGTTAAGATGGTGGCTTTAAATGCCAAGACCAGAAATGATGTAAAGGAACAGGAAGTGACCTCCTTCTGACATCATAACCGGAAGTAATGTTCTTCTAAGCACCAGAACCAGCAGTGATGTCTTCAGGGATGAGTCAGACAGGTTTTCCCGTGTTTGGTCTGTAGAAGTAGCAGAAGAAGTTTTAGTGCACCCTGCCACCCCCTGGCCTGGCGTGGAATTACCCTCAGTTGGTCCATACAGCTTCCTTCTACTCACTCGTGTGTGACAGAGGGTAAATTAAAAAGTAAAGGCAATTAGAAATTTTTGCTGTAACTGCAATGGATAGAATCTGACGCAATGCAATACAATTGTGATGACTTATGGGTAGTTTGAGCACACACGACACAGCTTTGTGCCACTAGTCTAGTTGAAGCGAAGGTCAAATGAACATGGACATTCTGCTGTGGGACTGCACCATTTTGAACATCATGTTTTAGTGAGATTTCTTTGGGCAGAGACAGTGAAATCTGCTGAAGTTCAGTGAAGGATATTGGCTTGTGCAGATCAGTAATCTGTTTGGGTACCCATCTTGCACAAACTTTACGGTACCCTAAGTCATCATTAACTATGGCATCTGCAGTTTCATTGCTGATATCCAAGTGTACAGCAGCAGTGAACAACATAATCCATTGGTCTTTTCTGATGAAGGCATTCACCATGTTGATGTGGGCTTGTGTGTGTGATGTTGATGATCGACTAGATTGAGCTTCATCAGTTACACTTATTCTTCTAGCGTAAAAATATGTACCCATTCATAAACTTTTCATTGAATCATGCTGTTTTCACTTCCGTACTGAGCCAACATCTTTTGGTAAATTTCAGAAGTTTTCTCCCACTGTGATCAAAGAAATCTCACTATGGTGAATTGTACAACAATGGTACAGCCCCACAGTAGAGCGTTCATGTTCATTTGACCTTGGGTAGACTAACAGCAGGGCACTGCACTGTGTGTGTTCGAAATACCCATAAGCCATCATGACCATGTTTTATTGCGTCAGCTTCTATCTATTGTAATTTTCGCATTACATTTACTTTTAGACTTATACCTCTACATTCAATAGACATAAAAATAAATGACAATTCAAACAAAAAAGCTAAAAACACATAAATATTATGAATACATACCTTTAATTGGTTGTATTAGCTGCAAAATTTTCAGAAAATGTGCCAGTGTTTATACTGGTGTTAGCAATTGCAATTTCTTAATCTAACCTGTGCCAGTAGGAGGCAGCAAAGACCAGTTCCACAGATTGAAAGTTTATCAATTATTAAATGTAGCGACTGTTCATAATTATTTGACAATAATTAAGCAATACATATGCATATCAAGTGACAAAATGGAAGTGATGCAATATCCTTAAACAATCATCTCCAAATGAAGGCCTTTTTATAATTCAAGGTTAAACTAGCACTTGTTTGATAGGGGGGTGCATCTTTAAAGAAGAAATATCTACTGACATGAATTATTGTAAGGCAATTATCCAAAACTGTGATAACTTGCCTTAATTAAATGGCACTATAAGTGACTCATAAAGATGCCCAGTAAATTTATAAGGCATTTCCCCTCTGTATAAAAATGCAGTTTGGGATTTCCAGTTTCACTTCACTCCATTGCCACTTCTTTTTCTGGACAATTTCAGCACTTTTACCACAGAGCAGACAAAGATGCAAAGTTGTACCTCTTTAAATGATAGATTTTACAGTTGTATGTTATTTTTTTAATTTCTTACTTACTGAGATGTCTGCTGTTGTTCTAATCCCTGAGAGGTTCTTATTTCCTCTCTCCTTGCTTGATTCACACTTCATTCTGCTCAATGTCCCCTGTGGTCACTTCCCATGGCTCACTCTGTACTGCTCTCTCTTTCCCTTAAGTTATCTCCAAGCTTGTGCTATGCACTCTCCTCCCCTCCCAGCCTCCACTGAACATATCATATCTCAGTAATGTTTTCTCTCTGGCTTGCTGTCTAAATTTAACTTCACATCTGAACCTCAGTGGAATGTATCTTTGTAGTGAATTGTGCATCCTTAGGTGAAGTGAAATGAGCCTGAAAATCAAAGTGGACCTATTTTTAATGAAATCACTTGGCTAATTACATTTACACTAGCCAACCCGCGGCGTACCATATGCCGCATAATCAGGCCGGTTTTTTAATGATTTTTAAGCACAGGGAGAAAATTAACATTTGAAAAATCGGTAATGTAATAAATCAGCAAGAAAAGCAACATTGTAACAATGCACAGAACGAACCAACACACAATCGTCCGTGACTGAATTTCTCATTCAGTATGCACTGCCTGCTCATGCGTCCACCTCCAACTCGGCACTTGAGTCGTTGTCGTCTTTGCACAGTCCAGATGCACCTGTGACTCACGTAGACTTTTCATTGCTCTGTGCGGTTGTGGCTGCTTTTTTCTATATAATCCACCAAGACACCCGACCACGGTAGTAGCGAGGTGGGGCTTCGTTGTTCCTTTCGCATGGTTTATCATGGTGGACGCGGTCGGGTGTCGAAACCGAAAAGAATAATGAAAAGTCAACGTGGCTCAGACGTGCATGTGGACTCCTAGCACAGACGAAAGGGACTAACTGGGTGGTCGGTGAGTTTTTGTGTCTGGACACATGGGCAGGCAGTGTGAATGCCTAGAGAGCGAGGGTAGACGCGGGCCGGTGAAAAAGTAGTGTTGGTGGGCAGGGAAACGTCTTTCGTGTTCCTGCAGGAGCATCTAAGAAGACGCATGTTTGTCGCGGATGCGAATTGCTGTATGTAGCTTGTAAAACAGTTTGCTATGGTGCAAGCGGTCGTGTGTCGTAACCGAAAACTCGGTTTTTAAAGACTGCTTACTTCATTGTGTTTTAACCTCAGTTGTAAAGGATTGTTTTAAGGATCTCATGGGATACCCCTCGCAAACCGTTTTACATGCTGCATATGGCGATTCACCTCCGCGAGAAACATGCCTCTATGAACAGTCAACGTGGCTCGGAAGTGCATGTGGCCTCTACGACAGACGAATATAAATTATGCCGGTTTTTCTGTGTCGTCGTGTGGACGTGGCTCTGCGATTTGTCATCTTATCCAATGGTCTTGGAGTTGGTGGGCGTGGCTCCTTCCTGCGTGCGCCATAGGTGTCTTACTTGTCGGCGGCTTAGAGATTTCACGGCCCTTTCGGCGTGCTTTCCATGGGTGTCTTGCCTTAGTGAATTATACATATAGATTTTATATTCAGGTGGTACTCCTTTGATCAGAGGTCCTGAGGACCTCAGTGGCTGCAGGTTTTCATTCTAACCCTTTTCTTAATTAGTGACCTGCTTTTGCTGCTAATTAACAACTTTTGAATTAATTTTAATTGACTTGTTATTTAAGATTTGTTCCCCTAAATTTTTTCATCGTTCCTCTAGATTGCTTCATTTCTTTCTTTAAATGGCACCCAAACAGAAATGAAATGGGAAGTGAGTGAGCCAACAGAAGACCATCTAAGTCAGGGTCTCATACTCCAACCAATTTCACTCCAACCAGTTGCTTAAAATGGCAGCGATTCTTGTTGTTAATTAAACCCGTTCTTTAATTGCATGGTTTGTTGCTGCTTTCATTCTGCAAAAGCATACATTTCCAAAATTGTTGATTTTCTCTTTTCTAAATGTTTTTAAAATGTTTTGAGGACCTGAGTAGATCAGCTTTACTGAGACCTTCACCTTTCTTTATTTTCAGATATCGTATGATGTACACCAGTTGTTTTGGTTCATTTTGTATCTCAGTATTGTTTGGCTGCTAATTAAGGAATTAGAAACAATTAACAGGTCTGAGTCTTCAAGAACAAGTCAATTAAAATTAATTCAAAACAAGTTAATTAGGAGCAAAAACAGGTCACTAGAAAAGGGTTAGAATGAAAACTGCAGTGACTGGGACCCTCCAGAACCAGAGTTGGGAACCACTGCCTTAGATTTTTACCATCTTACACCTTTGAAAATACGGTTCATTTCTAGGCACGGTGTATTCTTTCCTGTTTGCTTAAGCTAAGTGGAGATCTTTTTCTTCACTTGAGTTTCTAGTGATGCTACCTTACTTGCCTGAGACTCCTCCATTCAGTTCACATCCCGAGTAAAATACACTCATTTTCATCATGTCCAGGTCCTCTGGTTTAATCCTATATCCAAACAAAGAAAAAGTTAGCTTCTATGGCATTCTAAATTCACTAAAAAATAAATTACTGTAACCAATAATGGTTGACTGCTGCTGCTAGAATAAGCTGTGAAAAACCATAACACTGTAGTAGAAAAAGGTGAGATATTAGGGCATTTTCACTATTTGCTAAACAAATGAGCTTGATGGACTGAATGGTCTCCTCTCAATTGTCATATTTCTTCTGTTCTTTAAAACATGATTTTAGAAAATGAAGAAAGGTGAATAGAAGACTTACAGATATTCAAACAGATGTAGTGAATACTGCTTTAAATCCTGGATTGCAGGAATATTGAATGGTCATTTTTATCCACTTTAACTTGAGATTGTTTGTGACAGTAAACTGCATCTGGTTCATAAATATCGTTTCATAAACCTCACAGTCTCTTGTAGAGAGGCATTTGTTACTTTGGTGAATCAATAATTAATGTAATCATATAATAATGATGTAATACTTAGACTAAATTTTATCTGCCACAAATCTGCCCAAGCCTGTATGATGTGCATGTCCCTCTGTAATGATTCAATGGATTCCAAATTATTTGCCAATCCACCTATCTTGGTATCATCTGCTATCTAAATTATTTATATATATTAAAAATAGAAGTGGCTTTAGCTCTGACCCCTATGGGACACCACTCTTAACTTCACCCAATTCTGATAGCATTTCTTGCACTGTAACCCATTAGTTTCTGTATTTTAGCCAGTTCTGCACCTGTCAACAAATGACACCCTGAACTCCCACTTCTTTTTTTCCTTATGAAGTGCTTTCTGAAAGTCAAGATAAATGATATCATTTGCTCCACTTTGATCATACACTTTTGTTGCTTCCTCATAGAATTCCAGCATGTTAGTGAAACATGACCTCCCTCTTCTAAAACCATGCTGACTGTTCAGTAAAACCCCTGCACTTGTCATGTGTTGCTCAATCTTTTCCTTAATAATTCCTTCCATTAATTTTCCTGTGATGCAAAGTTAAGATGACTGGCCTATAGTTGCTTGGCTTTGCCTAATCACCCTTTTTATATAATGGGGTAATATTTGACATTTTCCAGTCCTTTGGTATTTCCTCAATGCATAATGATATCATAAATATATGTGTCAAGGGTTTATATATACAGTATATACCTTATTAAGCACTCGATGATAGATATTCAGGAATCATTAATTTATACTCACCACAGAGAATTGTTTTGCCATTGCCAGCACTGCTACTTAGTGTTTTTCAGTTTAGAGAAATATTTCAGATTGATGTGTTTTGGAATAAAACTGTCAAAAGTACTTGCGTGGAAGTTTTGAACCTTTCAATTAATTTTGATTCTTTCAAGAAATGATCACATCACTAGCGAAAAGTTTTCATATACAATTTGCCACATACCTCACCATCTTCCATCTCCTGCACTTAAGGGATGTTTATATCATGCTTAACTAAATCAAGTGAGCACTGATACTAGTTTGGATATCTATGAATTCGAATCATCTGGCATAGAGGTGTCCTCACTGAGAAGGATCAGAGTGAAGAAAAACTTGCATGGCCCATAGGCCAGAATTTTTAACCTATCTTGCACAGAAGAGAGACAGAAATAGATAAACACTAAGAAGTATGTAATGAGTATGGAAAATTTATCCAAAAGTATTTTGAGTGTGTGTTAAAAAGAACCTGCCTGTTCTCTAGGGAGGTAGCAGAATAACATCAATATTATTTAGGCGAGGTACATTTAATAAAACAAAACTGAAACTAATCAGTCAGCACAATAGTGAATGAGGAAACCTCAAAGAACCTGAAATAAAAAAACTGGCCTGGCAAAACTGGCCCTAGATAGTCACTTCCATAATTGTTCATAAAACTAATTCCAAGATGTTCTCTGCAGGGGTGAATCAGGAGCTGGTAAGACAGTGAACACCAAGCGTGTCATTCAGTACTTTGCTACTGTGGCTGCTCTTGGAGAAATAACTGGTAAAAAGCATGTAAGTAAGTTTAATTTTTTTCTGTATTTCTTGTAAATCACATGCTGGTAGAAAATGAAGCACTTCTTGGAGTCACCTAACAGTACAGTATGTGATGCATATGATGGTATCACATGTATACATATTCCAGTCAGAATATTGCCTTATAAATTCAATGTAAGTAAATGTAATCACTTCTTTCATTAGTAAACACCTTAACTTTGAGAAACTATAAGACACGATAGTGCCTTTTGCCCAGAGGGGACTGGGCGGTCTCATGGTCTGGAATCCCTACAGATTTTTTTTTTTTTTTTCTCCAGCCGTCTGGAGTTTTTTTTTTTGTTTGTTTTTTCTGTCCCCCCTGGCCATTGGACCTTACTCTTATTCGATGTTAATTAATGCTGATTTATTTTGTTTTCGTATTGTGTTTTTTATTTTTCTATTCTTTATTATGTAAAGCACTTTGAGCTACTGTTTGTATGAATATGTGCTATATAAATAAATGTTGTTGTTGTTGTTGTTGTTTTATAAAAGTAGAGTAACAGTTGGTGAAATTCTCGTTGTAAGTTACTGAGGGCATGTTAACCTGTGCCTTGGCAGTTTGAACACCATCTTTTAAACCAGTAAAGCATACATTTGTTTAAATTCTAAATCTAAGACAACCTTCATATTGTTCTGACTTCTCAAGGGTTATCCGGCCAGGTTTGTCCATCAGATCTCCCACCAGAATTCTGCTGAAGAACTGTGCTAAGTTCTAGATTATTATTCTGACTGGTCAAAAATCTCTATAACAACATCCTTCTGCCCTTCCACATTCTACTCCTCTGCATTCTGTGCAAGTGCTTATCTACTAAGACAGAAGGTCAAATTATTAGGATACACACCATCTTGATGCATCTCATCACAGCTGAAAGACCTGATACCAATGAATCATTTGTTTTATCTGATCTCAACATTTCAGGAGCCATTCTAGGTTTTCTTGGTCTGTACAAAGCTTGAAGAGTGGGCCGTAGTGATTAGAGAAGCATTCAATAGCAGTTAATATTTGATTTCTGCACAAATTGTAGTACTAAACACTGACCTCCCGGTCTGTCTTGAAACACCACAGTGCTAATTCTAGCATTGCTTGGATTGGTGTCCACCAGTGATGGGCATCTGGGATTTGGAAACATCGACACAAATAATCAGTTAAAGGCAAAGGTGTTAGACTGTAAACTTCGAAGCAGCCAGTTGAGTCCCAACCTGTGATTCATATTCTTGAACACTATTTAAAAAAAAAAACATGAAAAATCTCACCATAAAATAACATTTGTTTCATTGACAGACACTTTTCAGTTCACTCAAAGATGAAGCCTGTAGCTATTAGATGAGAAGTGGGATTAGAAATGTCATCTGTTTTCTGAATCAACTGCCAGGAACATTAAATAAGCTTTGATGAGATGTTATGGCTTGTGTATGCAAAAAATGGTGGCCACCCATCATATGTCCCAAGAACTCTATCTCCATGTAGGACTTCATGTCTGTCCTGGATTTAAATTTAGCTCTTGGTGGACTCACATGCTTATTGGTACTGTTAAAAATACATCCAATGACAGCAGTCTTTATTAGGCAATCTGTTGAGACCTTGGAAGTCCATACATGATCATAGTCTGTCCCATCTACAGACCAAGTCAGAATATCAAATGCAGTCAAACTGACATGATGAAATGAAATTGTCCAAATATTTGTGGCTAAAAAAATCCTGCTAAGTCTAAAGGCCTTCAGTGATAAAAATGAAGCCATATGAGAGCAATATAAAATAAACCAATTTTATTGGTTTCATAAGGTTAGCAAATACAAGCTTTATTAACTAATTAAAGTTGAGCAAAATGACACCTTTTATTGGCTAACTAAAAGGATTACAATATGCAAGCTTCAGGGGCCTGAGTTGCATATTGTAATCCTTTTAGTTAGCCAATAAAAGGTGTCATTTTGCTTGGCTTTTCTCTACATTCATAATGGCTAACACGGTACAACACCCTAGTACTAATTAAAGTTGCAACCTTAACATATTATCCACTAGTCAACTTCAGGCCTTCCTTTGGCTGCACAAATTTCAGTTTATTTTCATTATATTTAGTTTTCTGTGTGACTGTCCTGATCAGCACACTTCCCATGTAGCTTCTTGGTTATGTAGGGCATTTAAAAATTTTTATTGATAATGAATTGTGCTGTTTTTTTCAAAGGAATTTTAATCTCTTTGGAAGATTCCTGAAGCTCTTGTTGTGATTGGTGAATTTCAATTGATTTATTGTGATTTGGCTTTGAATTTTGTGTGTTTTGATGATAATTTTGTTAATCAGCTGTGGGACTTGTGAAAACTGCTCACAAGTAAACTCAGTTCATCTACTTTTTTGCATAATAGCAAAGAAGATAAATGCTAATATAATCTGTTTTTGTATTTTAATTTATAATTAATACATATTCCCTTTACCTCTTTATTGTTGCCCGTGCTGAGTCCCAACTAACCTAGCAAACTAGGAAAAACAGAAATGTGAGGAATCAAAGTTACATTTAAAAATATTTCATGCTCTGTTTAAAATGTTTAAAAATATATCTCATTAATCCTTAGGCCTATGGGAGCGCCTTGGTTGACTATTAATAACAACGGCACTTGGGCAGGTTGTATGTGTAAATCCCAGATGGAAAATTAAAATTATTTTTGTTTTAACTTGCAGGGGACTCTGGAGGATCAGATCATACAAGCTAATCCTGCCTTGGAAGCCTTTGGGAATGCAAAGACCCTGCGGAATGATAACTCCTCTCGATTTGTTAGTACAGCTTTAGAAACGTTTTTGTGATCAATTGTTTATTTTATTCAGGAATGAGTGCAATTAATAGCAACAGGTAATATAATAAAAGCAAATATCATAATCCACCCCATCTCAACATACACTAACCATAGATACACAAATTGCCATATGATCTATCAGATTTAACCGATAAGGTTACAGTATCATTAGAGATGTTGTTCATTCAGAGAGCAGGTACACGTGCAAGGCAGAGAGCAGATCTGGATTGCATGTCAGTCTAGCAAACACCCACATATGGCCATAATAATTCTGACAAAACATATGAAAAAGGAAAAATGAAGAATGCACACACTATACACAGTCAGTGACAGGTTGTGATTTTCACGCTAGACTATTGTGCTACCAAGGGCAATTGTTAATTTTTAAAATCATAAAATAACACAGATCAATTTCTGGAAATATTTTTTATATTGTCCCACTGTTAATATACTGAAATATTATCTCAGAAATCACCATTATGAAGAAAAAAGTCAGAAAATAATAAAGATAGGAATTCTTAACCTTTGAGCCACTTCTATTGAGTGGTGAAAATTGTAATAAATATTGAATAAATCCTTTCCAAAGTTTTAATATAAATTGTGCCCCAGATGCTTCCATTTTGGCTTGCGCATTAGTGTGTCAGTACAAGTCAACTCAGGCCAAGTCAAGTGGCTTAATTATCATACCATTCATACATCATATTGCAGCATACAGTGGCAGGAATGCAGGGCAACATATACACAAACCCAGGACAAGTGCAACACAGATCTATGCAATACTATAATAGATAAATAATTTTTAAAAAATGAATAAGTGAATAGATAGTAAAAATCTTAAATAAAAGAGCAATGTTCATATTTACAAATAGTCACTTTCCAGATAATTAAATGTTTCAGAGAAATGTTTGTATTTCATTAAATAAGGTAACATTAAGTAACAGACCACTTTTCAGGTAAAAATGTGATTAGTTAGTAGTTGTACAGCCTACCAAACAAAGACACCTAGTAGGAGCTGATGAAATGTGTTCATTAAATCCAGCTGATTAACAGAAACAGAAATGGGTGTAGAAGGAGTCAAACTGGTGAAGTACAGCCTACCTAAAAGGTGTGACAGATGCGATACTTTAGCATTCAAATCATTCATTCTTACACCATAGAGTAGCAACAAGACTCATTCCTCAGCAAATTCTCTCTGAAGGGGAAATTTCAAGGCCAACAGAAGTTTGAAGATATGCTATCCAAGCCTTTCTGAAGAACCACAAGGATCAGGAAAGTCTAAAGACCAGAAACACAACGGTCAGCTATGGAAACTGCAACAGATGAGAGAAATGTCAACCTGACATTTGTTCAGAATCAGAAGAGGTCTACCACGGCTGTCAACTGTGAACTCAGAAAGCACTGGACCCCAAGTACACTCCCTATATCTTGTCCAAAGTTGCCTCCATGGAAGACATGCTACCAAAAATCAAAGAAACAAAGCCAAGAGACTAATCTACACACAAAATCACACTGGCAGTAATGCTCTGCACAGATGAGTCAAAATGTGGAGTTATTGGCACAAACAAAACATAGTTTGTCTGTAAAAGAACTGGAGAGTGCCACATGGATGAGAATCTGCAGCCAACATTTAAGCACGGTGGAGCTTCTCTGCAAGTCGAGTGGTGCATTTCTGAAAATGTAGTTGGTACTCTGCTCAGAATTAATGGAATCCTCAGGGCTGAGAAGTACAAGCAGATTATCGTTCATCAGACAATATCCCAAATACTCCAAAGTAGTCAAATTCTGTTCAGGGACATTAAAATAAATGAATCTGTTGAAAAATGAAGTAAGGAAAGTAATATAAAATTTTAGAAATTATAGATTTCTTTAGTTTAGTTGTTTCATTGCTCTACTCCTCAGCCGTTAATCATAATGTAATACATATATTTATGCATTATGCATCTTTTAGGCTTTTTGCGTCTTTTTTAGGCTTTATGCATCTTTTACACTGCAATCATATTTACATTCATACAGAACATAAAGTGTGGTTTGTTGGCACAGAGGTTAGTGCTACAGCATCACAGCTCTAAGGACCCGTGTTCAGCTCCGAGCTCAGATCCTGCCAGAGTGCAGTTTAGACTCTCTCCCTACAGTCCAATTCTTTTTTTTCTGCACATTATTTTTCTTCTTCAATCACAAATACATGCTGTTAGATTCGCTAATGACTCTCCACAAGGGGGTGCAGTAAGAAAGACTGGCGTCCTATTCAAGGAGGATGTCTCTAATAAAGGCTGGGACTCTCCTCAACTTTATAATGTTAGAAGCAGCTGGAAAAAAATGAATGTAAGTAAATTTTTGTTTTTCTTTTAAAAGGGAAAATTTATAAGAATTCACTTTGGCCCAAGTGGTAAACTATCTTCTGCGGATATAGAAATTTGTAAGTAATGATTTTGATATTTTTATAATGGAGTTGTTTTGTGCCAACATATATTCACATACCTGAACTTGTATGTCTGCCTTGCAGTTTTTCATGAATTTGTGGAAAATATTGAATTCCTATTATGCACTTCATTTAGCAAAAGAAAACATTCAAAATATAAAACATTTTTAAAATGTAAGTAGGAAACATAAAAAGTTATTTAAGCAAATTCTTCAGATCTTATTCAAGCACAAAATTGAGTAACTGAAAATATAATTTACTCATCGATATATAATGTGAAAACTGCAAAATTTAAAGTCTGTTCCTCAAATTTACCGTCTTTGTTACAGTGCAATTTCTCTATATGGTATTAATATTATGATATTAATAATATTGTAAATTAAAGTATCTATCTATCTAATAATATTATTAATCCCAATTAGTAATTTCATCTTCCCTTTGATTTTACAGACTTGCTTGAAAAATCTCGAGTCATTTTTCAACAGTCAGGTGAAAGAGATTATCACATATTTTATCAGATCCTGTCAGGAAAAAAAGAGGAATTGCACGGTAAGTGTGGTGCATGATTGTCCAGATACACTGTGACTTAACCCCTAAGGCCATGCATTGGAGGTAAAATGTATATATCCCCCAAAACCTGAAACATCAAAATCAGCATTTTTTTTGCAATTAAAATGCCATTTAAACTGTAGATATGGCATTCTTCACTGCTCTTTCGCAAGCTTTTGAAGTGGATAAGCTATTGTATTAACTTGGGAAAGTTTTAAGTATAGGGTTGGCATGGTGGTGCAGCTGGCATCACTTAAGATGCATGGCCAGCCATTGTTTGTGCTGAGGTGTTCTGCCCTGTGTCTGCATTGGTATTTCTCCAGGTACTCCAGTTAAACTAAATTAAACTGTGACTGTGAGGACCCCATGATTGACTGGCACTCCTTGCAGGGTTGGTTGCTGCTTTACACCTGTTGCTACTGAGAAAGGCTGTAGCACACCAATGAACTACTATTAACTGAAATAAATGGGTCATTTTCATGATTATATTCATTTATGTGCTTATAAACAGAAGAAAAAGGTATCATTTTACTTTGTGCCATAAAAGGTGACTGAAAGTACTCCAGTACTGTTAATCTGACTTGGAAAAATTGAAGGAAGGAAACTTGGGAACAATGAAAGAATCTGTCTAAAGCTGAACAACAAAATCCATCCATTATCCAACCCGCTATATCCTAACTACAGGGTCACCTGGAGCCAATCCCAGGTGCAAGGCAGGAAACAAACCCCGGGCAGGGCGCCAGCCCACCACAGGGCACACACACTCACCAGTGATAATTTTGGATTGCCAATGCACCTAACCTGCATGTCTTTGGAGGAAACTGGAGCAAACTCACGCAGACACGGGGAGAACATACAAACTCCACACAGGTAGGACCTGGGAAGCGAACCCAGGTCTCCTTACTGTGAGGCAGCAGCGCTACCCACTGCGCCACCTTGAACAGCAAAATGATGTTTAACATTCTGGAAAGATTCAAATACATATCTGTAACTACTAACTAACTAATTATTATTACAAGGATCAAATTTATTCTCAACAGAATAAACAGCATCAGAAACGTATTTCACAATGCAATCAATGTAATCAACTTTATTTCTCTTCAGAAATGCTGCTTGTGTCTACCAACCCCTACGACTACCATTTTTGTTCTCAAGGTGTTGTGACTGTTGACAATTTGGATGATGGAGAAGAACTTATGGCCACAGATGTAAAATTGTGTTTAGCTTTCTTTTCTCAAATTTAAGTTCACACTTTCCCCGGAAGACAACTCATCATCATTTCTTTTTTGCCCAATAGAAAGCAATGGATATTCTAGGGTTTAGCCCTGATGAAAAATATGGGGCCTACAAAATGACCGGTGCTATTATGCACTTTGGAAACATGAAGTTCAAGCAAAAGCCAAGAGAAGAGCAAGCAGAGACAGATGGGACTGAAAGTAGGTTGAAGTTTTAGACTTTTCTGGGTTAGATTTTTTAAGCAGGAATTGGTGTTTCATTCTTGTATCTTTTATTCTATTTGTGTTATCTCAAAAATACTCGCCTTCAGCACAATACATACATGTTGGGTTTTGCTGCATCATTCTTTTGATCATAACACCATCAACATACTTAAATGTAATTTGCTGTTTCTTGTCACCAAAATTTTTTATTGAGGTATTTTGCCAAGAAGTAATTGTTGATCAGACAATTTACACCAAATTGTCCTTTTTTAGTAAATAAGAGAATAAGGTGAAGTCAGCTTTTGTTTGCTGGAGTGTTAGCAACTAAAGTGTTGGGTGCACATATTCCAGGTGGTTCATGTTTATGCACCCACATGCCATTCCCACCAGACTAGTTTGGAATCAACAATCAACCCATTCCACATACCTTGAAGGAAGCTTGAGTGTCCAGAGAATACGTACCCACACAGTGTCCAAGCCTGGACAACCCAGACCTCAAAAGCACTTTATCACAAGTGATAGGAACTTGTATACTTCTATCCAATGATCATCAAAACAAATGTTATAGTTTTAAAGTTGGGGTTGGGAGGAATCTTAACCTATCCTGGAAGGAGTTAATGAAATGCAGGAATCAGCCCTTCATGGGCTTCCAATGTATTACAGGCCCCGCTCTCAGTGGGTAAACCTAACCTGCACGTCTTTGAAATGTGGAACAATGTGAGAAAACATGGAGACTTCGTAGTGCCCAGGCCAGAATTCAATCCCAGGGCTCAGGTGAGGAAGTAGTGCATTGTGTTCAATGGGACAAATTTAATAATCATCTCAAGTATATTTCAAGGATAAAGCAGAAACATAGTCAAAGTCATTAGTGAAGGTCAAAACTCAGAAGTCATGATATCTTTCAGTAGAATTTCAAAAGGGAAAAGGTCCAGGCCATGGTATTTTCATTGCTTGACTATTGTTATTCTCTATTAGCAGGAATACCTGCATGTGCTACCCAGCCCTGGTAGATGAACCAGAAGGCATCAGCACAACTTGCATTGAAGCAGCCAAGACGTTGGTGCATGTCAATCCTTTATTCAGGTCCCTGTAGCTGCATGCCTTATTATTGATGCTTGACAACAGAGTACGCAGTGAACCAGCAACTGTATGTATGTAGACACTCATGAGTTCCTATCCTCAGGTCGACTAAAACAGGGCATCTGGTGATACTGGGCATCACATCTCAACCAGATTCTTTTGATGTGTGACTCCTTACTGGTGGAATGAGCTGCCAGCCTCCATCCAAACTGCTGACTCCCTCAGTATGTTAAAGAAGTGTTTAAAGTTTCTCTTATTCTCTGAATATCTATTTAAATAATATTGGCTCATGCAACTAGGGAAAGATGAATTAGTTCTGCATTTCTTCATTTTAAGCTCTTCACTTGCGATGATCAGTTTCGTAAACTTATACTGTAGTACCAGCATCAAAACTGTCCCCAGACTGGTGTTTACTCGATTATGTTGACCTCTTTTGTAAGTCACTTTGGATGAAAGTGATAAAAGTGTCTCCTAAGTGAATAAATGTAAATGTAATGGAAAACACCAAAATCAGTGTAGAAATAACAGAAAATTAAAAAAAGCTGTGTATTTTGACATTTACTTACATACTAGACACTCTTACCGGTCTTGCACTTAATTAAATCAAAGTTGGAATGATACATAATGCATGACACCCTCTTCTAAAACGCAAATTTGAAGACATCATGCAATTTGTGTATCACCTGCCCGACAACAGGCCTAGTTCCAAAATGGCAGTTCCCATGAAAGGAACCTTACAAAATGGTGGTGCTTACAGAAAACAACATTTACATAATAGTGATGCAACAAATTGGGAAACTGATCAAGTATATAAACAAACAAGGTGGAAATAAATAAGTTATCATAACAAAACAAATGTCACAAAATGAATCATTGAGGTGTTTATGGCGCAATACTAAACACTGTGCGGCTATGCTGCTCACAGTTTGGTACACTGGGAATACTTCTCCTCATATTGTTCTTTTAATTCAGCCTGTTTGGTCCTGAAGGTGGGATTTTAAGTTGTAAACCATTTGATTGTTCCACAAATGAAATCAAACTAATTGAGGGGAAACCACCTATGCAGTTTTAAGCCATTTTAATACATTTCAGGGTCATGGGGCTTCATTAGTTCCTAAAATGTTTATTCTTTGTAATAATAATATATTTTAGGTAAAAACAAATGGTGAATAAACCATATGAGTGGTTTTATTAATCAGTCAGACTCAACAATGTCTGTATTTTACAGCATCATAAAAATTCCTCCCAAGGTTTATTTTCATTTTACACTGTTAACTAAACATTAAATTATGTCATCTCTTTAATTTTTTTTTTCCTTTTTTTCAGATACTGACAAGGCAGCATATCTTATGGGAATCAGCTCCGCAGACCTTATCAAAGGCTTACTGCACCCAAGAGTCAAAGTTGGAAATGAATATGTGACCAAAGGTCAGAATGTAGAACAGGTAACGTGGACCGCTTTCTTTATTATGACAGCTGTTTATTATTGTTTCAGCAACCTGATCAAGGGCCAAGGGAGTTTTTTCTTGATTATTTCCTTTGACCTTTGATATCCCCTGCCAGAAGTTTTTGTATTTATAAGAATTACTTAAGAACATTCTGAAATCAGTTCAGTGAAATCACTGACGCCTCCTGACTCACCGGTATGACAAAACTCCCACTTATGATACACTGCTCGACTCGTCTTGGTGTTTAGCTATGCAAAAGGTTGAGCTATTTGGGGTTCCCCCTATTTTCGTCCCACTAGACCTGAAAAACTCTCATTTTTAGGCCATCTTTGGCCCATATTGTGTGCAGGAAATTGCACCTATATGATGAAGAGTAAACTGATAGGTGTCTTCAGCAAAGATTATCAGAAGGACTTGAAGTTGTGCTTGCCATATCAACCAACAAAGAGAGTTTAGCCCCTCCAATGAGATGCAAGGAGTCAAAGTTACTCGATTTCACAAAACTTTGAAAAAATGGGGATTGGTAATATAAGTACGTGGAGTGTCATTTTGTGGTATTTCAAGGTTGCTAATAAGGAATATGATAATATTTTTGACGTTTGATTCCTTACCAGTGGTCCTATTCCTCTAAGAGCCACTCCCAGAAGGTTAGAAAATTACAAATTTTAAACACAGACATGAGGGGTATCTTTTTAGACTATTTCAAAGCCAGTGAGTACGAAAATGATGTCATTTTTGAGTTTTTCCTATTACAATCAAAAATATTTTGACTTTAAATATTTAAAATGAAGCACACATTATAAAATTACAAATATTTAAGGCAACTATTTTTGTTTATTCAGTAGTTCTTCTTCATGAAGAAAATCATTACATTTTTGAACACCCAAAATTAGGGCAGCTTATGCTAATTCAGCCTTATTTTAGGGCAATTGAATAACACAGCTGATCTAAAATGTCTCTCAAAAAACTTAATGCATTTTGAGAGTTGGGCAATTAAATGAGATGGTTGACCTTAAAGGTGAGCAAAAGGAACAAGTGGGCTTCTGTCAGTGAAGAGAAGTGACTATGCCAGGGTACCTTGTCTAAGTCTCTGTTGTACGTTTTCTCTCCAAATCAGCTGGTGTCTTTTCATGACATGTACTGTACATTTGTTTTTCTTTCTCCATTTGAATTTTTTTCTCTATGTACACATATTATTAAAACAAAAAGATGAGATGTAAGAGCTTTCTGAAGGTGACTGCTTGTTAAGACACATCCAGAAATTCATTTATTTCTCTAATCTCCTGATACTGTTTTTTAAAGTCACTGGAGGCCAGAGCTCCTCTCAGCAGTGTTAGATGTAAGATATGGCAAGTTCACACACACAGTCACTCACACACACACACATGCACACACGCATGCACACACACACACACACACACTCATACTTATGTTCCCAGTCCAATTTAGATTCATCAATCCACTTAATGCCAATATCCTAAGTTGTGATTTCAGCAACCCCAGAAAAACATTCCACAAGAAGACAGGGAAAATTTGAAGACTCCAAAGAGTCAGTGACATGGATGATGACTGGGTATTGAAAGTTTATTATGGACAGTATTCACAAGTTAATGTTGAAATATGGGAACTGTGCAAATAGTAAAATTCAGCAACTGACCCACAGAGTTGGAAGTTCAAATTTTTTCAAATTTGAAGTTTCAAACATAACATAATTCTGTACTGTATAGGGTGGTCCAGATCTAATTATGCAATTTTCATTACTCTATAACTTATTAAGTTTATTACATAGAGAATTCACAAAAAATTCTTTTTGTTGCCGATAGATGGCAGCACCTGCCCTGCATTCCAAAATGGCGGGGAGACGGTTGTCAGTCAAACGGCAGGTGCGATGTGTTTGCCTTTTCATAATTGCATAATTAGATCTGGACCACCCTTTAGATAAGCTAGAGACACAGAGTCCATTAAGAGTGCATCCTGCTGTAGTAGTAGTAGTAGTAGCAGTATTAATATTGTCACCCATACAGAGTGCAGGGAAACTATCTCTTGCATAGTCTGCCACTCTCTAAACAGGAATGTAGCAGAATACATAATGTCATTTTATTTACAGTAGTAAAAATCATAAATTAGCCATGAATTGATTTAATGATACCTGGAAAATGTTCATCAGCTTTTCTAATCTTGCGAAAGACAAAAATCAATCCTCAGTTTATCACAGCCTGGCCCATAATGAGCCATCTTAGGGGGGCCAATTAAATATATAGCAGATGTCTTAACGTTCATTGCCAGGAGTATATCCTGGCAGCACTGGCTCCAAGGCGGTAGCCCATTCTAAATGGTGTACTGGACCAAGCTCTAGATTCTGAATGATGTACCAGAACACTCTCACGCATGTAGCTGAACTCATTTCAGAGTTGTTAGTTAAGCCAATTTTCAGGACAAGAAAGAAACACATGTCACCTCCACTGAGAGTGGAGTCTAGATCAGTGTTTAAATATGTTGTGTTTTAATTCAATTGTGAATTACTGAAATAGAATAATAAAAAAACAATTCTGTGCTTCAGTGTCGTGTTTATTTTCTGCATTGCTTTCTAGGTCGTCTATGCTGTAGGCGCTCTATCCAAAGCTGTGTATGATCGGATGTTTAAGTGGCTGGTAACCAGAATCAACCGCACGCTGGACACTAAACTCTCCAGGCAGTTTTTTATTGGAGTGCTCGACATCGCAGGTTTTGAAATATTTGAAGTAAGTAATTCAATCATCAATCATAAAGTTCTTAAATGAGCTTTTACTGTAAGTTTTAGTTGCTTGTTACTGCACCTCCTCTTTCTTTATAATACGCTTAATCCAAATCAGGGCCTATCCCAAAAGAAAGGCAAAGCACCAGTCCATTGCAGGGATTACTCACATACGCCGCCACACTCACACAAGGTCAGTTTGGAATCACTAATTAACCAATCTTTGGCAATATGAAAGAAAAACCAACAATGCAGGCAGAATATGTAAACTCCTCACAGATGTTGTCTGCACATGAGATTCAAACTCACTGTGTGAAACAGTGTGCATCACATATCTGGAATTGTTACCTGTGTTTCTGTTTTACTTCCATTAATTTATATGATTAAATATATTGTAATGAGCCATTTTATTAAGTAACCCCCGAACTGGTCAAGGGTAGGACTTTTAGGCGTTGCTTATGATGTAATATATTTTATCTCTTTGAAATGTTGCATTGATTGATTTTATGTATTGCTACAGAGAAGTTCTTCCTTGCACTTGCTAATCTACATGCAACATGCCAGCACGCTCAAGCACCATGATTAGTGTGTGTAACAGCCTTAGCTCAAAAATGTCTGTCTTATTTATGTGTCTCCAGGCTCTCTGCCTGGAGTTTGCATGTTCTCCTTATGACTGCATAGGCTTCCTTGCACAGTCTAGAATTGGCATTGCAAATTTGAAGTGTGTGTGTGTTTCACTTCACCCTATGTATCTCCCGCCTTGTGCTCAGTGATTACTGCCCCATGACCCTGCCCTGGATAAGCAATTGATGGATCGATGATTGTAGTATATTGACCATAATGTGTCCTGTTATGGGTTCTGCTTGAAAGCTCTTTTAGTCATAAGAAATCCTGAAAATGAAAGCAGAGAATCAACAAAAAGATATTTTGTTGTATGAATGTCTAGGCCATCTAAACAATGAAAATTTTGTTTATGATCAAATTTACTTCACTTTGTAGGAAATAGTGAATAATGGTTTACTAGTGAGATGTTACCTGAATGGTCATCCCCTGATTGTCAGTCAGTCCTTTTCTAATCCTAACCCAGCTAGCATAGGGCACAAGGTGGGAACAAACCTTGGACAGGTCGCCAATCCATAGCAGGGCAAACACAAACACACTTACACCAATTTAGTATCACCATTTCACCTAATCTGCATGTCTTTGGACTGTGGGAGGAAACCCATACAGACATGGGGATAACATGCAAACACCATGCAGGGAAGACATGAGATGAGAACCCTGGTCTCCTCACTGAGAGACAACAGCCTTACCACTGCGCCACCCATCCCCTGATTGTGCCAGAAAATGTTGAAATATAACCAACAAGAATCGCATAACATTTCTTTTTTATACAGGACTCTAATATCAGATCCTTTGAACGACTTTTGTGATGTCACCTCAATGCATTTTTTAAAAAATTCAAAAGGGTCTTAGTTAAGGAAATAAAGTCTCTATCTATCTATCTATCTATCTATCTATCTATCTATCTATCTATCTATCTATCTATCTATCTATCTATCTATCTATCTATCTATCTATCTATCTATCTGTCTGTGTGTAATAGAACTCTATCTATCTATCTATCTATCTATCTATCTATCTATCTATCTATCT
>JANRMT010062834.1:11455987-11518774 GCA_026402145.1 Polypterus bichir lapradei
ATGATCCAGACAACACAGGAAAGAGGTTTGGGGGCAGCTATCCATATACTTGAAACTGGCTGCCAAAATTGTAGCAAAAGATGTAGTTCAGGTGGTACAGATGAGTCCACAACCAAGAACAAAACAAACTGGCAAACAAGGAGGTTATATAGAGGGAAATGGGAAATGATGTCATCAGAGAGGAACCGGAAGTGTTGTCTTTTGAACAGTACTGGAAGTGACGTCACCGGGCCCAAGCAGAATTTTCTGTGACTGGTCTGTCAATGGAAAGGAACAAGAATTAGAATGTTCTGCTGTCCCCTGGTTTGGTGGGGAATTACCATCTTTTGAGCCTTTTAGCTGCCTCCCATGCGCACGTGTGTGACACTGTCTATCTAAATCTTTTGCCTGCTTTTATGTTGCATTTCTTTTAGTCTTATTTTATCAATAATTATTTAGCTTGGCACTAAATAAGAAAAAATTGCAATTGAAAAATAAGAGGGCGGAACGGTGGTGCAGTGGGTAGCACTGCTGCCTCGCAGTTAGGGGACCCGGGTTCACTTCCTGGGTCCTCCCTGTGTGGAGTTTGCATGTTCTCCCCGTGTCTGCGTGGGTTTCCTTCGGGTGCTCTGGTTTCCTCCCCCAGTCCAAAGACATGCAAGTTAGGTGCATTGGCGATTTTAAATTGTCCCTGGTGTGTGTGTGTGCCCTGCGGTGGACTGGCGCCCTGCCTGGGGTTTGTTTCCTGCCCTGCACCCTACGTTAGCTGGGATTGGCTCCAGTAGACCCCCGTGACCCTGTAGTTATGATATAGCAGGTTGGATAATGGATGGATGAAAAATAAGAAGGTATTATATGGACAGCCTGAGTTAGATGGTGATTTCTCTGTTTGCTTTCTTTCTCCAGTATAACAGCTTTGAACAACTCTGCATTAATTTCACTAATGAAAAGCTGCAGCAATATTTCAATCACCACATGTTTGTTTTGGAACAAGAAGAGTACAAGAAAGAAGGGATTGACTGGGTGTTCATTGACTTTGGGCTTGACCTACAGGCCTGTATTGATCTCATTGAAAAGGTAACTCTAGCTTTGATTTCTTTAATTCCTGTAAATAAAAAGAAAGTTGGTGGCCCAGTGGCAAGCGCTGCTGCCTCATACTGTAGTTCAAATGCCACTCAGAGTTTGAAAGCATACTGATGGGATTTCCCGAGATACTTGTTTCCTTCCACATCTGAAAGATGTCTAGAATGGACTGATGGATCTCCCTAAAACTAGTCCAGAGCGAGTGAATGTGAGTGAGTATGTGAGTGAGGCTGGTGTTAGACAATCAACTTGTCTCTGGACTGGCTCCCCACAAACCCCTCATTCCCCACATGAAATACTTATCAAAATGACCATCTGCAATTATTACCTCGGAGCTCATTACTAGTCCCTGGTGTTTCACTGCACATTTCTAAAACACGCTTTCCTTTTCGTAGCCTCTGGGCATCTTATCCATCCTTGAAGAAGAATGCATGTTCCCAAAGGCCACTGACATGACATTTAAAAGCAAGCTCTATGACAACCACCTTGGGAAGTCTGCAAACTTCCAAAAACCCAAGCCAGACAAGAAGAGGAAATACGAAGCCCATTTTGAGCTTGTTCACTATGCTGGAGTGGTAATGTTTGTCTTTTTACTTTTTAAAAAATTAAAATTACTTAATTTGCATTTAGCTCTTGCTTAATCCTTATACATTTTCCTATCTATATTGATTGTATTGTTTAATTTTAATTTGAATGATAATTTATAATCTGTCATTCAATTATTTTATCAGTATTATTTTTATAATATACTACTATTTCATTTTGTATTGTTTAATTGTTTAGATTTACAGGCAATATTGACAAGATAACAGATAAATATAAGATAATTTACATGTCAACAATTTTCTTTTGAGGTCCCTTATAATATAATTGGCTGGTTGGAAAAGAACAAAGATCCTCTAAACGAAACTGTAGTCGGGTTGTTCCAGAAGTCAGCGAACAAACTGCTTGCAAGCCTTTTTGAAAACTATGTTAGTGCCAACTCTGGTATGTATTACACAGGTTTAGCATGGCGGCCTACAGCATGTTTGAGTTTTACAAATGTAAAAGTGTGGCTTCTAAAAATGTATCAGTTACATACTCTACATTTTATCATTAATCTGCAGAGACATATTTAGATTTTTTGTTTTCATTTTTCAAAGTGACACCTTAAACATAGAGTGTAGCGTTAGCCTGCTTACTGATTTTGAACATTCATTTGTAGCAACAGGCTTCCATGCTTCCATGCTTAGTGTTCAACATTTTATTGTGCTTTTATCATCAGACAGAAGTGGCGAAAAGAAAAGAAAAAAGGGCGCATCCTTCCAAACAGTGTCTTCGATGCACAAGGTAATTTTATAACCATTGTTTTGACGGCATTAGTTCTTACACAAATATATGTCACGGTAGACATGATTGTGCCATTTATTACTGATTGGTATTTCAGTCATTGTAAAACCTACAAGCCCATACTCTTGTGAATAAAAAGATGATGCTTAATGCCCACCATAATATTTGACACGTGTACTTCATTAAGGAGTAACACACAATCCTCATGAACTACCAAGGCTGTCAAACAATTTATTTTTAAACCATTTTAATCAGGCATGAAATTTTGGGTCTGTAAGTAGTTATTGCTGCTGCCTTACAGCTCCAGCTATACTGAAATGAAGTGAGAAGATCACTGACTAAAAGTCCCTCGTAACCAGAGCCAAGGCATAAAACAAACATCATGGTCACACCCAAAAAAGAATTGTAAATGACAAGGAAATGTTCTTGATCCCAAATTCCTCTTGATCCCTGGATCACTTCATTGATAGAATAGAAAGGTCCTCAGTACTCCCGCAATTCATAAGAAATGTGTTTAGCTAAGACGCCTAAGAAGAATACCAAGCAAGATGTTTTTCTTGTTCTGTAATCATGGATATGCTAAAAAGTCTTTGTTCAGACTAAATTTTATAGACATGAGTATATGAGAGCATCTTTAGCATTAAGCTGATAGCGTGAAAATTACAGACAAGTACATTTACTTGAAAAGGTAAGTTAGGAAAGTCCAAACACTTAGAATGGAATACATTCATGATGCTAAGACTCAAGTTCAGTGGTGGCTTCCTAGAAAAGCATCTGCACACTTTAAAGCACGGTGTATAGTGCCTTTGTTGTATCTTAAGGCATCTTTTCAAAGATAACTTCAACACACTGGCATCTCTTAGTTCATCTAAAACAATCAGAAAAACATTCTGAGCCTAAGAATTGAAGATGCTAAAGGGTTGTGAAATTATCTTTAGCATAACCAAAGAGCCTTTTAGCAAGTAATAACGCTAGAGTTTTTGGTTGAATCCATAAATTTGGACATACCCAAAAGTCCAAGGAGGTGAACTTTGTACCCCTCGACCTCTGATGTCATTCCATCCCTGACCCATGACGTCACCACTAACAACCACATTGCAACTGTCAATACTAAAGTCCAAAAACGGCAATGCACACAGAAAAACAAGATGGTGCACAAAAAAATAAATATCATAAGTAAAGATGTGTAGAAACAAAAATAAATATGACCATTAGATTGCTGGATCTTAGAATCCATCAAAATGATGTATAAATTATTTTCAATCCCCAGGAATCATAAGGAAAACTTAAAATTAAGAGTAAAATCTTGACATCAGCAGATCCTGGGCTGGACACCAATTCTAGAGAGGTTGTGCAGTACATTTTCTCCTGGTCCTCTGATTTTCCTTACACATCCAAAGAAGGATATATGGGACCCATGGTTGTGGCTCTGGCAAGCAAATGTCATTATGGTTGTTTGAAATCATGACATAGCTGCTGTTATTTATTTGTTTATTAATTTGCAATTGTTAAAGACATATGTACAACAAATGCACAGCACTCAGTTGGAATGGTGGTATCGTTCAACTCTTACTGCACATAACATGTCCATTTTTTTTTTAAGGAAAATCTTAACAAGCTGATGACAAATTTGAGATCCACAGCCCCTCATTTTGTACGCTGTATAATTCCTAATGAAACTAAAACACCAGGTAAGTTACTGGGAATTTTTGGTGTTATTGGTATTTTGTGACGGGTGTTTAGTTTTTTTCAGAACCAAAGATTAATGTGACTTCAAGAAGTAGGGAAGTGTGCTGAATAATACATTTTGATATTGCTGCTTGCTCCCATGATAGAAACAAAACCAGGCCAAGTCATGTGGTTTTTAATGCCTGATATGACCTTTCCATTTATATTTTTAAGGATTGTGTGGATTTACAGAGCAAATCTTGTGCTATAGAAAGTGAGCGGATTATGAAAATGCCTATTTGAGAATGATTTATTTTCCTGCATTGACCCCTGATTGAAAGGAATCAAATGAAGTATCTCTGATTACATACTGTTAAAGTCAAGCACCTCTGTGGAAGAAAAAGGTTTGAAATACCTGCAGAATTTGGGAAGAGTGCCAATTTGAAACATTTTTTAGGAATAAGATCAAACTAAAGTACCTTACAAGTCTTTTTAAGTTCAAGTTTATGTTCTCCTAACATAAATATTTTGACCTATTAAAGTCTTCAAAACATGGAGGGATTGGTCTTCGTTGTAGGTCTTATTTGGAGAGCTAGATGTCATCCTATTGTGCTTCTGGCATATTCAATTTTTAATATGTGCTGTTTTGTGTTATTTGTTTTGCTTTGCCTACATACAGTATGTTGCACTTCTTATTTACTTTGGTTTTGATTTACCATGTGTTGTATGCCTACATGTGTTGTGTAGGTCAGCATTCACTCTGATGACAAAGGGTGAGGTGAGGAAGGCAAGCCCCTGTGGGCTCAACAATATCTTTATCAGGATCATCTAATAAATTATTTTATTTGTTATTTAAATTCTTCCTTGTTAATTAGTTGATAACATATTTTGTGTGTTGTGGTTTGGCTTCCATGGATGCTTTCCCTGTTATCGCTGTCATTGTTGATGATATCTTATTTAAAAGTGTTGGGCATCACCTGTACTTTCTACAAATAATGCAATTTAAAAGACTTAAAATAAATCACAATAATCATTGTGATTTCTAGTAATTGCCCAGTATAAAAATGTTCATCTCAAGCTTGCTGGTATATATATACTGCTCAAAAAAATGAAAGGAACATTTTTTAATCAGAGTATAGCATCAAGTCAATGAAACTTCTACGGTATTGATCTGGTCAGTTAAGTAGCAGAGGGGCTTATTAATCAGTTTCAGCTGCTTTGGTGTTAATGGAATTAACAACAGGTGCACTAGAGGGGCAACAATGAGACGACCCCCATAACAGGAATGGTTTAACAGTTGGAGGCCACTGACATTTTTCCCATAGAATACCAGAATTGGCAGGTCTACCATTAGCACCCTGTGCTTTTCACAGATGAGAGCAGGTTCACCCTGAGCACATGTGACAGACGTGAAAGGGTCTGGAGAAGCCGTGGAGAACGTTATGCTGCCTGTAAAATTGTTCAGCATGACCGGTTTGGTGGTGGGTAAGTGATGGTCTGGGGAGGCATATCCATACAGGGACGTACAGACCTCTACAGGCTAGACAACGGCACCTTGACTGTCATTAGGTATTGGGATGAAATCTTTGGGCCCATTGTTAGACCCTATGCTGGTGTAGTGGGTCCTGGATTCCTCCTGGTGCATGATAATGCCCAGCCTCATGTGGCAAGAGTATGCAGGCAGTTCCTGGAGGATGAAGGAATTGGTACCATTGACTGGCCCCCACACTCACCTAACCTAAATCCAACAGAACAACTCTGGGACATTATGTTTCGGTCCATCCAATACTGCCAGGTTGCACCTCAGACTGTTCAGGAGCTCAGTGATGCCTTGGTCCAGATCTAGGAGGAGATCCCCCAGGACACCATCCGTCGTCTCATTAGGAGCATGCCTCAATGTCATCAGGCATGCATACAAGCACATGGGGGCCATACAAACTACTGAGTACAATTTGGAGTTGCTGCAATGAAATTTCGGCAAAATGGACAAGCCTGCCGCATCATGTTTTCACTTTGATTTTCGGGGTATCTTTGAATTCAGCCCTCTGTCGGTTGATAATTTTAATTTCCAACGATGTTGCATTCTTTCGTTCCACATTACACATTACCCAGTCAATATCAGTATAGATATCCATCATGGTTTTTGTCCCATTGAGATCTGATGTGTTTTCAAAGTGTTCCTTTAATTTTTTTGAGAAGTTTTCTGACAAACATTTTGGATTTAGATGCCTGCCCATTACATTCTTGTCATGGCTTCAGCATCCAATCCCATGTGTGGCCATATCATCACCAGACTTAAGTTATTGGAAATTGAGATTCTTTGTACAGTTGAGATAAAGACTTGAATATTGCATACAGTTAGTTATGTATTAAATGAAAAAAGTTTAAGGGTAGTACATTTTGGAAAAATATAATTTTAATAATTTTTAATTACTTTCCACCTTTCCACTTTCTCATCTGGGTTATACCAGGTTGCTCATCTACTTTGATTTAAATGACATTCACCTTAGAAACTAATTGTTTTTGACTTTGACACAAAGGTAGCTGCTATGTGTTAGTGCCAGGTGAAAACAGTTTTTGACTCAGTTCCCCAAGGATGGACATTTTTGTGATAGAATTAGGAGTAAGGAGATCTCTAAAGGTAACCTAACAGAGCAGAAAAACTAGGCCTAATTTGCTATTGGGAAGGTCAAAACCAGTGATCAAAATCCAAAATGCTAAGTAAAAATCAAGGTTGAATAAACAAATCAGTTTAAAACACATGATGTTAAAAAGATATGTTACATAACCAAAAAGAATTGCAAGGAAAATGGTGGCAGTTTTTGTCTTGAACTCAAAGTTATTTATATTTATAGTCTTAGGGGTAATCAAGTCACATGCAGAATGATTTGGGTCACACAATGGCTTCAGGGAGGACAACTTTAAACAATATGTCCAAATCACAAGGAATAAACACAAAATGGCAGTGGCATGACAAATAATTTGAAATAATGCTAGTAAAAGAAAATAACATTATCAATAATAAAAATTTATACAAAAAATTAATACAAAATAAAGGCCACAAAGCTAGTTATTTTATGACTCAACATTGTTTGATACCAACAACATTGAATAATCTTGTGAATAATCATGAACATTGTGTCCAACACAGTATCTATCTATCTATCTATCTATCTAAAATCCAACATCTGTCTGCCTGTCTGTTTGTCCTCTTTTTATGAGAGAACTATTTAATGTATTTAAATTGGATTTTTTATATAATTTGTTTGAACCTTCCAGTTGATTTTGCAACTTCTCTCATTGCGCTAAGTATCATAGTTTGCTCGCAGCAGTGAATTATTCATGTGAATCTGAAAGAGAGGCTGCGGGCCGACGGGAGGGGGAAGAGGGAGCTCAAGAGTGAGGAGCTGGGTGGAGTCTTCCTCATTCACATGCCAGCCTCCATTTGAGTCACTCTATCTCTTGCCATGTGTTGGAACGTGCCTTTGCTCCACTTAGCTAGCAATACCTGTTTGTTCAGCAGACATTATCATCTAGAGATTGTTAAGAAGTAACATTTGACGTTTTTGAGAGAGAGATCAGAACTACGTGTGTTTTAGAATTACAGTTCTCTTTTCGCAGGACACTCCTGTCAGACTTTGCCCGTCATCCCAAGAGGAACTTGTGCTGATGTGGTGGATGCATTCCTTAAGTGCTCATCTATCTGGAGTGAAGTCACCAAGCTGTCACTGACCCTGAATAGCTGAGCATAGCCATTGGAACAGAGCAATAGTCATTTAATTCTTCAGTGGGGGTCATTGACGACTGTTATTCCTTCTTTCGGTGGAGCGGGGTCATGGTTCTTCTTTGCACAGACTTGATGTCACATTTGCACCAACAGACCTCCGGATTGAGGCATCTTGAGAGGCCTTAAATAGCCACACTTTAAGTATATTCAGTGAGCTATTCGTGTTAATGTCAGGTGTGGCTAACTACCAAATAAGCTATTTGTACTGTATATGCTATGTATAGATTAGGCCTTCTAAGACTCCAATATAACACATTCCTTCATTACCTATGAACAGTGCATCTGCTCTAACCACTTAAAAGTCCCTGCCTGAAAGAACTGTCCTTACTCCATAGGTAGTTATTTTCCATTTTTGATTACAACATTCATCCTGGAGAAAATATGGGGAAAGCAGGGTAGCTACTCGAGAGACACAGTAGTAAGGTAAAACGGGTGCATAAATATACAGTAGGGAGACAGGACAGATAATTGATAAAGGATTAAAAAAAGGCTTAAAGGATTAGTTAAACTCTCCTGTGAGCTAAATTGATCTTTAACTCAGTTCCCCAGCTCATCATTATGAAATTCTAAGTATACATCTCTGCAAGTTATGGGTGTTTTTATGATAGTTCTAAGTTATGGCCTATGTAGGCTTAAAAATGTCATATGTGCTTCTTAGATAATGGTATTAATTCAATGTAATCATTATTGCAAAATGATCAGCACTTTTCTTAAAATATAACTGACTTTTATTTCAGGTGTTATGGATCCTATACTGGTACTCCATCAACTGCGGTGCAATGGTGTACTGGAGGGAATCCGAATCTGCAGAAAAGGATTTCCAAACCGCATCTTGTATGCTGACTTCAGACAAAGGTTCAAAGACATACTTTATTTAATGAGTCGTTGACCTGGAGAATAGTTTATTTTGTCAATAACTATAATGTTTTCATTTATTATAAACACAGACATCTATGGGGAATCACCAGATTGTCTTGTAGACTAGGGTAGGACTAGCTGTTACAGAGCTGCTTTGACAAGAGTGTCAGATTGCATGTGTTGTCTGGTACACAGAGCACTTGAAGATTAACTGACTTGCTGAAGATTAGCTAGTTAGGTTGGCAGTTCAGATGAAATTTAAAAAAAATTATGTGTAAATAATTGAATATTTTTTTTTAGTTGCTGTGCAGCCACAGTTCTGTCTTTAATTGTTGATTGTCTGTGATTCAGGTACCGCATCCTTAATCCAAATGCTATTCCAGAAGATAAATTTATGGACAGCAGAAAAGCAGCTGAAAAACTTCTGGAATCCTTGGATGTTGACCATACACAATACCGTTTTGGATTTACTAAGGTTAGCCTGTTTCCTAATGTAGTTATTCTTAAAAAAGTTTACAGTTTGTATCATTTTAAAGAACAATAATCTGTGTAATAAGTAAGTATATACTCAATATGTTTTTATAATGCTAGAAAGATGTCATCCACACTTCTTGACAAGATTAGCAAGCTTTTATCAGTGTCAGTTTTATTTGGCCTAAATAAGTACACATTTAACATCTACACCCAAAATGGCAGATTAGATATTTTTTCCTGCGGTGGGCTGGCGCCCTGCCCGGGGTTTGTTTCCTGTCTTGCGCCCTGTGTTGGCTGGGATTGACTCCAGCAGACCCCTGTGACCTTGTAGTTAAGATATAGCGGGTTGGATAATGGATGGATAGATATTTTTTCTCTGTTGCAGGACTGAACATCATCCTCTAATCTGCTTATCCAGGTTCAGTAGCACATTTAATATTTAATGGCATATGAGAGCTTCAGAAAAGCACCAACCTACTGTATTATGATAGAGATGGCTGAGACCTAAAAAAATCATAATGTATTATGTGCTGACTGAATACCCAAGTGGCTTGTTGAAACACATATTACACTGTATTACCTTGATACAAAACCAATACACGAAAACACAGCAACATTATACTGTGTTAAAATGTTCAGTGTTGTTTAGCTTATTCTATAGTTATACAGTGTTTAAGTTAAGTCTGAACCTAATTATGTAGCTGAAGCTCAAAGTTTAAGCATCTGGTTGGACCAGGAGCAAGATCTGCATGTCAATAAAAAAAGTTTTGAGGCCAGATAGCCATATGTGGTCACCCTGGCCTTATTTGTATAGCCAAGACCACAGAAGAATAATCAGTTTGGAATGTCAAATGTTGGGTGTTCAAACTTTTTAATTATTTTAAACATCCTGGGCAACAGGGCAATAGTGGCACGGTGGCGCAGTGGTAGCGCTGCTGCCTCGCAGTTAGGAGACCTGGGTTTGCTTCCCGGGTCCTCCCTGCGTGGAGTTTGCATGTTCTCCCCATGTCTGCGTGGGTTTCCTCCGGGTGCTCCGGTTTCCTCCCACAGTCCAAAGACATGCAGGTTAGGTGGATTGGCGATTCTAAATTGGCCCGGGTGTGTTTGTGTGTGTCCTGTGGTGGGTTGGCACCCTGCCTGGGATTTGTTCCTGCCTTGTGCCCTGTGTTGGCTGGGATTGGCTCCAGCAGACCCCCGTGACCCTGTGTTTGGATTCAGCGGGTTGGATAATGGATGGATGGATGGGCAACAGGTATTCGGAATTGAGGAAGGGTGGATGAAGGATGAGAAAGAGGGAAATACGAGAAAGGTGAATAGGTCTTGAAGCCATGTTAGGAACGGGGTCAGCTTGTCAGGGGACTCCAAGGGTGACCCCATCCAGTAGCCAATTTAATGTAGTGTCAAGAGGACATACGATCGACTGACAAGAATGAAGGACAGAAAGACTCTAGACTCTAGAGTAAATCTGCTTTGGCTCATTGTTCTGAATGGTAAACAAGTATCATGGTTTTTATTTGTGTTTGTTATTTTAATAAAGTATACAGTATGTTATGTATATTTGACTGTTTGGCAGTCTTTTTTTAGGAATTATGCTGTCACACAAGTTACCATCGCACAGTACACACATTCTTTTTTTTAACCTTTTTAAAATATTTCTTGTCACATGAGTCATTTAAAAATTGCATGAAAACGTAACATAAACAACAAAAATGTCTCCTGTGTACTCAGAATTACTGACTAAATTAGCAGCATTCATGCAGCTGATTATAACAGATTTATTAACCTAATAATATGTGATTTGTATTTTTTGATCATATCTCTTGCCACACAATCCAGAATAAAACACCTGGCCATTAAAATGAGAGCTGAATTTTATTGCTGTCCTGTGTTTTCTTACACTTACATCTTTCATTGAAGGTCTTCTTCAAGACTGGACTTCTTGGCCAACTGGAAGAGATGCGAGATGAGCGGCTCGCCAAAATCCTGACCATGATTCAGTCCCGAGCAAGAGGAAAGCTGATGCGAATGGAATTCAATAAGTTTTTTGTAACAAGGTAGTGGTCAAACTGTAAGCAAAAATCTGCTTCTAAAACCACCTTTCCTAGGTCTTAAAACTATTATAAAGAGGGATGGATTTCCAGGTTGGTAAAATGACTTAGGGATAAAAGAGGCACAGGACAGGAATTCAGCAAGAGGTGGGCCGGTAAAGTTCATATTGTGAAAAAGGAATCCAAATTGAAAACTGTAGAAACTCTTCAGGTGCCATTGTAGATATGTAGCCATCAGGATGCAGTAAACATATTAATGGAACAGTAAATATAATGCAGGCACTTATGCAAAAGAGGGGTCATAGGTGATGGTCTGAAGATGGTAGAGTTGCCCCAAAACTGCTGGGTGGCATCAGAGAGTTCCTTTGTGGAGCTGCATGTTTTGAAAGACATGCAGTATTTACACCATCAAGCATGCCTGGTCCTTTAATTGTATATTGTGTCTTTAAGATGCAGCTATAGTTAAGGATGACAAAGAGAACTCTGGAGATTGGACCCAGGTATTTTCTGAGGTCTTTCCTGACAACAAAAGTATGTAGACATCTGAACTTCATGAGTCTTAAACACTACTCCCTATCAGTGCCCAACTGAACTTGGAGTAATTACGAAAGATTAGGCCGGTGCCTGACTGTTGGATGCATTTAGTGTGAGTAGAGTGAAGAGGGAGAGAAAGAGAGAGAAGGAGTATCTGAAAGCTGAACAGAAGAGTATTATTTTTTTATTATTTTTTTTGGTATTATTATGATTATTAAAGGCAGTAAGACCCGAAAAATAGTTGAGTGAAATTCAGGAGAAAGAATGGAGTCAAAAGCAAATAAAGGTCAGAGAGTCAAAAAATGAGTTGTCAAAACCAACTTTAAATGGTATGACAGTAGCTGACGCTATACCAGCACTTAACCCGACACAGACAGACGCAGGAGGCAAACTTTTAACAACACAAATGTTCTTTATTTATTCTTCACTCATGTGGAACGTCTTCCCCGTTCACACGAGCCCACAATACAGTCCAAGCACGAAACATAATACTTTACTTTGTCCTCTCTTTTCTCTCTCCTCCACTCCTACTCGGCAAGCTTCTTCTCCCTCCTCCCAACTCTGGCTCCCGGAGCGGTGGCTGCTGGCTCCTTTTATAACCCACCCGGAAGTTCTCCAGGTGTTTGATAACCTATTTCCGGCAGCACTTCCAGGTGTGGTGGAAGATCTGCTTTCCAGGGATCAGCAGCAACTGCAGCACCCCCTGGTAGCGCTCATGGATCCAAAGAGGGCAGCACCAAACTCTAACTCCCATGAAGCCCTGCAGGAGTTCTAGGCACCGCTGCAACCCGGTGGGGCTGCCATTATGTTCCGGGGAGGTACTGTTCTGACCAGGCTTGCTCCCCCGGTCCTCCCAGAGAAGATGCGTCCTGGCCAGGCAAGGACCCCGGCCGTCTGTGACAATGATCATGCTGATGATGTCACTGCTGCACAGTCCCATTGCATCATGGGATTTATCATCAGGAAAACAGGTGACACAAATCCCTCAAAGCAGCTGCATAGTCAAAGCAAAAATGGCTTTGAAAAAAGGCATGAAGTATATTTATATAAGTATATATAACTGAAGCGTCTGTCACAATGGCAGGAATCAATTCAATAGGTATTAAAAACCTAGAAATGACACCAAAATCATTTTTGGCCCATATGAAACTTATAACAATTTAATAAAAAAACAACAATTATAGCAGTTATGAATTTAGTGTACTTCTATAATGAAAATAGCTTCTAAAAAAATTTACAAACAAGGCCTACCCAAGGCAGCCTGCCCCATACTCCACAATCCGGCTTTGGCCTACCAGGGCTAAAAGAGCTCTGGCTTCCAAAATACTTCTTTAATATTCAAAAATATACCACCAAAATACATAAAAATGCCAGACAGAAACTTTGGCTAGGAGGAACAGAGCAAATTAAGTATCTTTATAAATGCAAAAAATGATTTAGAAATAAAATGAACAGTAATTTAAAGTTTCAGACCCCTTATTGTGTATTTAGTTGTAACATTTTACTTCCTACATGTAATACACACAATTCTGTCTGAAACATAGCGCCTGCTGGATGAGGAGTGAAACCTTTACAATCAGGCTCAGTCATCAGATTGGTTTTCCTTTTGTTCATTTAATAATTTCATGTTCTGTATTTCATTATTGTTTCCTTGATTATCCTGAAAATTTTTGCAAAGTTTTGACTTTTTAGTGCTATTTGTTATGAGGCATATAAAGGAAGTCCCCTTTGAAATATATACACATGTTTACCTGTTTTAGTTTTATAATCAAAAAAACATTTTCAGTAAAGTGTCTCACTAAATATTAGTCAACTCATTTGAAAGAAGAATGATAAGCATTAAATAAATAAAAAGCAGGATAATAAGAAGTCTTTATTATCTACCAGTGACATTATTGTAAAGAAGCAGAGAACATTGCAATAACAGTTTAAAATGTGATAATGTTAGGATTATTTTAAAACCTTATTTAACAGAAGATTTCAGAAGATTTAAAGTAACGAGAAAAGACAACTGAATAAATAATAAGCTGATTGCTGACCACTGAAGGCTTTCTAGTCACCTCCAGAAGATTTCAGCTGTTAGGTAGGATAATTTATCGCTCGAGGCTCAGGTGCTGTCTTTCAGAAGTTTCTGAAGCAAATATGATCAAAACATGGAAGAGAAATGATGTAGCTGAGTGGCGTGTGCGACTATAGTCAAACCTTATTTATGTCAGGTACAACTGTCATCTTGAAATGCTTCAAATATTTATGTTATTGAAAGGATAAGTGCTGTAATCCAGTTAAGGGGTATGGAAGTTGTTATAAAGATCACAATGTGTCTGGGTTCGCTGCAGTTAAATACATTATGATGCCTTTTGGGGCATATTTTTAAAATTTTCTTTCTTTGAAAATGATTTTTATTTTTAATTTTTGTTTCTGTTCTTCTGTTGTCACAGTCTTACATTCTGGATTACAAAGTCACTTTCTTTTCTTCCATTGCTGTGCATGCATCAGTTTATGACAGTGCAATAAGACTCTGTGTGTACTTAAAAAAGTAAAGACACCTTCTTAAAACTTTAAAAGGCTTTTGTTGACAAATTCAGGTTACAAACTTAGCTTTCTTTTCAAGCAAAAGGATAACAGTTCAGCGTTTTAAGATCTCTGATTTGCAAGAGAAATCACACTCTTTTTTTCATGGAACGGTGCTTTGAATGCCCACTACAGAAAATGAAAATGTATGTCACAATCTAAAATGCAAAGTGAAAGAGTTAAATGTTTAGAGTTAATACAGAAATCAAGAAGAATGCAATTGAGTGATTCTGACATTCAATTGAAGATATGTTTTAGCGTGGTTATAATAAATGATATGATACTGTAAGTTTTGAATTAGCTGTGTTGTGACAGAAGGGGTGGACTCCAGTTGATGATCTTGCTTCTGTCATAACGATCTTAACAATCAGAACTCTAACCCCAACTTTGTCTGGCCTGTGGAACCTTGTAAGAAAAGGAAGAAATGCTTTCACTAATAACTTCCTATACTGTTGAATTCATTCATTTTCCACCGCTTATCCAAAACCAGTTCACAGGAGTAACAGTCTTCGCAGTGAGGCCATTACATTCTTTTCCTTAGCCACACTTGCCAACTCCTACTGTAGGATCCCAAGACATTCCCGAGTCATTTCAATCAAAATCATAAATTATAGGAAGAACACAGAGATAACAGTTATGTTAGTTATTTTGCAAATTGATATTTTAGACTTTTATTACAATTTTTTTGATTTTGTATTTTAAAAATTCAATCTTGAATTTCTTGAACCTACCAAGGGATGCTATGATGATCATTCAGTGGAATATCCGAACCTTTATGGCTGTGAAGAATTGGTCCTGGATGAAGCTGTTCTTCAAGATCAAACCCTTACTGAAAACACGCGACACAGAGAGAGAGATATCAGTTATGAAAGAGGAAAATCTGAAATTGAAGGAAACATTGAACAGATCAGAGTTCAGAAGAAAGGAACTCGAAGAGCGCCAAGTGACCCTAATACAGGAGAAAAATGACCTGCTTCTGCAGCTGCAGGCTGTAAGTTGATATTTATAAGTAATCTCTAAAATCTTCTTCAGTAAATTAAAATCAGATTTTCTGTTTTATGATGGAGCAGTCAAGTGTTGCAGCAAGTAGTTTTACCACTTAATCCCCTTTGCATCCCATCAGTTTTCATACTAAGCACTTTCTTGAGAACCTTAAACATTTGCCTTATTTTATTTTTAGCAAGTGCATGCCAGGGATGAAACAGGCATGGGACAAAGACAGGGCCTAATGCAGTCACATATCTTTGCATAAAGAATGTCACCACTGGAGATGAACCCTACTGAAGCTTGACCAAAAACAGGGAGTACCAAGTCAGGAAAGCAGGGATCACACTGCTCTTTTAAGAATAAGATCTGGAAGATTGACTAATCATCATTCTTCAGTTTATTAGATAATAGGCCTTCTAAGACAGTGTGGCCTAGAAGCTACTAAATAAAGTTGGCATTTAGGGGCTTCTAGGCTTCCAGAGTGCTATGATTCAGAGGGTGCTAAGGTAGGACCTGTCTTAGTGTCTGTGATGGTGTGGGTTTGCTCTATGCACCTACTCTTATTTTGGGAGCCTCTTGAACCCGCCACTGTCGAATCCATAACCAAGAAGAGCAAGGCAGATGAGGACACATACATCCAGACAAGGGGTAGGTGCATAAAGTGACAGTGCTTTAATTTTTAATCCAAGGACAAGACAAGACAGTGTTCAAAGTGCAGTGCTCCAAAAGACACCAAAAAATAAATAATCCAATTAAAAGACAGTGAATGTTGGGGTTAAAATCCAATAAATATTAGTAAAACCTGAGGTTAAAACAAGTAGGAAGCAGTCTTCTAAAATCTCACAAGCCCAGGATTCATCCCTTTAAAACTGATTTCTCTCCGGCTTATCCTATTCGGATCTCTCAGCACAGAGAAATGTCAACCAACAGGTGCAGACAACCTTCAGACCTGCTTGTGTCCCTGCCACCCATTCTATGGGCCACTGTGAAGCCTCCACTCACCTGACTCCCACTTCCATCTTCGGCATTGTGGGGCAGTCCTCTTGGAGTACGTTAGTCTCTCTGGCTCCTATGCTCAGCAGGACTGACCCTCTGCCTCCCTCGAATGTCGGCCACACGCTCCTCTCCCAGGGTTCACATTCCCATCTCCCTTCTTTGTTCACTTTTATACCAACTGTCTCTCGTTCCTGCCCTTTTCTCAATCCATTAACCTCTGTAACTCTCTTTCATTTTCATTTCCTTTTTCCCTCCTTGTCTTTCTTTCCTTTTATTACCTTTTGGTCCCGTGCAGGTTCTTTTTATCCTGGCTGTTTAATTGGGTGCCGGTTCGAGTAGGACAGCATCATTGAGGCGCCTACCTGATCTGGTCCCCTCCACACATGTATGTGGCATAGCCAGCCAGCACCTCCATTAACTGCAGAGTGAAACGCACTTTCTTGGGGTGTGATTATTTATTTTAAAATTAGTCACCTATTGCTGTGCCACAGAACAGCTATACCACAATGTCCCTGTAGCAAAGAAGTGCCACTTCTGACACTAGAAGTGACCCCAGGAGTGATTAAAAGTTTATACCCGAAGTCCTACTGTCACTTTATTCTTCTTTACCTGTATATTTACTTTTCTTTGACAGGAACAGGATACCCTTGCAGATACAGAAGAAAGATGCGATTTGCTGATCAAGTCAAAAATTCAGCTAGAAGCCAAAGTGAAAGAATTTGCAGAACGTCTGGAAGAAGAGGAAGAAATGAACTCAGAACTCACTGCCAAGAAAAGGAAACTAGAAGATGAATGCTCTGAACTCAAAAGAGACATTGATGACATGGAGATGATGCTTGCTAAGGTTGAGAAAGAAAAGCATGCCACAGAAAACAAGGTACCATTGAATGAAATGGCTTATTAACTTCTGTTCACTTCATTAAAAAGGGTTAAGCTTGTGTTTCAGTGCAAAAATAACAAGGATTTGCAGACAACAAATTTGCAAACATTTCTGAAATTCTACTTTCACTTTGTCATTTTGTAGTATTAAGTGTTGTTTGAAGAGGGAAAATGAATTTAAATGATTTGGTGCAAAAAGTGAATGAGTTTGAATACTTTCTGAATCAACCAGTGCCAGGGAAGTGTATGCAGACAGACAGTAAATCTAATCAGGATGGTAAGTTAACAAAATCGGTAGAAATACAATAAGTAGTTTTAAAGTAGTACTGTAAAATTCAACCTTGGAAGGCTATGTAGAATAAGTTTTATGATAAATAATGACAAAAAATTAATATCCGTGTATTATTAAGGTTTATAGTAGCAAAAAAAATTGAAAATGTCTGTGGGATGGAGTGAATACTTTTAATAGCTAATGCTAAAGATCACCAAAATGCCTTGATAGCACTGAGCACATTTAATCATTATAAAATTAAAAGCTGGAGACTTAAGGAGCACCAGCTTTTCTTATGCTAGCACTGATGTTGCTCCTCACAGTTCATTACTGTTGTTTTACTTGGTGGGGTATAGCTGACATATGCAAGGCATTATTAGGCTTTTATCTAACTGTTATGGCAAAGCTTAGCTCCCAGCAGAATTTATTTACAATGTATTCACAATGTGTTTTTCCCTTACTGCTATCTATCTGTGTAAAAAAATTTGAATTTCTTATTCTTTCCTGTATATTTTATTTGGTTAAACTGTCACTCTTTTCAACATCAAAAAGGTGTCACCTGTATAATTCATAGATCAGCCTCTACATGTCACTCCCTGTAAACTTCACTTATTAACACACAGTGCTTTCCACCAAGGTCAAGAATCTGACTGAAGAACTGGCTGCACTCGATGAGAATGTGGGAAAACTGGCCAAAGAGAAGAAGACTTTGCAGGAAGCAAACCAACAAATTCTTGATGATCTTCAGGCAGAAGAAGATAAAGTGAATACCCTTATAAAAGCGAAAGACAAACTTGAGCAGCAAGTTGATGATGTAAGTTCCCATACCAAGAGTACACCGAGTTTTTACTTTGCAATGCAGCACCTGAAACTCCAGAAATTAATATTATTAAATGATAACAAACAACCCCATATCAGATATACATAGGAATAGCTAAAAAGATAGCTAAAGATGATACGGGCAGCCACAGCCATAGTGAGGCATTATACAGATGTATTGCTGTTCGTATAAAGGAGCTCCAGTAGCGTTTCCTGACACACTTTTGCTGAATAATTTGTTAGCTGAAGGTCCTCAATGTTATTGTGTCAGAGAGAGGATGTGCAGCACTGTTCATAATGGCATTCTTTTTTGCCTTCATTCTCTTCTAAGCTATCACCTCCAGTGGGTCAAGAGTAATGAAGTTATTTGTAACTCTAGCTATCTAAACACCTGGTTTGAATTAATATTGAGGTGTGTGTAGAAGTGAGTGTGCCCTGCGACTGACTACACCATGGCCCGCTTCACCATGTCTTTCTCAATCACTAGTAATGACACAAGGGATTGCATGCTCTGTGTCTTACTACCTGCTACACTCAAATAAATGAGTGAGTTAAAATTGATGGATGGATGGATGGATAGATAGAAGAAATTATTAAATAAATATATTTTTTTTCTCTCACTGGTTGACATCACTGTAATGTAAATTAGTATTATTTTTGCAAATGAATGGCATAGTTGTGCAACTAGAAATGTTGCCATAGTAGAGTGATTTGTCCTCTGCTTCTTTGTCTGGCTGGAGTGTGAAATGTCAATGTTCTCTGGAGGCTCAAACTTGTGATCATAGTTCAAAGACACTCCTCTAGTCTGACTGAACCTTCAGATTAGCCATGAGTTTGTGAATGTCTCTGATAGTAGATGGACATCACATCCTGGGTTGGGTTGTGCTTTGAACCTGTTTCTCTTTTGGCCTCTAGCTCCTTATGACCCTGTTATAGAAGAAGCAGTCCTGATGAATCAAAATAAATTAATAAATGCATGTTATTTAGCAATTCTACTTCTATTTTAAATAATATTCTTTACAGATAAATATTTTCATTTACCAGTCACTGTAAGCTTATAGAAGAGGTGGATTTATGGACAAGCCATAATTGCTCCGTCTTGGGTATGACATTAATATGCATCCAGTCCTGCAAGTAGGCCCTCCAACCTGCAGGGAATAATCTGGGAGGTTGGTAGCAGAATTGGCACTCCAGCCACCATAAAAAAACCTCACACTGTTCCACTCCATCTGAACTTGTGTGAGGTGCCATCTGTTGCATAGCTGCACTCAGGTCCTAATCTGGCATAATGAGTTAGTTTGTTATGTGGTGGGTGCAGCAATGCGCTGTATCAGCGCGTGCTCCTAACCTCTCTTTCTCTCTCTCTCTCATAATCATCTCAACTTTTGGAAAGTTCTAAATGTGAAAAAGTTAACCAGTTTTTTTTATTGCTTTCTTTCTTTAGTTGGAATGTACTCTTGATCAAGAAAAGAAAATACGAACCGATTTAGAAAGAGCCAAACGCAAACTTGAAGGTGACTTGAAACTGAGTCAAGAATGCATCATGGATCTTGAAAATGACAAGCAGCAGCAGGAAGAAAAACTTAAAAAGTGAGAGTAATCCAATATTTGCCTTTCTTTCTTTTCTTCAGTTTTTCCAGGCAGATATAATTTAATATGTTGTTGAAACTTTTTCAGAAAAGAATTTGAAATCAGCAACCTCAACTCAAAAATCGAAGATGAGCAGGCCTTAGTGGGGCAGCTTCAGAAGAAAATCAAGGAGCTCCAGGTGAGAGAATTCAAACACTGTGTACCAGGGTTAGCACAGCCTCAGAGTCCTGGGTTCAAATCCAAGTTTGATTATTACCAGACATTAGCGCTGCAACAAAATATCTACACGTGACAGGAAATGAGTCTGGAGACTTTTTTTCACTTGACATTTTTATTTTAATACTACAGACAGGCAGATATATGCTGAATTAATGCATGAAAGTGCTTCAAGTCTGGAACTAAACTCTTTTCTTCTTTTGTCAATTGGAAATTTGTTTGTGATGCAAAACTCAATTTTGCACAAATCGTTATGCCCATCACTAGTTATTATCAATGTTTACAGTTTGCACATTCTTCTGGTGACTATGTTGCTTTGGTTTTCCTCCAGATGTATTAGGAAGTGACTTTCATTTACAATGTCCAGGTGTCTTTCATTTACTGAAGAAATTAGCCTTTATAGTAAAGTATTTCTTATATTTAATGGCATGGTTTGTCCTTTTATACTTTAACATGTTCATATCCAAAAATGGACTTACTTTTGGGTTATAGGCCAATACACAGCAAACATGTTCACAGAGGAGGAAGGTGGCAGCATGCGTAAGACAGCCCTTAACTAGTAGATTGGCTCTAATGATGGCAGCCAATGTCTAATGTCTCTACTGTCTGATGGTAGTCGAATTGCAAAATAGACAAACTGGAAAGAAAGATAATTTTTTAAAATGTCTTAGGCTCACCTGTACGCCATATACACTGCTAGGTCCTTAATACAGATGTATTGTGGTCTTTACAGCGCTGTGATGGATGGCGTAGGAGAGAAGCATGAGATGTGGGCCTTGTACTAACACTGGTATCTTACCTCCAGAGTTGAGAATAATGCATTTCTAATATAATGCATTGTGCAATAATATTACTTTTTCTGTCATGAGTAACATAATGTACTCCTTTTGAAAAACAAGTTACAATGTTGCACTGATCTTGACATGAAAAGAAATAATATTAACACTTTAGGAAACTACTTAAAATCTGCACTGATTTTCATTTCCTCAATGTACAGTATTACCAACATTACCCAACAGTCACTATTCCTTTAATGTTATATTATATTCTGTGTAAAAAGGAGAGGGCAGCAGACATAAAAAGAGTTTGGGGGTGGCCACCTCGTATACTTGAAAAACGGATAGCAAAAGAAAACACGTCTTTACAGCCAGGAGTCCAAAACAGAACTGAACTAACAAAATGAGGCTGGTCTATAAATATTCCAAATAACATCATCAGAGGGTGTCAGAAGTGACATCATCAATGGATGCTAGAAGTGATGTCATCAGTGGGATGGCTGGAGGAGACGACATTGAGAGGCATGGTCTTCGGCTGCTCTGCAGAGGGACAAAAGGGGAATGGATCAGATGACAGCGCCACCCCTGGTCCGGCTGAGACTTAACACTATTTGAGCCCATAAACCATCTTCCATGCACACATGTGTGACAGCTGTCATCAGTCACAAAGTAACAAAACATAGTTACTATTGCACCTTCTCTTCTATAAAAATGTATTTCTTTGTATATTGTGGAGGACTTGCAGCCCGCATCAACTAAAGGGTCACAACTGCTTTTAGATATCACTTCTCAAAGCAAGTCCCTGACAGAAAAACATTCACTAAGTACCTTTATGACACTTCTGACATTTTGAGGAGCTGCAGTTCATTTATAGTACTGCAGACATTTGGCCTGCGTAAAATAAAAGTTTTTTTTAGAAATCAATGTCCACTGGATTGATTCTAAACTATAGTACAAAAAAGCCACCATATCTATAATAGAATTAAAAGGAGCTGCATACTTTATAATCTGGCTTATCTGAAAACTGCAACTAGTGTGGAATGCTACCGATTTCTACAAAGTCAGAATGTCTTCTTATGATACAACACAGCAGACTCTTCTAGCACTTCTGTTCAAAGACTGCTCAGTTATGGAAGTCCTGGGCTCAACTCACAGTTTCAGATTTTCATTTTGAAAGAATGCTCCTTATAAGAAATAATAATGATTTCACATTTTTCAAAGAATAAATATGGACACGTACTCTAGTTCCCTGATATTTTGGGAAACCTGAGCTAGTATTTTTGCTTTGTTTTTACTTTTGTGTCAATTTTAAATTAGTTGCATTTTAATATATAAAAATGACGACTCCATTGTATGCCAAAGTTCAGCAGTACTCAATAATGAATCCTTTTATTTATTTATTGCCTTGTTGTGATTATACAGTATTGAAAATAGATATAATTGCTACTGTGTGTGAGTGCACATTCAGTTTGTGTCCACAAATCTGTGCTGGCATCTGGGAGGTTGGTGGTTCAAATCTAATTCCTGCCAGAATTCCTGTTTTTGTTACGTTTGACTGGATTGTATGGAATATTACAGGCCTTAAATAAATTCAATAAAAGTTAAAAAAAAAAGTGGAAGGACAGAAGTCCACCTGCTCATTACCCAGCAAACAAGCTGACATTTGGCCAATGTAGGCCTGGTGTGGGCAAACATATTAGCCTAAGTGAGCATTTAACAATGGCTCAATTAAGATTTGTAGATTGGGCAACATTGGCCCCAAAACACTGTCCCATTGTGGGCAACAGTCAGGCAGCCCAAATTTGGTCATGGATCTGAAAAAAGTCTGTCTATCCTACCCGCTTATTCAGAGTAAGGTTGCTAGGCACCTACAGCCTATCCCAGTAAGCAATGGGCACAAGCAGGAACAACCCATCAAAGGGTGAACACACTCACTCAAACAGCATAGGGACAAATTAGCATCACCAGTCCACCCAACCTGCATGATTTTGAACAATGGGAGGAAACCAGAGTACCCGGAGAAAACGTGCCAACTCCACACAGGAAGGACCTAGAATGCGAACCCTGGCTTCCTTACTGTGATGCTGTGTTACATACTGTGTGGCAACATTAAAAAGTGGGCAACTTTGGGGTAGTGATTACATTGGCCAGCGTTACCAAACCATCACTGGGCCAATGAGAGACTTACTGAACTTGCACTGCCAGCCATTAGTCCATTTTGGGCCACCAGGGGAAATTTGCTAAGGTCTCACTTTGTAACAACCCCATTATTGGGCCAATGTGGTATTTAATTGAGTTTTCCAAAGCTCACACTGCCCATAGTCCACCCACAGGGAGCCACTCTGTACTTTTTTGCTGGGTACACTCTTAAAACTAATGGTTCCAAAATGGCAGTTTACTTGGTTGTGTGGACTCTTTCATTCTGGGAATGGCTCTCTACATATGAAATTGGTTCTTTAGGCTTTAAGTGGACAAAACAGAAATCTTTAGTGTATACCAGGCTACCTAGCAGTATACTCACTGACTAAAAAAACTAAGTTTATTCTTTGTTATTGTGTTTAGTAAGAGTCCTTTTAAAATTACAAACCTATTGGTATTTCACAAAATGGCACTTGTTACAGGTTTAAATAAATAAAGGTTCTTTCAGGAGTCTTCCTGTGGATGGTTCTTTTGGAATGTTCTCCTATGGCATCACTCAGATGAAACACTTTGGCACCTTTATTTTAAGAGTGTATGTGGAAGCATAGTGGCCTGATGCATATGATGGCAGACAGGTTACCATAGTTTTAATAGTAGGGCAAGGATGTTTAATTAGAAGTTGTGGCTCGTTATTTCTGGGAACCACCATAGCAGATCTGTGAGGATGACCCTGAGACTTTTACGTGGTGCTTCTTACTTTAAAAGTGCTCTAGGGTCTTCCTGGGAGGTAACCCTGAGGTAGGGTGTAAAATCCACTGATTGGTATAATATGGTTGAAAGTGGACCGGTCACCCACCTTTGTAGATAGGGTGACCAAACATTTAGGAAAGGTTCTGAGAGGAAGGAGGATTTGTGTTCTTTCCTGCTTATTTTGTTTAAACCTCCCTGTGTGATCATTCCTGTCTAAATCATACACATTTATGGTCCCCATGTCTTTATTTTGGGTCAATAAAAACTTTTTTTATGTGAAATGTTTTCATACATAAATGAAAAGATCTCAATTGAATAACCGGATTCAGAATTGTTTTTAATTTTGAGCTTCACTGAATTTATCAAACATTTTTGTATACCCATTTTTACAATGTCCAACTATATCTTACACAATGCTAAATATTTCTAATTTGTTTTTAAACACGCTATACACTAATCAATACTATGACCTTGTTAGCTTGCAAGTCTATAGTATCCATACAGGTTGCTGCTACTCTTATATTTTTGCTGCACAAATTCAGTTTCGCAGGATGTTTTATCGTGTAAGGTTCTGTGGTGACCCTAATTTCCCCTTTTATACTCTGTTGTGTAGACCTTAATAAAATGTCTAAAATCCCATACACTTACCATTCTTATTTTACTCCCACTCTTATTTTAGCCCTTACCTTCTAAATCTGTAACTTAGGCAATTAGACAGAGTAAAGAACCAGGCAGGAGTTAAGTCACACATTTATTTATTATTGATAATAAAGCCCAAAAATATCAAAGAAGCAGAATACAATGTGTATATTGGCACCATTCCCTTACAGCTCATGTAGCAGTGCATCTTGCGTCCATAGGTGGCTCTCATTTTATCTTCAGTCTAGCTTGTTTTGCTACAACATAGCCTTTGAATGGAGTATTGAAACAAAGCCACATGATTGTCTCAATATGGCTGCCAGATAAAGCTGTCTTCATCATGGTCTTCTCTTCATGGCCAGATGGTGAGAGAGAGTTAAAGGCAAGGTGAACAACATTATACCATTCTTAAACCAATAGGGTGTTGTAGTAATGAATGGCCTCCGATTTAAAACCAATCATAAACAGACATACTTTAGACCAATAGAATTCAGGTACAACTCACCCCCAAGTTGCTTTGTTAGTCAGTTTATGGCCTTCCTGCAGACGATGGCTGATAGGCTTTAAATCCAAACACAGTCACCTTTGCCATTCTGGTCTGACACATGCTCTGTTACCCTCACCATAAACGTCAACGCACTGCTGTTCTCATCAGTGAAGTAAAACAGGCCTCCTGAAACACTATCTAATATTAAATTTGCTTTGACTAGCTTACAAATAAAGACATACAAAATATTTATCAACTTATATGCTAGAAATCAGTGCACCAGAGTGCATCCAGTTAGTAAGTTTTTAATGTTATAGAAAAACTTCATACCCTTTGAAATTTTACCAAATGCATTTTGCTTCTTGCCAGGCACGAGTTGAAGAACTAGAAGAGGAACTCGAAGCTGAAAGAGCGATGCGTGCAAAGGCAGAGAAGCAGCGAAGTGATCTAGCAAGAGAACTGGAAGAGCTCATTGAGAAGCTCGAAGAGGCTGGAGGCAGCACTGCAGCCCAGATTGACATTAACAAAAAGCGTGAAGCTGAGTTTTTAAAACTGAGACGCGATCTAGAGGAAGCCAGTCTCCAGCATGAAGCCATGGCTGCCGCTTTAAGGAAGAAACATGGTGACAGCGTGGCTGAGTTCAGCGAGCAGATTGACAACTTGCAAAGAGTCAAGCAGAAACTGGAGAAGGAGAAAAGCGAGCTGAAAATGGAGGTGGATGATCTCTCCACTAATCTTGAACAAGTCATCAAAACAAAAGTAAGACGAGGAATGTTTGTCTTTCACCTTTTGGTGCAGAGCTGTGTTATCTGGTAAAGCAGTAGGATGGTGCTGCTCTGAAAAGGTGGTCACCAAACTAAGCAATGCTACTAAGTACATTGATTAAGAGAATCCTTATGACAGCAACATTTTATTTTTTTTAACAAAGAGGTCTTGTGTTGGATAAGATTCCCTGAGTGCAGGTCATACTTCTGGTAAATATAATGAAATACCTGGATGACAATATTTTTTCTTAGTTTGTGGAATATATTTAAATATATGTTTCTATTGATTTTATAATTTTTAAACTATTTTTCTGGATTTGGGTTAGTTGCTTAAGTATCCAGTGTCATGAGTTTGATTCCAGGGCCCTTTTGTGGTCTATGTGGAGTTTTTAGGTTCTTCCCCACCTTGACATGGGTTTTCAATTTCTTGTGAGTGACTAAAGGTTTTTGTGTAATGTGTGCCTTTGATTAAGGGCTGGTTCTTGAAAAAATAATGTGTTCATTTTATAAAGCATACTTTCAGACACTTTTCTTTCTAATAAACAGAAGTTAATCAGGGTGTAAGTTATGTGCTGAAACATAGAGGAGCTATTTTCAATGGTGGAGTATGGTGGAATCTCAAAAAGTATAAGGTAGGCTATGAATGTGTAGGTCAAACCAAAGTAAAACTCTAATTTTACAAGTAAATGAATGTCAATTTCAAGCTCCTATATTGGGAGACTCCTTCAAGTTCATTTCTGTGATTTCATTTGCCTTTTTAAGTGACATTGTTGTCACAGTCCTTATGCTTTAGATTATTTGTCCTACAGTACTTTCTCTGCATAGTTGTTTTCCTTGGCATTAATCTACACATGAATACAATTTTCAGAAGGCTCAACAAGTTTTGAGGGAATCCTCTTCTTCATAGTAATAATTATAATTACTGTATTGTAAATACAGGTAAGATGACAAGGGTGGATTCCGAAAGTATTCCAACCCCAAACCCTTTTTTCACATTCTGTTATGTTGCAGCCTTGTGCTAAAATTGTTTAAGTTGATTTTTTCACCCTCATCAAGCAATACTCAATCAACCTGGGAATAACAAAGCCAAAACTGGAATTTACAAATTTTTGCAAACTTATTAAAAGTAAAAAACTGAAATATCACATTGACACAAGTATTCAGACCCTTTACTCAGTACTTAGTTGAAGCCCCTTTGGTAGAGATCACAGCCTGGAGTCATTGTGGGTATGACGCGACAGGCTTTTCACATCTGGAGACTGTAACTGGACAGCTATTTTTGGTTCTCTTCAAATATGTTCAAGTCCAGGCTCTGGCTGGGCTACTCAAGAACATTCCCAGAGTTGTCTCTAAGCTACACTTATGTTGCCTTTGCTGTAAACTTAGGTACATTGTCCAATTGAGAGGTATACCTTCAGCCCAGTCTGAGGACCTTAGCACCCCGCAGAAGACTTTTATTAACAGTAACTCTTTACTTTGCTCCTTTTAGCTTTCCCTCAACCCTGTCTAGTCTTTCAGTCCCTGCTGCTGAAAAACAACACTGCAGCTGTTTCACTATTGAAATGGTGTTTCACAGGTGATGAGCGGGGCTTGGTTTCCTTCAGACATGACACAAGTTTTGGTTTCATTAGACCAGAAAAATCTTGTTCTTGATGGTCATTTAGATGCAATTTAGCAAACTCCAAGTGAGCTTTCATGTGTCTTTTACTGAGGAGATCCAGATCGGTGGTTGTCCTTCTGGAAGTTTCTCCCATCTTCACATAGGTTCATTTGAGCTCAGCCAGTGTGACCATTGGGTTCTTGGTCACCACTCTTACCTTTCTTCCCCGATCACTCTGTTTGACTGGACTGCCAGCTCTTGGAAGATTCATGGTTGTTTTTGCTCTAATGCACATTGTCAACTGTGGGACCTTCTATAGACGGCTGTGTGTTTTTCCTAATCATGTCCAATCAAGATGTAGAAACATCTCAGCAATGACAAATAACAAGGGTAGGCAATGTTGGTCCTGGAGGGCCACAGTGGCTGCAGGTTTTGTTCCGACCCATTTTCTTAATGAGAAGTCAATTATTGCTAATGAAGCACTCATTGCTCAAGTGACATTTTTCTGCTTCATTTTAGTGGTCTTGCTTGTTAAGGCTCCCCACCCTTTATTTAATGAGATATTTCATTTTCTTACTACTAGTTAATAAAGCACTAAGGTCTGTGTGTCCAGTCCCTCTGAGCAGTTAGTATGGCTTTGTTGTGATTAGTCAGTTTGGATTTGGTGACTCGAAGAAAAAGGAAATGCGAGTGTGAGACACACAATGAGGAGTAAAGGCTCAGGCTGAGAGAGTCGCTTTCAAAGATGGAAAATAGAAAACCAGGAAGTTGGTGAGAAAGGCACTTCGAAAATAATGAATGAGTCTGAGAAACAGGCTTTACTGGGACGTACTTAAGAGAGGGAGCACCGGTGAAGAGATGTTGACACACAAGCGAATACAGAGAAAAGGTGCTGAAGTGTACATGTAGAACAAGTAATAGCACATATTTTTTAATTATTCTGTTGCCTGTCTTTAACAGATACCATGACTAGTTTTTAATAAATTTGCAAAAATTCCTAAAATTATATTTTTGCATAGTCATTGTGGGTTATCAAGTGTTTGAATGTGGGGGAAAATGAATTTAAATGATTTTAGCAAAGGAATGTAACATTGAAAATATAATGAAAAATGAAGGCATCTGAATACTTTCTGAATCCACTGTGTAAGCTGATATAAATATATTAATATATTACCTACTTGTGTGCTGAGACCTTGAATTTTACTTTAGTAAAACATCTTATAATAATTGGATCTACCAAGTGCCTCAATATGGCTCTGCAGAATTTTTCTATCATTTTTATCTATGACCTTGAATTTTATTAAGTGTGTTTGAAAAATTTTTATTGTGTTATATTATTTTGCAGTTATTTTTTACATGTGGATTTAACCTTAGTTATGCTTTCACAGACTACTACTGAAAAACTCTGCCATTCATATGAAGACCAACTAAATGAATCAAAATCAAAAGTTGATGAGCTGATTCGACAGATAACTGACCTCAGTGCCCGCAAGGCATGGCTTTTAACAGAGAATGGTAAGAGGTTACTACCAATTAATGAATTTGTATTCCATATTTCATGATTTATAGTTTTAAGTGAGTCATTACAAGGTTCCTTAAAAAGCACCTAAGAAAAATGCATCAAATAAAAGATACTCCAGCTGATGAGTTTCAAATCCTGACTCAGTCAGCACCTCTGTGGAGTTTGCATGTTCTCCACATGGCTGTGTATTGTTCACACATGCCCACGTTCTCGTTTGCTCCTTAGCTACATATATTGTCCTGTTTTGAATGGATGTGAGTGTGTGAGTGTGTGTGTGTGTGTAAATGTGTCTGTGATGGACTGGCTCCCCTCTTCAGGACTGCTTCCTGTCCCACTCCCAATGCACCTGGAATAAGCTCTAGTCATTCCCATATGTCTCAGAATTGGATTAATCATGTTTAATAAATGTGAGTGAGATTTCTAGTCAACCAATTTTTCTTCTTGACTGGTAAGTTTTCATTCTCAGCAATTGACAGAAAACAATTTACCAAGAAGAGTTTCTATGATTTTTATTCAGCTCCCTTTTTTCCACCCTGACATCTAAAAATTCCCCATGTCGTGTTCAGGTGTCACTGGGATTTCAAATTACTAGTGAGCATCCAATTCAAGCAGAACATTACAGCTGCTGTTTTAACATGGAATAACTCTGGAATCCATCCCAAGTCAAATTCTTGTACTGATGGTGGCCAGACATAAAACCACAATGCCTGGAAAACAAGGTCTTCACAAGCAGTGCCGTACAGAAAGAGGTAATAGATGAACTCAACTTCTCAGAATACCAGTAAGCACTGCAAATGGAACGCTTCCTGGTGATGTCAGCTGAGCTCTCCGTCTCATTCAACTCCCACTTTCTGTGCAGCCCCTCAACTACACAATGTGTGTTTGGGTACTTGTACTCATGTTCTCACTTCTTCACTTACTACCCAGAGCTTGCAACATTTAGGATGGGAGACTTATTGGAAAAGAAGCGAACGTTGTCCAAGATCCTCATCTTCACTATCATAGTCCAGCAAGATTGCCACAATAATTCAGCCACCTCACTGATCTCCTCATCAAGCTCATTAATTAATCTCAATCTCAACCGTTACTTTTGAGCAAGATCCTGAGGTACATAAACTCCTGCAACAGAACTGTTGCTTTGTTATCACCTGTAAAGAAAAGGAACCATATGTTTTTCTTTCAAAATGATGTCAGTTTTGGTGGCCATTTTCAGACCTGAAGCATGGTAACAGTGTCAGTCCTTTTATATCCTCTATAATTGCCAGACTCTGTATAGGTTTACGGTTTAACTCTTGGATGTGTTTGTTCAGTTTTTGAAAATTCTGGAGAATCCTTTAATCTGTGACAGGGCATTTTGTACATTCATTGTTTTTTTTATTTTTGTAGCGTGCTTTGCTGTGTGCTACTGTTTATTTGGCTTTTCTCTTTTTCAGGACTGTAGCATCTATTTCCATTAGTACATACTAGGCATTTTCATGGCAATTAAGCAAATTCATTGTTGATGTTTGAAAATGTTTCTTTAAGGGACAGCGCTATAGTTGTTAAATGCTATTATTTAAATATATACCACTGCAATGTCCTTCTTTAATATTCACTAGTATTTGCCACTATTTAATAGCAGCATATGCCAAGCTCTATGTCACTCACTACACAACAGTTCCACATAGACTGCAGGAAATCTTTGTATATATTATATCAATTTATCAAAATAAATGTAGAAGATAAAGACCACATTCTTATTTGTTAATTCATTGTCTTCAGCTGTGAACAAAATGCATCACATTCAGTGACTTCTGTCTAAATATGACCCTGTCACAGGAGAGCTCATCCGACATGTAGAAGATAAAGAAGCTTTAATCAACCAGCTTTCCAAAGGGAAAACTTTATTCACGCAACAGATTGATGATCTTAAAAGGCAGCTTGAAGAGGAGACAAAAGTGAGTAAAGAATAATATATTTAAACTCAACATATATTCTATAAAATCTGGCTACTGAATGCCAATACTAATACTTAAAAAAAAGACTGAAAAATGTGTTTATATTGAAGAAAACATTTTACGGGAAAGGCTGGTGTCAATATCTGGGGTACATTTCTCAAAAGCTTCTTAACACGAAGTACCTTGTTATCTCGTATTTCTTCTTATTCTTCTTTCGGCTGCTCCCATTAGAGTTTAATATCTCATATTTAAGATGTTCAGTAATTAGCACATTTTTCTTAAAACACTTTGTAACTAAAGTAGTGCTTAATCTCATTCATAAGTTAAGTTAATGATTTGTTAATAAACCTATTTGCTATTTTTACCATATCCTTTATTTGGACTTTTGCCTGCAATTCTATCACCTGGGAACAGTGATAGCCTTAAGTAGATCACAAAAAACAAAATGATTGTGTTATCTGGATAACATAATAATAATAGGCCAATGCTGCAGTATAACCGTACAATTATAATACAGACTATGCATGAGCTCAAAGGGGACTCTTTGTAACTTTAATACATGTAGACAAGTTAAGTACATAATATGTTAACCAATCAAACTCACTGTGTAATCAGTCACATCCTTTAAAATTGTAAGGTAAACAACAATGGTGGCTATCCAGAGAATTGTGCAGCTCAACCAGAGACACCATTTGAGACAGCACAGTCCAAGAACCCAAGTCATTGGTCTAAATGCTATTTTGTACACAGACATGAACCCCTCAGATCATCTCAGTAATCAACAATTAATAGAGAAATAAACACTGACCAGGGGTAAAATAAAACAAATTGGTCTGGTGCAGGATGAATTGCAAAGGGAATACACCAGATTTTTGCGCTCAGTCCCACTGTGCAGTTTCCGATAGCTCTCCATTTGTACATCACCGGAGGATTCCTGCAGACTGCCGGTGTTGCACGTGGCCTCAGCAAGGCTGCTGTGCCCAAATCTGTGCATGCAGTGTAGCCATGTGCACGTAAACACATACAATTCCCAGCAGGAGGGAGATGTCTTGCATGACACTACAATTGGTTTTTATGCCATTGCAGGCATCCCTAGTATTATAGGTTTAGTGAATGGAATGCTCATCTCTACGCATATTCCCAGCCCTTTAATTCCCATCTACACCTGTCAAAAAGTGTTCTCGTGCTAGATTTCCAGAGCTCTCATTTTTAAAGCTTGCATATGCAGAAAAAGAGACTCGAAATGTGTGTACGCTGCTTAACACACAAACATTGGTACAAATGATCTTCCATAGATTATATATTCATTTTACATTCCTACCTGCAATTCAATTCTTGTATTATAATTTTATTTGATATTTTTGTGCATTTGTGGTTTCTTAATTTTAGGCTAAAAACGCTTTAGCTCATGCCTTGCAAGCATCTCGCCATGACTGTGATCTTCTGCGTGAGCAGTATGATGAAGAACTGGAAGCAAAGGCTGAGTTACAGAGATTGCTGTCAAAAGGAAACTCAGAAGTAGCCCAGTGGAGAACAAAATACGAGACTGATGCCATTCAGAGGACTGAAGAGTTAGAAGAAGCAAAGTATGCGTTACTGTGCTAATTTCTTTTTAATAAGCTGTCTTTCATTTTTTCACTTGACGTTTTCTTGTCATCAAGCTGCTTGCAATTTAAAAACATCTTTTCAAAAGGTATAACTCACTGCATCACTCGTGATCTTGTAATCTTTATTATATAATCAATTTGTTATTCATGGGCACAGGAGGAAGCTTGCAGCTCGACTTCAGGAAGCAGAGGAATCCATGGAGGCGGCTAATGCAAAATGCTCATCTCTGGAGAAAACCAAAAGCCGGTTACAGAGTGAACTTGAAGACGCTATGGTAGACCTGGAAAGATCGAATGCAGCAGCTGCCATTCTTGACAAGAAGCAAAAGAACTTTGACAAGATTATCGCTGAGTGGAAACAAAAGAATGAGGAAGCTCAGGCTGAACTGGAAGGCTCTCAGAGAGAGACTCGTACCTTATCTACTGAAATGTTCAAACTCAAAAACACTTACGAAGAGTCTTTAGAAAATCTGGAGTTATTCAAGCGAGAAAACAAGAACCTGCAAGGTGAGTCCAATAATATATGGTTTTGTTTATTATTTTAAGATGTATTATTAAAGATAAATTATTAATTTTCCTCCTCTTTGACTGAAACCTTGTTGTGGTGGGGAGATTTGCATGTCTCAGCCACCCTGATAATTACACTGGAGGCGGGCTTTACTCCTGGCTCAGTCAACAGTTCCCAGGGTAGAGACCACAAAAATGACCACTTCTGGTTCTCCAGATTGGGGATTAAGTACGCTGCTAAAAACTCCACCCTAGTTGCCTATTTAAACCTTTAAACTTATTTGTGTATATCTTGAAAAAAAAATGTGTAACTTAACAGTATATGATATTTTGTAATATTAATTAACCATATTATATCCAATTGGCTCTGTATGTTACAGTTAAACAAGTGCTGTATATAGTAACATAAAAGAAAAAATGCTTTGTCAAACACAATATTAAAATCTGTACACAGACAACATCTTTGCATCCTACGAACAATTACACCCCAAATTTAACTTTCCAACAACACATTTCTTTCACTATTTTCAAATTAGACTCTTTGTTAAACAAAAGCTACCCAATTTCCCTCACCTTCCACCTATCTATATACCAGAAGAAATATTGATCAGTCTTGAGGACTCAAACAGCATTTCTTGAACATATAAAAACATTTTAAAGTCCTTACTTTTCAAAGATCCCAGAGTACAGTGGGAAAAGGATCTGTCACTCATCATCTCAGAAAAGGAGTGGAAGATAGCAATGCACAGAATTCACTCGAGCTCCACATGTTTTGGGCGTGCACCAAATTAACATCACTCTGGACCAAAATCTTTAAATGCCTTTCAGACAGCCTTGGTGTCACAATCCCTCCTAACCCATTAACAGTTGTGTTTGGGGTACTCCCAGATGGGCTTAAAGTGGAGAAGGACAAACAAACTGTAATTACCTTTACTTCACTATTGGCAGGTAGACTTATCTTGCTCAACTGGAAGAATCCTAACCCACCTCTTTTAATTCAGCGGGTAACTGATGTGATATATTATCTTAAATAGGAAAAAATCCAATTCTCACTTAGAGGATCTGTACAAAACTTTTTTCAAAACCTGGCAGGATCTGATAAATAACATTTTAGAATAAGCATTTAAATTGAGGAAGTGGATTCTCTCCCCTCTTTTTCTATTCTATTTTTATTCATTTATTTATTGACATACAGTATTTTTACTATTATTAAAGTGCTACTCTGCTGACCTAGCTCTCTTTCTCATGGGTGGGGGTTGATTTGTTTTAAACCAGTTTTGTTAAACTTGACGTACATGTATGGAATGTTTTTTGATTTTAATAAAATAAAATATAAAAAAAAATCTACTATAGCTATTTCTGATCATAACGCAGCTAATTTTTAAAGGTGCAAATAATATCTTTTATCACACCACTTTTATACTTCACTGTAGGATTCTCTCACTAGTCAGTCTGCTAAAACAAAAATAACAGTAAAATATAAGCAGGATCATTTGGGATTTGATGGTTGAAGCTTTTTCAGGACAATGTCCAGATCAGGTGTGGTCAACTCTGAAGCTGGAGAGTCACAGTGGCTGCAGGTTTTTGTTCCAACGCTGATTGTGTAATTAGAAGTCAATCCTCACCAATAACAGATCTTACTTAATATCATATTTTGCTAGTGTTTTAACTCTACCATGTCAATTCATTCTTAAATCATAGATTTTTTCTTTCCTTTCTAATGATACATGTATCATCTAAGTGACTTGAAGCCTAAAACAGATGAGTAATTTTCAGTTCTTCACTTTCTCTTCAGTTTCCTTCTGAGTATTTAATTAAACCAGTTACTCAATAGTGAATATACACAGGTGGAAATAGAGACAAGTGAGATGTAGAACTGCTGTTTCTTTTGTTTTTTGCATCATTGCTAACAATGAATACAGATGTTTAAGACTAAAATAAGCAATTAAGACTTCAAAATCTTAAAAAGTGAGACAACTAAAATGAAGCAGAAAAATGTCATTTGAGCAATAAGTGCTTCATCAGCAATGAATGATTTCTCATGAAGCAATTGGTTTGGAACAAAAACCTGCAGCTACTGCAGCCCTCCAGGACCAATGTTGATGAGCCTTGATTTACAGGGTCTGCATCTTAAACAGTAAATAAATTAAGTTAATTAGTAGCAAAACTTGTCACTAATCAAGAAAATGTTGGAGTGAAAACCTGTAGCCACTGTGGCTCTCTAGAATCGGAGTTGGCCACCCCAATCTAGATATTGTATACGGTTGCTGTAGCGAAGACCACCAGCAGACACCAGGCACTATTTTTAAACTGTTCATTTACTCAGTTCATTTTCAGTTATTTTCCCTATTTTTGTATTTGATGATTTACAGAGGAAATTTCTGAATTAATGGAACAAGTCAGCGAGAAAAACAACTGTCTACATGAGATTGAGAAAATGAAAAAACAACTTGAACAAGAAAAGATTGAAATTCAGACAGCGTTAGAAGAAGCTGAGGTACTCAAGACAAATAATAAAATCTTCAGATGTTAGTCTTAAATTGTGGTACTTTTTTTTAGTAATTTAGTTTTTTTTTTTAGGGAACATTAGAACATGAAGAAAGCAAAACATTGCGCATCCAGCTTGAACTTTCCCAAATTAAGGTAGATTTTGAGAGAAAAGTTGCAGAAAAGGATGAAGAAATTGAAAACTACAGGTACATACAAAATACTGTAATTAATTTTTTGTTCTACTTACTTTCTTATACCTGATTCAAATAAATCAGTAATTTTGTTGACTGTATGACCAACACATTTATATTTATGGGGATATTTTGGGTACTCTGGATTTCCTGAATCAGAAATGGCACCATACAGACATGTGCATGACTGGGCCTGCAATGGACTGTTGCCTGTTAATTGGTTCCTGTCTTGTAGTAATGGCCCAGGATTGGCTGTTCACCTGTGACTGTGAATTTAATTACGTACAGTATTTCTGAGAATGTTATGCTAAATATCTTATGAGACTAAGCTACAGTACAGTAATCAGGGTTGCTGCTATTATTATGTGAATTCGATTTACATCCTGATAAATGGCATCCAGACCTCTGAAGGAATAAGAATATGAGACTTATGAATGGATTCTTTTTCACAAAGTACATTGAAAGATGTTTTTTTTGTTTCACTATATGAAAAAAGGCATTTACATTGGATAATTTGCTTTTAATGTAATCCATTTTTTGTCTTTTAATGCCTACTAACATACTTTACATATTATGATGGTTTTTAACACACTACTGATGGAGGGCATAAACAAAAACAAATGAAGGAAAAAATAAGTTAAAGTTTACATGAAAAAAAATTTCATGAAAAACCTGCAGTTTAAAAAGCATGCAGTGTAGTTAGTGAGTGACTGAAGGGATGGTCGTCACTTGCTGTCTAATGAAGGGATGTATAGAGCATTAGTCATTTTGAATAGAGATGGAATCAGAAGATGGATTTACAGTATAATAACTACAGTAGACAAGGCTGAAACCAGTAAGAAAAGATTTAGTAAAAACAGCCCAGGACATGTGAGGAGAATCTTTAATAGAGAAACATAGCACGAAATTGAAATAGTGAAAACTAATGCCAAAATATTAGATGTGAATCTTTGATGAGCGGCAGAAAACAGCTCAAAACCAGAGATTCTTCTAAATGCTTAAACAATAACACTAAGTGTTAGGTTGTATCCACAAACTTGATGATATTGCTGGGTGCAACTTTGGCGAGATGTCACCTGGCATCCACAAATGTATCCCTAACTAGCGGAGCGCAAAATTTTGACAACCATGACAAAAACATGATTGTGAAGCGGTAGGATGTATTTAATTTTCACCACCATAAAGAAAACAAAACAAAACAATATGATGACCAAGTTCCCTAAACCCCAGGGCCAAAGAGAAACTGTAAAAAAGTAGAATTAAATGCCAGATCAAAACAGAGTGGCATAAATCCACTGTTTATTCATTTTCCTATCATTATACTTACAACTCTTACTTGGTTCATTGTTTCAGCAGTCGTTAGTAGAACTAGAAAAATGTGATGATATAACATTAGCAACAGGCAGGAAATTTGAAGCTGAGTATGGAGGTTTTGGGGAAAGAGAGGGTCTTTGTCAAAGCACTACCAGGGGTTACTGATACCAGAAGACTAATAAGGATAGGATGATTACGCCAAACTTCAATTAGAGAGATTCATAACTGGAAAAACAGAGCAAATTTCAAAGTAAGGATAAGAGTCCTAACCAAAAATAAACATAAGAATATAAAGAAAAAAAGTTTAAGCTGAATGTCATGCTGCCATCTTAAATGGCAACTGTGTAATGATGTCATTTGTTGCATTATCATTAGTCCCATGATGGATATCATCCTAGAGACAGGTAAACAATATGGCTGTGAATATTACAAATTGTCATAAAGTGTCAGCTTGAATGTTGAAACAGGCTCTAGAAATGGTAGTAGAATGATCATCACAACTATAAAAAAATACAAAAATCATGAAAATCATTAACAATAATTAAAAAAAAAATACAAAAAAAATTATCAAACACAAAGCTTTTAAGATTCAAAATATATAACTTCTGCTCCCAAGTATGGCTTTCCAGTTAAGTATTAGGCTGATTTAGAAACTCTCCTTCTAATTCGTAAAACTGTTATGGGTTTGCCCCTCATTCCCTAACAAATTTAATAATTAGTAGTGTAATTTTTAAATTTTACTTGTATTAATTAATGCAATCAAATCATTGTTTTATATTTTTCTGTTGTTCTGTTGCTGTTTTCTGAACAAATCTTCAAAGAAAAGCACAACTCATGATTCTGGTATGTTGAAATAGGATCCTGAAATGTTTTCCAGATACAGAAGGCTGACTTGGTTCAGATGCACTGAGTGCAGTGTAATGCAGTATAGCAGCCCTCTGTTTAAGCGGGATACCCTCTGCAAATTTGAGTATTCAGTAAACAGAGACTTTTGTACAGTATCATTTACAATTTAAATTGTGGTTTTGAGAGTCCATTAGATTAAATATTTTTCTCTGGCACTTCTTTTAATGTACACTGTATTGTTTATGAAAGTAATTTGTCTTCTTTACAGACGAAATTTCCAGAGAACAATTGAGTCACTCCAGACGTCCTTAGAAGCAGAAGCTAAGAACCGAAATGAAGCAGTCAGACTGAAAAAGAAGATGGAAGGAGATCTCAATGAAATGGAAATTCAGTTAAATCATGTCAACAGGCAAGCATCTGAAGCACAAAAGGCTGCACGTAATTTTCAACTTCAAATTAAGGTACATAGAAAAGATATGTCTAACACTAGCTGTAGACTTTATGTTTGCTAGTAATGCTCCTGCATGTCTGATTATAGTGCATCTAAATGAATGGACATTTTTGCTTGATTTTCCCTTTTGAATATTGCTAACACCAATATTATGTATTTGCCTCTTTTTGCCTGTTCTGCTTTCTTTTTTACTTATATAACAAATGTACAAAATAGATATTCTTTATCCAAAAGATATATTTACCCATTGTTTTTATGTTGCACTCATCATTCAAGTGGCATACACTGAAAAGCGCTAAAGTATGATTTTTCTCTCTCTTCTATTATTAATTGATTTTAAAAGTATACTATCCTATCCATTTGCAGAACTCACCACAATTAGGGTTAAGGATACAGAGAATTTTTCAGCAGCATCCGGTTCAAGGTAGACCTCAACCCATGTGTTCAACACTGAGCTGCCAATAAACCTAACATTTTATACATGTCTTTAGAATGTGGGGGGAAAACTGGAGGGCTTCAAGAAAAACACATGCAGAGACTCCACACATGTCAATGACCTGGACAGGATTCATATACTGACAATCTGCCATTACACCTCTGCATCAGACTTAATGGGAAATAGTCATTGATGCAACAGAAAAGGCTGAATGCAATGGCACATGGGAACAGGCCAAGGAACCTGTCTCTACAGTATATTCCATTGCAGCACTATGTAAAAATCATGTGTTTTTTATTTTTATCAATTTTCTCACATTTTCAACATTTATCATGGTCTTTTTAGCACATTATTCATTTGATTAACACTGCTGCTTCACATCTCCAGACACCTAGATGACTGTTTGCATGGAATCTGCACAGTCATCTTATGTTCTATTCAATTTTCTCCGTGAACTTTGGTTTCCTCCCACATCCCACAGATGTGAAGGTTATGATGATTGACTTTCAATTGGCCCCGTTTAAGTCAGTGTGAACGGAACCTGTGATGTAATGGTGTTCCTCTTTTTGTTGCACGTTGTGCCTCGTGCTGCTGCTGGAGATTCTGACTTCAGATAAGTCTGCAATAGAAATGTGGGTTAGGAAAACAGATGAATGAATGGATAGATGGATCTCAGTTAAACTAAAACTCTTACACAATTTGTACATATATTTACAAGATGAAATAGAGGAGAACTCATTGAACAATACCTGGTCCACTTACTTCTTACCGCAATACATTTGAAGGCTTTACAAGTTTACTTTGATTTAAAAGTCTTAGGCAGAATATTGGACAGGCTCATTCAAAATCCACAATGCCTCTATGTGTTCTAACATATCAAGATGAGACTAGGAGAAGAGAAAAAGTGAGATTCACATACAGGATGGGAAAATTGAGGTGAGACCTGTACAATGAGACCATAATGGTTACTCTTCTCTTTGATGATTCTTAAAATTTACACTAATGGAAATTATATGTTGTTTGTTTTACATGGTGCAAAAGAATCTTACATAATAATTGTATTTATTATTTATGAAAATTTTCCTCCTACATGATTATATTATATGGGGTTCATTAATGTGGAACTGTCTGAAATGTATATTATCTACAGGAAAATGTTTACAATGGATTTTGCAGAAGTGTCATTTACTAAGATTCAGTTACAAATGCTGATACCATTCAGATTTCAGAATTTTAAGGCTATCTACAGCCACCTGTTATGATTCCGTTTTGTTTTAAAATTTTCTTAGCCTTCATTTAGAGTTTCTGTAATCTTCATATATCTAGTTTGCCTATGAAATCCAAATATTTTGGAAGTTTTTTAAATAAAAATGTTATTTAATTTTTTAAAAAATATTTAAAATGGTTTCTGACACCATTTAGATTTTGTTATTGGCACTGCCATTTTGCATATCCCATTGTTGGATCTGTGGTTGTGGAAGTTAATATGGTGGGTTTAGAGATCGGCACTGTTGGCCATGTTTTCTTCCAAGTTCGTGAATATTACCCTAATGACTCAGTGCTGTTCTTTCTTTTTCATACTGTCAGGCTTATACAGTAACTTTTAGGCAACTTTGCTCTTACTTTAATTTCTGTGTTTTGTATTTGATTTGGCAAAAGTGCAATGTGATTTTGATTTCGATTTCTTCATGTGTCTTAACTATGTCTCATTTTCTGGTTCATCTTTTTCAAAATACTGTCTCCCTATTTGAGTCAGTATACCACCATACAATGATTATGAATGACTAAAATATAATATGTGAAAGTGAATATAAATACTACAGACTACCATGATTACATAATTTAAAAATATAATTACAATTTTTAGGAGCAACATAGTTGGATTGGCAGTTCCGGCTTAATTGTATAACTACATATAGAGAGACAGATTTTATGGAATAATACATTTTATTCAAAATTTTATTGTTATTACTACTGTACAGGTAAGTGAGCTGAGGTACATTAGTATTGCATTTTGCCTAATCTTTTATGTATTATACTTAATAGAATCCCTTGAGGATTTGATTTTTTATTTATTTATTTATTTATTTTATTACATTTTATTGATTTTAATGTAATCATTCCATACAAAAAGATCCATTTTTACAAAAAATAGGATTGAAAACAAATTAACTCCCACCCCTGAGAAAGCGAGCATGGCCAACAGAATAAAATTTAAAGCTAGTAATAATAAATAAATTGATGAGTTTAATAGACGGATACAGATAAATGGAGAAGAAAAAGAAATGGGAAGAGAATCTGCTTCCTCAGTGCTTTAAGAGCTTATTCTAAAATATTATTGATTAGATCCTGCCAGGTTTTGAAAATGTTTTGCACAGATCCTCTAAGTGAGAATATGATTTTTTCCAATTTCAAATAATATGAAACATCAGTTACCCACTGACTTAAAAGAGGAGAGATAGGATTCTTCCAGCTTAGCAAAATAAGACTGCGTGCCAATAGTGTAGTGAAGGCAATCACAGTTTGTTTGTCCTTCTCCACTTTAAGCCATCTAGGAGTACACCAAACACAACTGTTAATGGGTTAGGAGGGATTGTGACACCAAGGCTGTCTGAAAGGCACTTAAAAATTTTTGTAGAGAATGATGTTAATTTGGTGCAGGCCCAAAACATGTGACCCAGTGAGGCTGGAACTTGATTGCAGCGTTCACAGGTTGGATCTTGCCCTGGAAACATTTTGGACAATTTCAAGCGAGACAGATGTGTTCGATATATAATTCAATATATAAGACATGGGGAGAACATGCAAACTCCACACAGGGAGGACCTGGGAAGTGAACGCGGGTCTCCTAACTGTGAGGCAGCAGCGCTACCCACTGCGCCACCATGCCACCATGTGTTCATTATCACACATTTTATTTGCAGCGCTATAAAACGTAAGCTTTATTACATAAATGCATAAATAGAGACAAGCCCCATGCTGAAACAGATCCCATTTTAAAGAGGACTCTGACATAAATGATTTATTTATAAGCCACAGTGTTTCACATTTGAAACACTCTAGATTTTAACATTTGAATGTTAAGCTTTTTAATATTAAGTCTGCATATGTATGGGATTTTTAATTCCAGATTAATCATATTCCGTTGAAGTCAACAGCATGTCCAACAGAATGTCTAACGGTGTTACATAACAGTATAATTTGTTAAATTCATGAATCCTTAACAAATATGGTAAATTTCTTTTATTTGTAAAGCCTGTATATGGAATCATTTTGTTGTGTTGGTTATCTGTGTTAAGAGCCTTTTTGCAAAATTTCATTGTAATAATTTCATAGTAGTTAAATTTCATTGTATTACATAAAATATATTCCATTAGATAATGGGGGCCTTTCATTTTTTTTCTTTAACTCTGTGTAACTAGCCAGTTGACTGTCTATTCTCCATCATTCCTTTTTCTAAACCCGCTTTATCCTGAGTGGTGTTGGAAGGAAGCTGAAGCCCATCCCAGCAAACATAGGGTGAAAGGCAGGAAAAATCCCTGGACATGTAACACATACATACTCACATGTGCATGCACATACTAGTGGCAGTTTAGCATCACCAGCCCACCTATCCTGCATGTCTTTGGATTGTGGAGGGATACCAGAGCACCCACAGAAAACACACACAATCATGACAAGAACTGGCCAACTTCACACAGAGAGGACTCAGGACATGCACTCTGGTCTCCTTACTGCGAGGTAGCAATGCTACCACTGTACCAGCTTGACACCTCCATTCTAATATAATATATAATTTAAAATACTGTATAATTTAATGTACTATACAATTGAATGTACTCACCATTCTGCTAGTAAGAAATCAGTTCATAGACAGTCCTTGAGGAAACTATTGAGCTCTCATTTGTGTGTATACCATACATGTTTGAAACCACTTCATTGTAATATTTGCTGTCTAGGTTGGGGTTATTTTCCTTCTGGTAGATGGATTTCTCCCAAATCCATGGCCTTTTGCTCAAAAAAGTATTTCCATCAAGATTTATCTATACCACCACCATGCATCATGGTTGGGCTGGGATCCTTAGAAATATGTGTAGTGTCATTCTTGTATCAAACACAGTGGTTAGCATTAATGCTAAAAACTGCAGTATTGTCTCATCAGATCATGGACTCTTTTGTTTAGTCAAAGTGTCTCTTCATGCTTATGGAGACTTGCAATTTAATTTGAGAATAATTCCAAAAGTGAATTTTATTTGTCATCACTGTCCCACTTTTGTGATGTACCTGGGAAAATATTGTCACTGTTCACACTTTGCCCCTCATCAACAGTGCAGTACATTTAGACTCTCAGATTAGATTCACACCCACATTCTAGTTGTATAGGATGCTATGTTCTACACAGAATCACAAATGTATTGTGTTTCTTTTCTTTATTATGGATCACACTGCATTTGGGTGTCAATGCCTTGAATATTTTGGTGAATCTAAATATTTTTATTCCATATTGGCTTGTATACATTAGCATAGTGATTCCAAGTCTCAGGCATGATGAAAGGGTGTGAGGCCATAAGCTTCACAACCAAATAGGATGTGAAAAGCATTTTTCCTAAAAGGCAATCTGAAGGAAGCAAATAAGTTCCAATATGGATTCCAAGCTCAATAATCTATGTACTGTACCAGAAGAGGAAAGACCACTAAGTCAGAAATAGTAAAGAAAAGCTATGCTCACAAATGAACTCCTACAACACTCAATGAAAACCTGAAAGAGTCATCTCATCCACCAGAATATAGAGGACAGTCCCTCAGGCGTGATGTAATGGTGGCCCTGTCACCACCCGCCCACAGAATACAAGGTGTTACAATGATCCATTTTCCTTTATTTTGCCTTCTGTAGGAGATCTGAATACATGTGGTGCATAGAAGATGAGGTTTTGGGCCTCAATGATTCTCACATCAATTTTTGCCTTATGCAGTATTTTAAAAGTTGTAAACATCTTATAGTGATGCTGGTTTGTTTATGAATTGGGCATCACTTTTTATAGGGATTACATCAGCTGTTGTCATGGCAATCCTTCCCAGAGTCACTCGGGTGGAAATGGAAATACAGTTAAAAAAAGTAAAACAATTGGGGTGATTATTTGTAATATTACTGACATTACTTCAGGGAATTGGTGTCCTGGGGTTCAATTAGTGGCCAACCTCTTTTCTATTTCAAATTTCCTTCCCACACCTCAAAGACTTGGATGTATGGGTATTGGTGATTGTAAAAATTGGTTTGTCCTGACCTTGGACTCAGTTCTGTCTGGCCATTGCCACCTTAAAAATAATAGCATTGGTTTTAGAATATTATATTATTTCAAAGTTCATATTTTTATTCCATCAGAAAACTAATACAAAAGGAAACGATACTCAAAAGTAATTATCTTTGACAAGTAAAAAAAACTATTTGATTTTAGATTGATACTATTGAGCATACATGATCAAAACCCAATTGACATCTTTGAATTTTATATTGTCTTTGAGTACCCAGTGTTACTTATAATGCTCCTGATGAGAACTTTTTAGTATTTCTGTTAAAAAGATTATTCATCCTGAAAGTCTCCAAATTATTTATTAAACTCTGAAAACTACAAATGCTTTGTAGTTATTTTAAATCATTTAAAATGAATTACCCACACTTTCACATGATTTGTATTGTATACTGTTGACGTCGTAATGCCTGTTTATATATTACACTGCAGTATGTCTTAAGACCTATCAATATGGTGTTCCAGGAACTTCAAGGCCAGGTGGATGAAACTCTTCATGAAAATGAGGAATTGAAAGAGCAAGCGGCCATACTGGATAGGCGTAATAACCTACTGCAGTCAGAACTGGATGAGCTAAGAACAGCCTTGGATCAAGCCGAGCGCAGTCGCAAACTGGCCGAGCAGGAGCTCATGGATGCAACTGAGCGGGCCAATCTGTTACACTCCCAGGTAGGCCTCATCAGTCTCCTCTAAGCATACACAGATGGTGCAGTAACAGTAAAATATAAATCTGGACTACATTCATAAGAGTCTCCATGACTTGTCCGTAAGTGGTGTTGGATGACACTCTATAGTTTTATAAACAGTATGTCTTGGACTCTTGTAAAGTTTGTATAAATATAGCTAGCTCCTTTGCAATGTGGAAAAAAAACAGCCCAAAAGTGGCTAAGTTAGATGGACCAGGAAATGAAGATCGTTTCAATGGAAGAGACAAAGAATATTTGGAAATCAGGTAGGGATTGAAATCCGAATAACAAAAGCAAAAACAAAATTAGAAACACTGAGCGCATTAACCACAAAACATTATCCAAAAATCAGTCAAAATTTTAGTACCTTGTGTATGTTCTTTCCCTGATTCCTAATGCAATAATCATAGAAAAAAGGCGTCTTTGATCCAATATGTGGATAAAGGTTAAACAAGCTGCCAGCTTCTAAAGGTAAGCATAATGATATTGAGAATGACAACAGAATATCATTCCCACCAATGACATGTCAGCAACTGCAGCAAAACAAAAAAGCTGAATGATGTCATCATCATATCAACAGAAAAAATTAACATTACAACCCAGTCCACAATAGTAAAGTGACACATAAATGAGATCCCTATGCAAAACCTCAGAAGTTAGTACTACACTTGTAGACACTGTAGTAAATTAACATGAGCCCATATGTAAAAGTCAAAGACAAAACCACATAAGAAATATCCGTAATTTTGTGATTGTGCATCATGAATTACATTTCTTGTGCTTTGTTCTACTTGTTCTCCTGTTAATATCAATTAACAAATAACATCAATTATATAATTTCAAATACTCAAGCTCTTGACTTGATAAAATACTTTGCATTTTTTCATGATTTTAAAAGCTATTTGTGACAGGTGTCAGGTCACACTTACAGGTAATCTAATTTAGACACCATTTAAATATCCGACTACGCCACCCAGTTTTATCAAGAGACTGGGAACTCCTGAAATTTACCAATAATAGCACACAGGTTTCTTTAAATTGGGCGGTGAGTAAACACACAATGAAAGACACAACAGTAATTTAAGGAAAAGCAACAGTAACTTCTATTACACCAGACAATAATAAGTACATTAAAAAGATAAATGAACATAAACCAAATCTAACCGTATCATGAAGAAAATTTCTTTTTAGAAAGGAAAGCACATAGTCCACACTCTAAAAGTCCATTAAAAACAAGAATTGGATGATACAACCTGTAGTGGTGCAAAGTCCAGTTTGTTCTTAGTGTTACCCCAACACTTAATTGTTCAACTGTCCACGGATGCACTCTGTTCACCGGACACTCGTTTCCCAAGAGAAGTTTTGTCAAAATCGTGGAATCCCTGTTGGCGTCTCTTCGTTGTTCCTTCTTTTCCACTCTGAGCTCCTTGTGTTGCTGTGACCTAGGCACGCCTTATTTCTGGTCTGCCAGCTTTGCTCGGTCCTTTCATGCGGCTTCCCTCTCTCGCTGGACCCACAACCGGTGTCTCCTTGTAGAGCTGTCTCTTCCTCCCTGGAAGTATTGCCGTCCTTGAGCCTCACGTCGTGCCAGCCACGTACCCCAGTCTGCCAGTGAGCCCCTGTGCTCTCTGCGAGTCTTGGCAGCGTTCTAAGTGGACTGTACCCTTCACTTTTGCCTTCTCCTGGCCAGAGCTTAAATCTCATTCAGTCCCTGCAATTATCAGTTCAGGGCAACCAAATTAAACAATGGCACATCTAAATTTCCTGGGTTTAACAATTAATGAAAACACAAGTTAAAAAAAGGAATTGTTACCAATCATGAATAAGTACAGATATGCTGATTAGAATCCAATATTTCCAAGTCAGGTAAATACAGACATCCTCCAAGGCCAGACTTCAAAGCGGTGACTCCTTTGCAAGACAGCAAATACTTACACAAACAAACCTGACACAATCAGTAACTGAATTATCCAGGATCCTCCAAGGAAGCAGCAGTTCTGTTATCACACATGGTATTGTTTGTAAATCTCAACTAGCCATAAACTTCTTGTCCCCACTGCCAACAATGGGTGCCTATTGCCTGTTCATCTGCTGGGCTTTAAATGTAATATTTGCATGTTTCTTTTCCTAAGAGAGAAATAGAATGACCCAGTGTACAAAAATGTCCCCCCTCTGACAATTTGTTTTTACCTTCTTCTTTTGGCTGCTCCAATTAGGGGTTGCCACAGGGGATCATCTTTTTCCATATCTTCCTCTCCTCTGCATCTTGCTCGGTTACACCCACCACCTGCATGTCGTCTCTCACCACATCCATAAACCTCCTCTTAGGCCTTCCTGTTGTCCTCTTACCTGGCAGCTCTATCCTTAACATCCTTCTCCCAATATACACAGCATCTCTCCTCTGCACATGTTCAAACCAACGTAATCTCACATCTCTGACTTTGTCTCCCAACCGTCCAGGGACCTGCTCCCTACTCTCACTACAGATCACAATTTCATCAGCAAACATCATAGTCCATGGAGACTCCTGTCTAATTTCATCTGTTAACCTGTTCATCACCATTGCAAATAAGAAAGGGCTCAGAGCCGATCCCTGATGTAATTGCACCTCCACCTTGAATGCATCCATCACTCCTAATGCAGACCTCACCACTGTCACACTTCCCTCGTACATATCCTGTACAACTCTTATATACTTCTCTGCCACTCCTGATTTCCTCATACAATACCACAACTCCACTCAAGGCACCCTTTCATATGCTTTTTCCAGGTCCACAAAGACACAATTCAACTACTTCTGCCCTTTTCTATACTCCATCAACACCCTCAGAGCAAACATCACATCTGTGGTGATGTTTCTTGGCATGAAACTATACTGCTGCTCACTAATCATCACCTTTCTTCTCAACCTAGCTTTCAATACTCTTTCCCATAACTTCATGCTGTGGCTCATCAATTTTATCCCCCTGTAGTTACTACAGCTCTGCACATCCCCCTTATTCTTAAAAACTGGTACCAGTGCACTTCTTCTCCACTCCTCAGGCATCCTCTCACTTTCCAAAATTATGTTAAACAATCTGGTTAAAATCTTCACTGCCATCTCTCCTAAACACCTCCATGCTTACACAAATATGTCATCTGGACCAACATCCTTTCCATTCTTCATCCTCTTCATAGATGTCCTTACTTCCTCTTTGCTAATCCGTTGCACTTCCTGATTCACTATCTCCACATCATCCAAACTTCTCTCTCTCTCTCATTCTCTTCATTCATCAGTCTCTCAAAGTACTCTTTCCATCTGCTCAACATACCCTCCTCTCTTGTGAGTTCGTTTCCATTTTTATCCTTTATCACCCTAACCTGCTGCACATCTTTCCCAGCTTGGTCCCTCTGTCTAGCCAATTGGTACATGTCCTTTTCTCCCTCCTTAGTGTCCAGCCTGTCATGCAACTAATCATATGCCTTTTCTTTAGCCTTCACCACCCCTCTCTTCACCTTGTGCCTTATCTCCTTGTACTCTTGTCTACTTTCTGCATCTCTCTGATTATCCTTCTTTGCCAACCTCCTCTTCTGTATATTCTCCTGTACTTCCATTACCAGGTTTCCTTTACCTCCTTCCTCTGTCCAGATCTCACGCAAGCACTCTTCTTGCTGTCACCCTTACTATTTCTGCGGTAGTTGCCCAGCTTTCTGGTAACTCTTCACTGCCACCCAGTGCCTGTCTTACCTCCTCCCTGAACTGAACCTTGTAGTCTCCCTTTTTCACCTTCCACTGTTTGATCCCTGGTTATGTCCTCACTCTCTTTCTCTTCTTGATCTCCAACATCATCCTACAGACCACCATCCTATACTGCCTAACTACACTTTCCCCTGCCACCACTTTGCAGTCTCCAATCTCCTTCAGATTGACCCTCCTGAAAAGGATATAGTCTACCTGTGTGCATCGTCCTCCATTCTTTTACGTCACCGTATGTTCTTCCCTATTCTTAAAATATGTATTTCACCACAGCCATGTCCATCCTTTTTCACAAAATCCACTATCATCTGACCTTCTTCATTCCTCTCCTTCACAGCATACCTATCAATCACCTTCTCATCCCCTGTGTTACCTTAATCAACATGTCCACTGAAATCCTCTCCAATCACCACTCTCTGTTCCTTGGGTACACTGTCCATCAAGTCATCCAGCTTACTCCAGAAATCTTCTTTCTCATCCACTGCACACCCAACTTGCGGGACATATGCACTAACAATATTCATCATCATACCTTCAATTTCAATATTGACCCTCTTCTTTTGACACCCACTGCACGCCCAGCCTACCTGGAAAGGGGTCTCTCTTTGAACTGCCTTTCCCAAGATTTCTTTCATTTTCCCTACAAGGTTTTTTGGGAGTTTTTCCTTGTCTTCTTAGAAAGACAAGGCTGGGGGGCTGTCAAGAGGCAGGGCCTGTTAAAGCCCATTGCGGCACTTCCTGTGTGATTTTGGGCTATACAAAAATAAACTGTATTGTATTGTATTGTAATTTCCAGCTTCATAATCGTTACTCTGTCTGACACTATTTTCACCTCCAAAACACTCTTACCATACTCTTCCCTCAGAATAACCCCTAAACCATTTCTCCTCCCGTCTACACATCCACACCATGACAGAACATAAAAAAATAAATTATTGTAGCTAAATTCTATGACATGTGCATTAAATGGCTATCATTTCTTTCATTTTACAGAATACCAGCTTGATCAACCAAAAAAAGAAATTAGACAGTGACATCTCCCAGATGCAGCAAGAAGTGGATGAAGCTATTCAAGAAGCTAGAAATGCAGAGGAAAAGGCCAAAAAGGCAATTAATGATGTGAGTTGTTCTGATTTATTCTTAATCCAGAAATGAACATTTCTACTCCATTCTTCTTATGGTTGCCAAAACTCATTGGTTGTGTTGTAGGACTGCACACCTTTATATCAAGCAGTTTATGAAAACATTTGAAATGCAGGCTATTGAAACTGGAAATGTGAAATTGTTAGGCTGAAGTGTTCTTGATGTTGTGCACAATGAATATTGTAAAGATCAAACCATTATTCACAGTTTAGGTAATAAATGATTATTTATTACATTATATAACATTTGCAAACTGTCTCAGTCAAAATTTGAGTGACATATAGCCACATTCAGAGAAAGCCAGGAACCAACCCAGGACATGACACCAGTCAACTGCAGACATTTATTACATTTCTTCTTTTAATGTTTTGGGGCAAAATAAAGTATACAGTATCTTATCAAACAATTCAAAATTAAATTAATCTAATTCAGTTAGCTTTGAAGAGACAATTTTGCTTATCAATTCATACATTTTTGAATCTGACGAATTGAGGTAAGAGTTGTAATTGTGTGTGTTAGACGCATCAAACACGAGGTAGGAGGTAGCCTTTCCTTGGATGCCATACTCACACCCAGAGTCTCACCTGCTAACACTGGGACAATTTAGATTTGGCAATCAAATTAACAAAATTGTCTTGAAAAAAACCTCATGAGTGGACTCCATGAAGATGGTGTCCATGGGAATAAGTCAGGCTAATGCCAGCTTGTAAGTTTAAAATATGCTTTGAAAGAAGGATACATTGGAATAGATGAATGCTGATAAACTGTAAATTTCAACATTTTAAAAACTACAAAACATGCCTTAGTAGTACAGCTTCTCAGCATTGTTTTGGACAAGTTAGATTAATGAAACATGGTAAACTATGTAGAACTGAATGGCCTGCACTCATCACAAATATTCTTATTTTCTTGCATCCCTATATTACAGGCAGCTATGATTGCTGAGGAGCTTAAAAAGGAACAGGACACAAGTTCTCATCTGGAGAGAATGAAGAAAAATATGGAACAGACTGTGAAGGACTTGCAGATGAGATTAGACGAAGCAGAACAAGTTGCTTTAAAAGGGGGGAAAAAGCAAATCCAAAAGCTGGAATCCAGAGTAAGAAAGCACATTAGAATATGTGAGTATGTTTATCAAATGATTGTTTAAAGAATTAAAATAATCTTTTTATGGCTTAGGTCAGGGAATTGGAGAGTGAGCTGGAAAGTGAGCAACGCAGACACAATGAGGCCCAAAAGGGACTTCGCAAGTATGAACGCCGAATCAAGGAGTTGACCTTCCAGGTAGCTAATTGTATTTTTGTAACGCTTTTTGACAGTCAGTACATTTGTTCAAATGAAGTATCATGGGGTCATGGAGTGTGTCCTGGCAGCATCAGGCACAAAGCAGAACATAATGCTGGGTGGAGCAACAGTCCATTGCAAGGCACTCCCAACACTCAAACCCACACTCAGTTATCATGGGCCAGTTTAACATCAGCACTCAACCTAACATGCACATTTCTGGGATGTGAGCAAAGTACCTGGAAATAAATCTGTACAACAATGGTGCAAACTCCACAGAAAATATCTGCGCTAACCCAAGACAGTGGGACTATGAGATCACAATATCGCTCAGCAGTAAGTACAAAAACTGGATTGTTTTTCTCTTAAGATAGAGGAAGATAAGAAGAATCTCATGAGAATGCAGGATCTGGTTGACAAGATGCAGCTGAAAGTGAAGAGCTACAAGCATCAGGCCGAGGAGTCAGTGAGTACTGCTTTCCTTTTTATTCTTTCACCCTCTCTATTCCTTTCTTTGTATGATTTGCCACAATTTTTACATTTTAGTTAATGTTGTATATTTAAAGGCTTAAGTTAGGCACACTCCAATACATCGAAAAAATTTTGCAAAGGTTTATGATTAAAAGCATCTGATCTTATGTAAAAATAAATTTTTTAATAAAATGTGTCTGAAACAAAACAGTGACAATCACATTTTTTGTTCTTGCTTAATCCCCACAGAAGCATCATTTTTAATTACTTTGTTTTTTACCCTGCTAGTCCAGTAGTCCATTATTAATAATAATAATAATTCTTTGAATTTATATAGCGCTTTTCTCACTACTCAAAGCGCTCAGCAATTGCAGGTTAAGGGCCTTGCTCAAGGGCCCAACAGAGCAGAGTCCCTATTGGCATTTACAGGATTCCAACCGGCAACCTTCCGATTACCATTGCAGATCCCTAGCCTCTAAAAGCTGAACAATATTTAGATTCTAGTGAGGGCCAAGTCAAATTATATGACTTTTCTAGCAATTTTTAGTTGAAGCTAATTTACACAATCTTAGCAAGTTGGAGGCAGTCATCAAAGTACACTGTGAATCCAGTCAGCTAATGTTAACATACCCAGCAACTCATTCCTACTAATCCACAGCCAACTCCCACAAAATCAAAAAGGTTTGATTTTTGTCTTTAGTTATAGGGTTGGGTTCTGTGTGCATGAGAGCTTACAATCAATGAATGCTCATCCGGAAGTACAATGCATATAAAACAAAAATGAGGAGTAAGGAACAAGGGTGTTTTGGACCCCACAAACAGAAGAGAATCTTGTCTGTCTGATGTCTCATGTTTTATGCACTATGACAGAAGATAAAAAGTAAAAGAGCAGAGGTTGCGGCTGAATTCACGTACATGTAAAACCTTCAAACAGCACCTGCTCCGTCAGGCAGCACGTCATTGGATGTCACAAAAGTGGTGTGCATGCCTATGCTAGAAGGTAGGCACTCAGTCACTAAATGTGACATTCCTTTAAACTGAAATGGTCCAATGACAAGATCAGCAACTGTATTCAGCAAGTCTGATATACTTAATGACTAGAAGTTGCATAATATGACATTGATTTAAGATAGAAGCACATGTGATTGGTCATCTATTTTGACTCTCAATTTTACATTATGCTTACCTCCATCTTGCTTTATTTGTTTGTTTGAGTTTGATAATTCTGAATGTGTAAACGTGAACTCTAAGTGGTATTTTTGGAATTCAGTGGTGGAATATGAATTAGCAGCAGGAAAATGCATTCTGTTTTACATAACATGCTAATTGTCTATGCCTCACTGTATAGCTAACAACATATACAGTACAATAATAACAATACAATGGCCTAGAAGTAACTTCATTATTGACATAAAAAGAAAATCCATTTATGAACATATTTTAAATTACTACATCCAACTCAACAGCTACACACATCTGAAATCTATCCAGAAATAACAGAAACCTGCAGTGTCAAAACAGATATTTATTTAAATAAATAAAGCAGAAAGATTTGTAGCCCCACAATACTCACCAAACTACAAGACAGGATTTTCAGATGCGACTTACATATTATTAGATTAAAGGACTGCATTGCAAATCACAGTGCCACTTATTTTTTGAGAAGGGACATTCTCCCTGTGATAAAAAGAGAATGTGATGTAGAACTGCTGCCCTTCTTCCTCTGGCTCGCCTCATGTTATCTCACAGCATTGCTCAAATCCTTCTTTGACAATCTACATCAGGCTTCAGAAGTTCTCGACAATTTTCAGGCAAAAGGATTCTTTTCTTGTAACTGTTTTTATTGGTTTCCTGATCTTAGAACTCGGTGTACCTTTGCTAACTCTTCTACAGTCTGATGCTGCTGGACAGGAACAATTCCATATCACTGATTAGTCTTTTTTTAACTCATGAATTATGCTTAAGCATTCAAAGTGGCTAAACATCAATACAGGAGTAAACCAGAAGCAGAATTTAGCAGCTGTATTAATTCACACACACACACCTTGGCAGGGATTACAAAATCTTATGGACTATATAGTCAAATATAACCTAATTGTATGCACTGTTCTCTTCCTGACTGTGTGGCCAGACCAGCTCCAACTCCATAACTAAGTTAAATTTGCTGATGACATATCTGTCTTTGCCTGATCACCAATAATGATGAGCTGGCTTACTTGGCTTACAGAGAAGAGGTCTATCTATGGATTCGATCTCACCCTTAATGTCATCAAAACCAAAGAGCTCGTCATAGACTACAGGAACCAGAAGGCAGACCATGCTGACGTCTACATCGGATGGGGGGATGCTGTTGAAAAGGAATGCAGCTTTAAATTTCATTGATAAAGTGAAGTGGACTGAAAACATTTCATCTTTTATGAAAAACCCTCACTTGCTGAATCATATTCTGCTATGGCACCTGCTCATCTCAGGATTATTGAGCACTGCAAAGGGTGGTGAAGACAATAAAGAATATTACTGGTACTCATCTACCTTCAGTTTAGAACATACTTTATACAACACTCCGGCCTTAGAGAGAGAAAAACAAAATAATTGTGCGCAGCTATTTTTCACACTTCTTCCTTCTGGCTACTAGTACAGTACCATTGGTGCTTGTACCAGTAGATTCAGGGATGGTTTCCATCCACATGCATTTTAGATGGTTAAAAAAATATTTGTCTGATGGAGTAGGTAAATATATCAATAAACTTGGGGGTTAAAGCCCAGCTCCTTAGCCATTATGTATATATTTATGAGACTATAACTGTTATTATATTGTTTTACATGTTAACCATTGGTTTTCATTTCCACTGCCATGCTGTTGATGGTAACAGTGGCTGTTGCTGGCCATGAACACCAACTGCTGTGTAAAGCCTGGCACCATTGCTGTGCCACTTTAACATGTGGTGGTGCACACACATAGTTCTGATGTCTAAAATTTGGACTGTAAAAGCAAAACCTGTGATGGCATAGTGCTAAAGCAGTGAATAACAAATGAAAGAAATATTACATTTTATAAGAGTACTATTCTGATCTGAATTTTAATTAAGAATTCTGCTTTACATTTTGGTTCTGCTAAAATATTGTTTCTGATCACTGCCTGATAAATGACAATTCCTTTGAGCAACCTAAATAAATAAGGTTCCTTCTCTCTGCCACTCAAACAATTGCAACTCATTAAAAGATTTGATAAATAATGCTAAACTACAGCTGTCTACCATGTCATGTGTCTATAATTAATGTATTTGTGTGAAAGGAAAACCTTCTAACATTTGTACAAAATATTACAATACCTTTTAAAATTCACTTCATTTAATCTAAATATTTACTTTTTCTCTACAGGAAGAACAAGCCAACCAGAATTTAACAAAATACCGAAAACTGCAGCATGAGCTGCATGAAGCTGAGGAGAGGGCAGAGTTGGCTGAATCTCAGATTAACAAACTAAAAAGTAAATCACGAGATGAAGGCACTAAGAGTGGACATTCGAGTATTTATCCCCTTAAAATTCAAAGGGTAAGAAAAGAAAGCAATAATGAAAATACTCTTCTCATATAAAATCTCAGTGTCTCATGTTTTTATTTTTTCCCCTAGATGCACGTTGAGGAGTAGGATATGCAATAACATCCTGATTACTGGCAGTATGGATGCAAATATAAAGTTAGAATTTTACATAAAGACAGGTATAAAAAAGAAGCACCACCTCCAAAACCCCTTTTGTTAATCATTTTATTTGCTGTCGTTAAACAAATACTTATTTGATGTTTGTTGTTGTTTTTTATGACTTTTTCCAGTGTGTAGCCTAGGTAAGATGCTCTGAGTGACTCTTCATCTTTAAATGATTAGCCCTACAAAAACAGAGTGTGCTGAGCTGCAGTCGTATGCATGGAGTTGCCACGCTGTCCTCATGTGCTCATTGCTATTAGATTGTAAAATTGATTAATGCTGCAGATGGCATCTATGGAGGTGGCGTGCATCACGTAGAAGTGACTTGTGTGCATTTAAAGGGAAAACATTGCTTTATGTGTTGTTACATCAGTACTTCAGCTCTTTTTTAAATAAAACAAAATAGCTTTGTTGGAAACATTCAGTCAAAACTCATTTATTTTTCTTCTTTGTGCTTTGTAAACAATTTGTTGTGTTTTTAACCTAATACTGTATATGCTAAATTGTGGATTCCTTTGAACAAATAAATAAATAAGAACTTATAAAAATGTTATCATTTTTTAGTTTTGAATGATTGTTCTTTTTAAATAAAAACAGATAGTTTGTCCCATTTTAAAGTTCCTTGTACCTCAAAATCATTTGTATAAAACATGCCTTGATTTATATAATTTTACAAAAAATAATATTTCTATCCTTCCATTTACTTTCTAAACTTTCATTTATTTTACAGGGTCCTTGAAAGCCTAGGCAAATCTGTACTTAGAGAAGGCGAATTTAATATTATTTAGATACTTGTATATTATATATAAATGAGGACATCCATTAGAAGATCTCATAGAATATTGGAATTCACGATGCTCTGCTTACCATTGTCAAAAAACGAAAACTGAAATGGTATGGCTACATCACCAGGGGCCTCATGTATAAACGGTGCGTATGCACAAAAATGTTCTGCATGCCCGTTTCCACACTCAAATCGTGATGTATAAAACCTAAACTTGGCATAAAGCCACATACATTTTCACGCCAGCTAAATGCTTGGCGTACGCAAGTTCTCTGCTCGGTTTTGAAAACTGCCGGCACCCAGCGTCAAAGCAGTGCTTTTGTTCCTGTGTGGTTTCTCTTTCTTTTTTAGATCCACATCCCTGACGCAGCTTTATCATATACACTGAAATTAACCATATATCGTTTATTCGTTTAAAGCATCTGATTGTAATTAACCTGTAACAATATAATGGTCCACAGAATCACAGCTCTACAGCAGCTGATTGGAAAGAGAATTATCGGTATACAGCATCAAGCACACGCTGCCTCAGCCATTTTGAACTGCTCTCTTACGACAACCGCTTCAGAGCTTTTCCTGTACTGACCTCGTGGTTCAGAAACAGTTTCATACCAAAAACTATAAACGCACTCAATCAGTCCATCAAGTAATCCTTGTAGAACTGTTTGTACTTATTAGTACAATTACCTCACTGTAAACTTGCAATACAGTTATAATATTGCACAACCTGCGCCACTTTATAAAGCTCGTATTTACATATGATGACGATATCATTTTTAAGATGAAATGCTGCAAAATATGTTTATTACATTATACAGATAAAATGTTAACATCATTTAAATAATCTATATTGTTAATAATTAAACATGTGAGGACATGGTGTCGCAGTGCTAGCTAGTTCAGGGATTGTTCCTGCCTCACGCTGTATTCTTGCTGGGGTTGGCGCGACACTGGAAGGATAGATGGATGGAATAATTAAACATGTACTACGAAGATATTTCAATATTCCTTAAAAGTTTTGAAGAATTGGAGTTCTCAGCTTACATATGGCTTAACATCTACTACTGAGCTGATTGTGTGGCGATTGGGTACTTGGAGAAAGAAATGGAAGGACAGGTTAGTGTGTTTGAAAGAGACAGTACTGCTGCAATAAATTATTTCATCGAAGGTCGTGCACATCGCAGCAAGCATCTTGTGCGAGGCAGGAACAATCTCTGGATGGGGCAGCAGTTTGTCACTATCACTGCACCATTATGTTCCCATGTTTAGTAACATGCTTTAACTCCTATCATAATGAAAATGATAGCAATTATACATCTCAGTACTTTAATTATTCAGTGAGCTGTAATATCACAAATATAATGGATTCTGTGTCCTGTTGGAGGAAGAAAACGCCTGTTGAAGAAACATGAGCACATAGAACACACACATAGAGCACATAGAACATCAAATACAAAACAAAGTATTTAACGTGCTACTTTAGTTATGATGGGATTTGAGAAACTAGTAAATTAAACGATTTAAAGATGAAGTTTATGATGTTCTAGTTTAATGGCAAAATAAACTACGTGATTAAAGTGGAAATTTCGAGATTAAAGTTGACATTTCGAGCTTTTTTCCCCTCTGTGCCCCTATGTTTTTTTCTCTGTACCCTAATAAGCTTTCATATGACACTCAGACGGTGGGCTGCGACTCGCCTTTTCATGGCGACTTTGATATCTGACAAGTTCTTTTTTATCGCATTGTGTGACTTTGTGAACTTGAGCTTTCGAGTTCCTCCGACACTCTATGTCACTCAATCAACTTCCTTTTGTTGTTTATACCACTGTTTAAACCAATAAATAGTAGTTTTTCCTTTGCCTCCACTTGGTATTCGCTGAAATTCTTCTAATTCCCCCCATGCTTTTGTCATTGCCTTTTCACAGAATGCTGAACTTAAGGGGCTGTTTATATTGATTTGCATATTCAAAGAGGCGTAATTCTGGGAGGAGTTGGGGTGGGGCAGCAGCCGCGTGCACATGTGTTACTTTTCACGCTGACCAGGATTTATGGAGTGGAAGAGCGTGGAAGTTGGCGTTCACACAGATTTATGCATCTGGACTTTTTTGTGCGTGTGCATATTTCTGCTTTTGTCCTTACGCCATGTTTTAGTGTGAATTCTATGTATGGCGTTATGCAAGAGGCTCCAGGTCATCAGGGCTTTCTAAGACCATCATGCAAGACACAGATGAAGGAAGGAGGAAGCATGGCAGACAAAAGAAGAGGTGGAAGATCAATAAATAGCGGATGGGCCAGCAGTTTAGTATCTCCCAGGAAGCTGTGATAAAAAGGGAGAGAGGGAGAGTGGCCATGAAAAAAAAAACAACACTGACATAAAATAAGTGTTGTAAGAGTAACAGAGCAATACTGCAACTGTACCAGCACCAGTTATTATATTTATTACTGCATTTTAATATTTATTAACATTCCACAAAGCATTAATATTTTCTTACACGTTGTTGTAGGGAGTATGATTGATTAATAATCAATAAGATGGCCACCCAGCAGGATGCCATAATAATGTGAGATTAATTCAATAATTCGGCAATGCTCCTACTTTATGTCCCTTAGCTTTCTCTGTTGTAGGAGGTGGGCTTCTGGCCTTTAGACATATTTCAAGGTAACTGAGGGACACCCATTTTAAGAAACAGAATAATACAATTTATTGATAAACATAAGGGGTGTAGAAGTGTGGTAACTGCATATATTTTGACTTATAAGACTGAACATAGACAGATGACATATAACACATGGGCTGGCTCTTTGCTGGTATTTAGAGTTCTACCTTATCCTGGCAGAAATAAGCGGTTTTATGACAACAAGTCTTTAAGGTTGATGTGTGATGTGTGGAGCTATTGCTTGTTTGTTGCTCTGGGTTCACATGAAACAACCATCATGCATTGGAGTGCACTCTTTCTCTTTGCTACATGATCCTGGCTAGTGCGGTGGTGATGCTTCTGCTTCTGCTGTCTTTTGTCACTTTATGGGGAACAAGGCATTGGTCTTTCTGGCCAAATAGTTTAGATGCTGAAGTTCCCTTCTTGAAATAATAGCTGCTCCTAAGCAGAGCTCAGTACTCAACTAGACAGACTGGATCTTGGCTCTCAGAATCACAAAGAGAAATGTTTGACGGCTTCAGCTGTCCATGCAAGAGGCTCATAGTTTTAGTTTAAGATCAGGTTTCAGATGTTTTCAGTCATTTCTGAGAGTTCCAACTCCCTGAAAGAATCCCCTGGGCCAATGGCCTCCAAACTCAGTCCTGGGGACCCACTGTGGCTGCAGGTTTTTGCTCCAACCAGATTCACAATCAGTGAAAATAATCGATAACAACTGATCTCATTTTATTAGCTGGTCTTTTTTAACTCTGCTCTTATTCTGCATTCAGAAAAACACAACAGTATGGTTTTTACATTTATTAGGCATCTCTTATATATATTTCTCTTCTGGTTCGTCCTACTTCCACTTCAAAACCAGTCCCGCCCACATGCAGCCGACACGTCATTTCTCGATTCCTATTGGTTGTCTTCCATGTCATGCACTATACTGGCCTGCTGAGCGTAATACATCCAACAAGTACTCGAGGTGCTGCCACAACAGTAAAGTAGCTTTACCACCTTTGCAGGAGCCACCTGTGTCTTTACAACAGTTTCTTACACAGCAAACATCAGAAGCTAAAAATTATCGTGAGCACATTTGAGAATGCAACTCTTATCTAGCATTTACTTCCATGGGTGCATAGATAACTCAACCTCCTGGCCACGGACCCTACTGTTTTAAAATACACAGGCAAATTTATCACCAAATCTCTCCACTATACGCTAACACTTCTACCTCTCCAGGATATGGATAGTTGTATGTTTTTGATACAGCGCAAGCTACTGCAGTATGCTTACAAAATAAAGCAAACTCTGCATGCAGTGAAAATGTACTTCTCCAGCTAGATTCCATGCTCAGAACCATCAACCCCTTCGCTAAATCATACAAACACATGCATGAAATCGCTCAGTCCAATCCAACAACATCTGTACGAATGGTTTTCAAGGAAAACCCTAGCCAGGATTTACGACGATACAAAGCCCCGACATTGCAGCGATTTTCGTCGGAGAAGATGGTGAAACGCCTACCAAAAGGGACATTTATATCTATCCCATATGCAACTCCTGTAAACAGATTTCCATGATCAATATGAATTGCGATCCTATGGTTTACCTACTTTTATTTCCTTACGGAGACATTGGCTGGCACAAAGATTTACAACATGTTCCCGATAAAAGAATCGCCAAGTGAATAAGGCTTACTCAATGCCAATTTTACGTGTACAGATTAGCAATGAGGAATACATTTAGTATTGTAATATCCCTTCCCAGATGGGCAAATGAATCTCAAAGGCAAGTGGTGGTAATTATCAAATAAAAGAGCTAATCAATGGTTTTATTCACTTTCCTTCTTACTTCAACAAGCCGAAAACAAAAACGTAGTCAGGACAAAAAAAACAGCAAAACACAGCCCACTAAAACCCAACCCACATACAAGCACCCAACCTTCCCAGCACCCCAGAGGCTGTTTTATTAAGAATGGCAGTTGTGTCTCTGCCTGCCCCTTTTTTTATTCTTTTTAACTATTTATAACTAAACAATCTGCCAGTGGCAATTTCTTTCCCAGATCGTTACACTGCCCCCCTCACTAGCTCCTCACCCCCGAGGACACTTCAAAATGTTGATAACGAACTGGTAATCGGATGACGCGTCTAGGCCACTCAGGACGTGTGACGTTGTCTGTAGAAGGCATTTGTGTTCCCACCGTCTCCAGCACCGAATCGGGCTGTTTTTGGTTTACATCCCAGTCGGCTGGCGCTTTGATCCTTTCATCAACACGAAACCTTCCCCGGTAAGGCGCCAACCGATCCTGATGCAGAAACACCCGACGTCCCGTTGGTGACATCTGCATCCAATACACCACTTCGCCCACGCACTCGAGCACTTGGCAAGGGCCCACCCATGCACTGTCAAGTTTGGGGGAGAGACCTTTCTTCTGTCGGGGACTATACACCCACACTCGGTCGCCGGAGAAGTATGGGTGTTCTCTGGCTCTGATGTCATAATGCCGCTTTTGGGTAAGGCAAGCCTTGTGCAGATGGTCCCGTGAGAACGCGTGAGCCCTGTCGATTCGGTCCTGAAGACAGCAGGCATACTCTTGTCCAGACTGATGTTCTTCCCTTTCTGGTGGCAAACCATATTCGAGAGAGGCCGGGGTTCCCAATTCCCAGCCCAGCATCAACATGGCAGGGGTGCACTGCGTAGACTCCTGGACCGCAGTCCGGCATGCCAGGAGAACCAAAGGCAGTTGCTGATCCCAGTCGAATTGGTCCTTATTTACCACCATAGCCAACTGAGCTGATAAAGTACGGATGAATCGCTCGGCCAAACCGTTGCTCTGGGGGTGAAGCGGGGTGGTGCGTGTTTTCCGAATGTGTAGCAGATTGCACACATGATGAAAAACTTTACATTCAAAATTACGCCCCTGGTCTGAATGGAGTTCTAGCGGCATGCCAAACCTACTAAACATGCCTTCAAGTAAGGCAGAAGCCACGGTTTCCGTATCTTGGCTAGGAATAGGGAACGCCTCCGGCCACTTGGAGAAATAGTCTACCCCAACAAGGATGTACCTATTTCCCTGACGAGAACAAGGAAAAGGCCCCAATATGTCTATTCCAACCCGCTCTATAGGCAAACCGACTTGATATTGTTGAAGGGGGGCAACTGATTGTTCGCAATGGCAGCAGTGATTTTCAACATCTTGTCAGCACCGCCCCCAGTAAAACATCTGTTGGAGCCAATTCAGCGTCTTACTAGCCCCAAAGTGGCCAGACCCCACACCTCCATGCACCGACTTAAGAACATCATCCTGTTTCCCTTTTGGCACTATCACCTGCCAAGTGATCTCTCCAGTGGCAGGGGCTCGCCATCCTTTTATCAGCACCCCATCCCGAATGGTCAAATTGTCTCACTGGGCCCAGAGACTCTTAACAGTCATACCCTCTGGGGCTACTTCCTCCCAACTAGGTCGTTGATTGTCTCTAACTTTCTTTATCTGTGAATCCTGGTTCTGCCAAAACCCCCAATCACATTGCCCCTTAGACAGCGCTAACATTGAGCAACTGTGTCTCACCTCCCCTGTTCGCTCTTGGTTCTCCTGGCGGCGGCAGTAGTCACAGTTTGTCTGAGCACATGGCCTGCAGGATAGCGCATCTGCGTTGTGATGTTGACCCCCCCGGCGATGTTGGATTTCAAACTGAAACGACTGTAGCCATTCCAGCCACCTTGCCACTTGCCCCTCTGGCTCCCTAAAAGACATTAGCCATTGTAAGGATGCATGATCACTGTGCAGTGTAAATGCAGTCCCTTGTAAGTAGTGTCGAAAATGCCGGATCACTTCCACTACTGCCAGGAGCTCTCTCCGTGTGACACAGTAGTTTCTTTCTTCTCTGCTTAGGGCTCGACTGAAATAAGCAACTACTCGTTCTCCCTGGGAGTATGGTTGTGACAGTGCGGCACCTAGACCTACATTGCTGGCTTCCGTGTCTAAAACAAAAGGCAGGGCAGGGTCAGGTGGGGCTAAGATGGGAACCTGGCATAAGGCATCTTTCAGGGCTTGGAAAGTGGACTGTTTCTCTGCTCCCCAGTAGAAATACTGACCCTTCTTTGTTAGCCGGTGAAGGGGAGCAGCCACCGTAGCGAACCCAGGAACAAAACACCGATAGTAGGATGCCAATCTGAGGAACCCCCGGATTTGCCATACATTAACTGGAGTCGGCCAGTCACGGATCGCTCGAGTCTTGCTGTCTTCTGTGGCCACCCCCCTTTCACTTACTCGGTGTCCCAAGTAGGTGACTTCTCGGTGCAGCAATTGGCACTTATCAGGGTATAGCTTAAGTCCTGCTTCTCGCAATTTCGCTAGTATGGTTCTAAGGGAGTGCAAAGCAGTTTCAAACGTGGGTCCATGTGCCATCACATCGTCCAAATATACCAGGCATCTGGAACGAGGGATGCCCGAGAGGACACGGTCCATTAGCCGTTCAAAAGTTG